>CM053032.1:159512027-159902799 GCA_028564925.1 Lithobates sylvaticus
CTAGTAGCTTCCCAGCTTTGTTCCCTTGTTTATGAAATTGCAGCTGAGTGTATGATGACTTGATGTTTTCTATGATATCAGCCCAGACATCAAAAAGTCGCTTGGCTTCATGCCAAAGTTTTAAGTTGTCTGAAGTGTGTTTTTCTATTAACCGTTTGTGCTGAACTCAATCTATCATTCGCTTCTAGTTAATTTTTTTGGGTGTTATTCTTGTGAGTAGCTGTGTATGAAATGTTCCTGGCTCACAGGAATGCTTTGCCCACTTCCCAATAAAGATTGGGGTTTACCCTGTGAGGGGCGTTTGTTTCTGCATACTCCGGCCACTCTGGTCTCTAACATACGTTTGAATGATTTGTTTTGTTGAAGATAGGATGGAAAGTGCCATTGTCTGGTATTATCACTAGGTAAAGAATGTGTGAGCGTTATTGATATATCTGAAATGACCAGATCATGTATTGTGGATTCTCTAATTCTAGGCAGAAGGGAGGTAGTGCAAAAGAGGTAGTCTAGCCTGGCAAATGATTTGTGAACAGGAGAGTAATACGTATACTCTCTATCAGTTGGTTGTGATGTACACGCCATGGGTCGACTAACTGCAAAGCGGTGGTCATCTGAAATATTTGAGTGTCTTGACTTTAAATTATGTAGGATGCTCTGGTGCGTTTTGGGGACCTATCCTCACTATTAGACATGGTCATATTGAAATCCCCTCCTATTAAGTGTGGAATCTGGGGAGTACTCAGAAGCTGATATTAGTAATCAACAGTTCTTTGGATGGGAGTTTAAGATGAGCTGAAATCAATTGGCCCTCTTCATCGTTATGTACTGATAGCAAGTCATAGGACAGAGATTTGTGGAAAAGGATCAGCACCCCTGCTTTCCTTCCCTGGGCTGCTGAAACAATGACTTTACCTACCCAAAGTTTTTGCATATGGGAAAAGTCATCTTCGGATAGATGGGTCTCCTGTAGCAAAGCTACGTTTGTTTTGAACCTTTTTAAGTGCTTGTGGATTTTCATTCTCTTGGCCGGGGAACGTAATCCCTTAACATTCAATGAAACTACTCTCATGTCTTATATAGTGGGACAAGGAAAGGTAGAACCCTTGGTTTCTATACTCCCCACTTGGAAAGGGAAATTAGATGTTCTGCTCATAGGTTACAGAAGTACAAATTTGGCAAATGTAAAAATAGTAAACCATCAAAATTAATGACTTCGCTTTCTTCCGCATGTGTATTCCACTTCCAGTAATACTGCTAGCCCACAGGCTCAAAGAAAAAGAAATGAGGAACCCCGGTTATAGCTCCTCTTATGTGTGTGCATATTTGGGGTATGGATTATAGGATACCACACCTAGTGGAATATGCTGGTAGTGAAGTTTGAGCCGGAATTTGCAGATTAATCACTTTATAATATTGTAAGATTTACATCTACATAAAGATCTTTTAGACTTTATGCAAGATAAGTCAGTTTTGTAGGTATCTACGGGCATCCTCTTTGTTTTAGTCCCCTGGGGTAGGAGGATGTACATAATACCACAAACCTGAAGGCAAATCTGGGTTAGAAAACTGCTCAGCGGGGCGTGACCGGATGTGAGAGACGGGAGCATGGAGAGACAGGAGCGCGAGTGTGAGTGAGGATGTGAGGATGTGAGCGGCTTCTCTCCTCACCTCTCCAGACCTCCCCCTCGTGACTACCCGAGGCCTCTGCACTATACATGCAGCCTAACTGATTGCGCTGACTGCGCTGTGGCGGCATCGGAAATCGTTGACGGCGGCGCGCCTACACCTACCTGTCTGGAAGCCTCCCTGGGCATTGAGTGCGGAAGACGCGCCTGGGGATCTGCTAACCCCCGCCGTGCGCCGAGGACAAGCAGCTGATCGCTTTGGTCACCTGACCCTGCAAGTGAAGCCCTCCTCGCAGCGGGAGAAGGCTCTGCCTTGTGAGGACAAAAGATCTCTGCATAGAAGAGCACAGAGACGCTCCTGGCTGATTTCTAATGAAAGGAGGGGGTGAGTTATGTATTGTTCCAGTATATACCAGCAGTGCCAGAGAAACAATAGGATGAGAATGTTTAACCATGTTTTACCAAGCTAATAGCGCTATAGATATAGCACTACGTGAGTGATTAACTAACGAACCAACCAACACTGCGGAACACTCCAAAAAAGCTCTATGCTGTGAGACACCCACCCTCTAGGCTAGAGAGCACCCTCACCCCAGCCTAAACTTAGTCCAACTTAGCTACCTGGAGCGATTTTACCTAGGAGCCTGGGTTTTTTTTTTTTTTTTTTTTTTTTTTTTTTGAGAGGAAAAGTTCCATTAAATCTCTAGATGAATGAGAAAAACATATTGATCCACTTTGTCATAAATCTTCCTAGGTATAAACTGTTGGTGATACGGTATTACTAAGACCACAACGGCTATTGGTACGGGTATAGCTATATTACCTTGCCCATTTTTTTTTTTTTTTTTTTTTTTTATTCTCCCCCCTTTTTTTTGTTTCCTCCTTTTTTGTGTTGTCTGCATCTCTCCCTGGCGACAGAGGGTTTAAATAAATAAATAAATGGGCACAGGGACATTTTATTAAACCATTTGTTACCTACCTGCCTAGGGTCGACACACCCTGATCGCTTTCTGATCCTTCTACCTTTCTATACCATATGGGGAGCAGATAGGGTATAGTATATAAGACACAAAGACCCCTTGACATTCATTGGCCATACTGATCTACTGTTCTATTCCCACAAGTGTGACCATCTTTTTTTTTTTTTTTTTTTTTTTTTTTTTTTTTGGCGGGTGGTAAGGGGGGGAACCCCACATTACTAAGCAAATTTGCTATGTCAAGGAGAAAACCCCCAGAGGAGCAATTACCTCAGGAAGGGCTTCAAAACACACGGTCTGTAAAAGAAAAAAATAACCAAATTGCAGTGGCTACTGCGACGAAGCTGGAGAAATATGCACATTCAGCACCAGTCTCTCCCAGCGGGTCTAAGTCATATCAAGCACCTCAACAGGCCAAGGAACAAAAAAACCCTACGTTGGATAGAAAGAGCCAGGGTGGTATACCCCCTAGCCCCGCTCTTAATATATCCTCTCAAACTCTCCTGAAAAAATCTACAAACAAGGGTTCAGGGGGATCCAAAAACCTAGCTACTATTACCAATCTGGAGGAAAATACACCCTTGACCCCCATACCAACCACTATACTTCCCACGGAAAAGACTGTGGTGGTCATGGAGAGTGAACCTACATTAAGGGAGATATTGAACGCAGTAAACGACTGTAAAATTTCTATGCTGAACTTTGATATCCAACTGAAGAGCATTAAGGATGAATTGGTCTCCATAAAACAGGATTTAAGCAAAACAGCACGAAGCATTGTAGACCTGGAAGGGCGGGTAAGCTCCATAGAAGATGAATGGTTCCCTGCTAAAAATGAAATTGAAAGGCTTAGAGATACAATAAACGCACAAGTCGCCAAACTGGACGACATGGAGAATAGAAGCCGTAGAAACAACATCAGACTCATTGGACTCCCTGAACGCAGTGAAGGCCCCAACTTAATAAAATTTTTGGAGGCCTGGTTTGGGGAGATTTTTGGAGGATCTTTCTTTACCCCCCTATTTGCCATTGAACGTGCACACCGCATTTTCTCAAGAGACCAACGTGAGGGAGCCCGCCCCAGGCCAATAATACTAAAAATTCTAAATTATAACGACAAGGTTACTCTGCTAAGGAGAGCAAGGGAAGTGGGAGACATAAGGTTCCAAGAGGCAAGAGTATCATTATACCCAGACTTCTCTCCGGATCTCCAGAAACGCAGGGCTGAATTTACTCCAATTAAGCGCATCATGATGAATCATAAAATGCACTATGCACTTTTGTACCCTGCCCGGCTGAGAGTTACGGCTTTTGATAAGACCTTCTTCTTTAATTCTCCAAGCGAGGCCTCGCAATGGTTCGAGGATGTCAGAAAAGACTTATAAAGAGAGGGAGCTATTTTAGCTCTGTTCTATTTTTTATCACTTTTTGCTTACTCACTTATTTGGGTTCTTTTTCTGTTTTTTTTTTTTTCCTTCTTTTTTTTTTCTTGGATTTAGTTATTGTGTCATTTGTTTTGCCTGGATAAGGCTGCAATCAAATAAATAGGGGTGAGAATGGGGGTGTTGGGGAGGGTAGAATGAGCCTACTCTCTGTGAGGGAGGCTATATGAAAATAGGTATGTGTGTGAAGGGGAAGAGTGGATCCCCAAGATCATTTGCACGGGCACTAATCACTTTAAAAAAAATATGGTTGTGGGATAGAAGAGTGCGAGTAGGAAAGGTCACGAAAATACCCCCTAGGGGGTGCCCAGATGGGTTGAGGGGGGGGGGGGGGGGGGGAGGGGGACTAGGGGTATTGGGAGGGGGGGGAGGGGGGATGGGCAGGGGTTTTGGGGAATAAAGAGCGAAGAGAGGGTAGGGGGGAGGGGACAGAAGGGAGGCAAGGGGTTAAGGGTTAAAATAAGGGAAGGGTTAAAAGCTGAGCACAAGACACAGATTTTGAATACACAAATGATATTTAAAAGAGATTTGAATAAGATTATGAATAGGGGGAATCACGCATATCGTTGTAATAATTTAAGACAAGTAAGGGTGTTTCATGTATCAAAACTGCTTGGGCACTACAATGTTTTTTGGACCAAATTCTCTTTATATATGTCGGCACCAAAATTGGATCCTAGGCTATGGGGGTCTAATAGGAATCTTGCCTATAGAATGCATTTTCAGGAGTTAGGAGAGAAGGGGATGGACCACCAGAGATCAGGGGTCTCCCCCCCTCCCACCTTAGTTTTGTTTCTTTTTCTTTCTTTTTCTCTGTATCTCTCTTTTTTATCTGCTAATTTCCTAGAGGGATTCATGCTCCTCGGCCAGAAACTTGGCGGCGCTGGTCTGCATCTGTTGCTAGCGGTATATTCAAGCATAAACTGCAGATGCAGGCGAAGAAGCTTGACCTAATCTCTTGGAACGTCCGGGGTTTGGGGGATCCGGCTAAAAGAGCTCTGGTGCTATCATTCCCGGGGGAAGGGGGGCCGAGAGTCCTATGCCTGCAGGAGACGCACTTAACTAGGGAGACAGTTTTATTGCTGCGTAACCGGCAATTTCAGGCTCAGTATCACGCTGTACATTCTTCATATTCAAGAGGAGTAAGTATTTTGATAGGAAGGGGCATACGATTTGTCTGTTATAAAGCACAAATAGATCCAGAGGGTCGCTATGTCTTTCTTTATTGCTCAATCGAAGATAAACCACTGGTTTTGGCAAATATCTATATACCTCCACCATTTAAACTAGAGATCCTCTACGAGCTGGTTGCATTTGTAATAGACAAAGAAGGGGTCCCAATAATTGCAATGGGGGACTACAATGAGGTTTTAGATAAATCCATCGACAGGTTCCCCGCTCCACATCAACCCACTAAGGGAGAGGAGAGTAGACTAGCCCGGTTTCTGCGAGAAACTGGGTTAATTGAAGCTTGGAGACTACGCCACCCTATGGAAAGTCAATACTCCTGTTTCTCCAGCTCCTTTAAGACGCTATCCAGATTGGATATGGCCTTTGTCAATTCTAATGCCCTCCCTCTGTTGGATGCAATAAATTATGCTCCTAGAGGGGTTTCGGACCACTCACCTCTGATTCTCACAATGAAAGTGGGAAGAAAACTCCACCGCAGGGAGTGGAAAATAGATCCATCCTGGTTGGAGCTAATCGGTAACCCCGAGGAATTAAAGTCTTCCCTAAAGGAGTTTATTGGTATCAACACAGGGACGGCTCCTATGGGAGTGGTTTGGGACTCCCTGAAGGCCCATTTTAGAGGCCTTCTTATACAACAAATCGCAAGAACTAAGAGGAGGGCGAGGGAACAGGAGCGGGAAGCAAGAAGGGCTGTAACCCTGACAGAACAAGAATATATTCTTAATCCAAATACAGTAACCCAGAGCAAGTGGCTAGAAAAGCAACAAGAGTACAAATCAGTGACTACAAGGATCAGCGAGGACAAACGCATAACCCAGCGGCAAGTACATTTTGGTGAGGGTGAGAAGGTGGGCCGTATGCTATCCCTATTGGTCAAAGTGAATATGTCTCCCTCGACGGTCCTGGCAGTTAGGACGGATCGAGGAGACATCTCTGCTGACCCCACGAGTATAATGAAAACCTTCAGCGACTTTTATATGTCCTTATATAAATCTCGAATAGCCGCTGATGAAGGGGAAATGGCGCTATTTTTAGACAACATAACCATTCCAACTCTATCTGATGCTGATCGACAGTTAATGGATGCCCCAATTACTCTACAGGAGTTAATGGATGTGGCCGCTGGGATGTCAAACCTGAAGTCGCCTGGCCCGGACGGGCTCCCAAGTGAGATATATAAGAAATATGGGGATATTGTACTCCCGGAACTGCTGAAAACACTTAATCAGGCGTTTTCCATGGGATCTCTTCCTGCTTCAATGACGGAGGCAACTATTGTTGTCATCCCGAAGGAGGGAAAAGACCCCATGGACCCCGCCTCATACCGTCCTATCTCTCTATTGTGCACAGATGTTAAAATCCTGGCCAAGGTGTTGGCTGCCAGATTGAACACTTGCATACATAATCTTGTGCACCCGGACCAGTCTGGGTTTATCCCGGCGAGATCAACTAGCATTAATATCCGCAGGACCTACTTGAATATACAGCTACCAACGGACAATACTGGCTCAAGAGCCATTATGGCATTGGATGCAGCTAAGGCATTTGATAGCCTCGAATGGGCCTTTCTCTTTAAAACTTTGGAAAAGTTTGGTTTTGGACCAAACTTTGTCAAGTGGGTGAGACTACTTTATACAAAACCTAGAGCAAAATTAAAAATAAATAATGAATTCTCTGACCTATTTAAATTGGAAAGAGGAACGAGACAGGGGTGTCCCCTGTCCCCTCTCCTTTTCTCTTTGGCTATAGAGCCTTTGGCTATCGCAGTAAGGTCCAATGGGGATATACAAGGCTTCAAGAGGGGTGTAGTTGAAGAGAAGCTAGCACTATTTGCAGACGACGTTTTATTTTACTTGGCGGACGTTCAAACCTCGCTTAGAGCAGTAATGCGAATGGTGGGAGATTTTGGCAAGATATCCGGGCTAACTATTAACTGGGAAAAATCGGCCCTTCTCCCAATAGATCCTATTCCGCTGGACATTAGACCACAGGAACTCACCCTTAATATAGTTGACAACTTGAAGTACCTCGGGATCCGGATTTCCAGAGATCCAAGTGTGTATCTTGAAAACAATCTGGCCCCGTTATTAACAAAGCTGAAGTTCAAGTCCGAGGTGTGGGGCCGTCTCCCTCTATCTGTTGCTGGACGCTGCAATCTCCTTAAAATGATTTGGCTCCCCCAGATTCTATATTTCCTCCATAATGCACCTGTCTGGATTGGACAGAAATGGTTTAAAAGAATAGATTCTCTTTTTAGGGACCTGATCTGGAAGAGGGGACACCCTAGGATTGCACTGTCCACACTTCAGCTGCCCTTTGAGGGGGGGGGGGGTTGACGGTCCCACATCCTAGACGGTATTTTCTGGCGTCTCAGCTGCAGCACCTAGCAGGGAGAGGCACATCTACGGGAACAGTCCCAAATTTGATGTTGATAGGTTGCCCACATGACACACTTCTAGAAGCCCTTGAGGCTAATTCTTTTACCATATCTTGCCCAACGGCAAAATTAGTAACAAAGACCTGGCAAACAGCAAAAACCATTTTAGGATACCAGGGCATATCAGATCTAGCTCCCCTATGGAACAACAACAATTTACAAGAACTAGCCAAAATTAAGGTGCCTCGGGAGTGGGTGAATCGGGGCCTTACGCGGGTAAGCCAACTGTTTACGGGTAACAATATGAAGTCATTCGCTGAGTTAAAACAGGATTTTTCTCTCCCCAATAAAACATTTTATAAATTTCTCCAGGTGAGACATGCAGCCCAAATGCAATTTGGACAGCAGATTCCTAAATGGACACAAATTACTACTTTATCACAAATGGTGCTGTCAGACTCAGCGAAGGGGACAATTTCTGGGTTGTACGCCAAGCTTGGGGAAAAAAATATGGATCAAAACGGACCCGGCAAGATTAGGCTAATATGGGAGAGAGAGGTGGGCCCCTTTTCCCCAGCGGAATGGGATCGGGTCCTGGGCCAAGTAAGACGGATCTCAATCTCTCCCTCACATAAAATATCGCATCTCTATTTTCTATA
The DNA here is from genome assembly GCA_028564925.1 of Lithobates sylvaticus. NCBI lineage: Eukaryota > Metazoa > Chordata > Amphibia > Anura > Ranidae > Lithobates > Lithobates sylvaticus. The sequence goes on from CM053032.1 coordinate 159,520,299, forward strand.
CCGTGTATACTACACCCCAAAAAAAATGTTCAGATTGGGATGGCGCGAAAATGATTACTGCCCCAGATGCGGATCCACTGGGGACTTCATACACATGCTTTGGAAATGTCCAAAGCTCTTTAGATATTGGACTAATATAATTAAAGAAATCAATAAAAGACTGGAGTTAAATCTACAGGCAACGGCTAGAACATGTCTCTTGGGTTTGTTTGAACAAGGATCGGCCTCAAACGACGTGGCTGACTCGGCTTTAAGGGCTTTATTCCAAGCCAGAAAGCTCATTGCTCAACATTGGCAGTCTCAATCCCCCCCGACGTCGGAGAACTGGTTGAGGAGCATGAACTCAATAATTGGCAATGAGAGAGTATATTTCATTAAACAGGGGAATCACAAAAAATTTCAGAAAATGTGGGGCCCTTGGACTGAAAATGCATCTGAATAAGCAAACTAGGGGATATAATATCTTTTCCCCTATCCTCTTCGTTTTTTTTCTTTTCCCCCCTTTTTTTTTTTTTTTTTCTCTTCTCTTTTTCTCTGGGGTGAAAGTCTTCTTTCTGTGTCTTTTGGATAGACCTCTTTTTATATATAGGATATGGCGAGTATAAGATAAACAGCATGGGAAAACGCTTCTAAAACTGGGGTTAACGGGAGGGCGTAGTCTAGGGGGGTAAAAGTTAGCCAGCAGTGATAAATAGAACACCAGGTGGCATTGGTATACTCAAGGAGCAAACTATATAACCGGCCCATATAGGCTCCTCTCTTTCCAGTTCCTATTTTTTTAACACAAAGCTGTAACCCTTATAAATGTATAAGAATAAAAGATAGTATCAAATGCAAGAGGAAAATATAAGCCACAAATGATGATAAGACTGAGTAGGGACGGAGAAAAAGGCCTTGCTGACTTGGTCCTACACACTAGCTTTTCTGAAGTGGCAAAAAAAAAAAAAAAAAAAGTAATAAGCAAATATTAGAATCTTGTGTCCTTCGAATTCCACAGAACGGGCTTTCTGAAAACTTTGCAGGATAGCAAGACGTTCTGCGTTGTTTAGATATTTGACAATCACTGGTCTGGGGTTCTTTTGGTTGTTCTCTGGAGCGCCTATGCGGTGTGCTCTTTCCGCCACATATTTAGAGCGTAGGCCTAGTGCCTCTGGTATGTGTGTGGCACAGATGTCTAGCAAAGATTCCTAAATTGTTCCTCCTCGAACGATTTTCCAAATCTTCTAATCTATCGTGAAGGAGTTGTTGCGCTTGAGTGTATTTCTCCATAGCTGCATTCGTTTGATATTGGTCATCCTCCAGAGATGATATGCATTGTTAAGCCTCTGAGAGTCTATGAGACTGTTCTCCCAGCTCCTTCCTGAGCTGTAATATGCCTGTCGCCACAGCTCTTTCCACAGCCGCTGTTATGGTGGGGGATAGAATTGCTGCCACCACTTGGGCTATTTTTCCATATGAATCCTGGGGGTCTGGAGTCCCCAATACACTTTCTTCCATGTGATCAATTTCCCTCCTCCCTGTCCACAGCGTCTCCTGTCACAGCATCCAGTGTGTCCTGTGAGGGAGATGAAGGGTGGGCTGCAGCGGCCATTTTAGGATCTGTGCCTGTGTGTGAGGGGGACGTGTGCCTCGATCGTGATCCCGAATGGGATCCCGAATGGGATCCCGAATGGGACTGTGGTTGAGACAGGTCCTTGTCCATGATGCAAGAAGATGTGGGAAGTGATCCGGTGGTAGAGGAGCTGCCCCGGGAAATTGTATGACAGATTTTCCTGTAGGCTGGAGCAGAGCCACTGGTTCACCCGTCCATTACATGCGGCGCTGGAACTGGAAGTTTGGGGGTGTCTCTACCAGCTTTGTACATCTAGAGAGTGATTTTTTTGCCCATTCTTCTTTGCAAAATAGCTCAAGCTTTGTCAGATTGGATGGAGAGCGTCCGAGCACAGCAATTTTCAAGTCTTGCCACAGACTCTCAATTGCATTTAGGTCTGGACTTTAACTGGGCCATTCTAACACATAAATATGCTTTGATCGAAACCATTCCATTGTAGCTCTGACTGTATGTTTAGGGCCCTTGTCCTGCTGGAAGGTGAACCTCCGCCCCAGTCTCAAGTCTTTTGCAGACTCTAACAGGTTTTCTTCTAAGATTGCCCTGTATTTGCTCCATCCATCTTCCTATAAACTCTGACCAGCTTCCCTGTCCATGCTGAGGAAAAGAACCCCCACAACATGATGCTGCCACCACCATGTTTTATGGTGGGGATGGTGTGTTCAGGGTGATGTGCAGTGTTATGCCCTGTGCACACGACCAGACTTTCCAGCAGACTAGGTCCAGCGGAGTTCCCCCCGGAATTCTGGTGGAATTCCGACGGACCTTCCGAATAAACGGACTTGCCCACACATGACCGGACTTTCCGGCAGACTAGGCCCGACGGAGTTCCCGCTGGAATTCCGGCGGAGTTCCGACGGACTTCCAAATGAACGGACTTGCCCACACACAGACCAAAGTCCATTCATTTAGAACGTAATGAGTTACGAAGGGACTAGAAAAGGTTTTATTGGCGAGATTAACACCTTGCGTGTCCCTCGCATGGTATGGATTTTAAGGGGAAGCCCCAATGCCGAAAAAAACGGTGTGGGGGTCCCCCCAAAATCGATACCAGACCCTTATCCGAGCACGCAGCCAGGCCAGTCAGGAAAGGGGGTGGGGATGAGCGAGCGCCCCCCCCCCCCCTTTTGAGCCATACCAGGTCCCCCTTTCCCTCGTACCAGGCCCCCCTTTCCCCAAAGCACCTTGTCCCCATGTTGATGAGGACAAGGGCCTCTTCCCGACATCCCTGGCCGTTGGTTGTCGGGGTCTGTGGGCGGGGGGTTTTCAGAATCCGGGAAAACCCTTTAATAAGGGGGCCCCCAGATCCTGGCCCCCACCCTATGTGACATGAGTATGGGGTACGATGTACTCCTACCCATTCACCTAAGGGAAAAACAGTGTAAATAAAAAACAACACAATAAAGGCCAGATTTGTTGAGTGCACGACTAAAGCCCCATACACACGCTCGGACAATCCGCGGACCAGGTCAGTCGGACTTTGTCCGACGTACTTTGTCCGATGTTGGCGTTGCGTACACACGGTCGGACTACGTTGTCGGAATATCCGGTCCGGAAGAACGTCGTGACGTAAGTCGTCGTCCACGAGATTACAAAAGGGAAGTTCAGCACCACGTCAGGCACCCGTTGGGCTCCTTCTGCTGATCCCGTGTTTATCGAGAGTTAGTGGAAGTTTGGTGACTTAAGATTCGCGCTTCTCAGTTTTCTGACTCAGATCGTTACTGCTCTTCAGTTTGTGCTTGTCGTGCGTATCTGTTTATTAGTGCGTGTAGTCAGTTCGCATTTGTTGGTCATTGCGGCCTATATCTTGATATAGGACGCTTTGATTTGCACTGCTTATTGTCTGCTCGTTGCTGGTATTCACTTCGTTCTTTCAGGCCTTGCTGTTTATCGGTGCTTTCTGTTTGTCCGTTCTGACCAGCCGACCTTTTGTGACCTTCTGAGCGATGTTTCCCGTGCGTACTCGTCGCCGAGTTCGTGCTGTACGCGGAATTGGTGTCGGGCTTTTAGCTTTGACCCAAGACCCGTCCATGAACAGAGTGACGAGGAGTATGTGGACCAAGAATTGGTTGCTTCAGCGTGACCAGTTCTCGCACATGCCTTTGCTTCGTGAGATCCGGGAGAATAATCCTGATGATTTCAGGAACTTTCTCAGGATGACGGACCCCGATTTTCACCGTCTTTTGGCTTTGCTGACCCCCTTTATCAGCCGGCAGGATACCTGCATGAGACAAGCCATTACTCCGGAGCAGAGGCTTGTTGCCACGTTGAGGTACTTGGCGACAGGGAGAAGTCTTCAGGATTTGAAGTTCTCTTCAGGTATCTCTCCCCAGGCCCTGGGAATCATTATTCCAGAGACCTGTTCTGCCATCATTCAGGTCCTGCAGGAGGACTATATTAAGGTAACATTTCTACTTTACTATTCCCTTCTATGTATGCTCTGTTTGCTAATGACTTGTATTTTTGACCTCCTTCCCTAATTACCATGATTGCAATATGTTCTAATATGCTGTGCCCCTTTTCTCCTTCATGCATTTTTCCCTTCACTTACCTCACCAGCATGCTCTTCTGCCCCAATAGACACCTATGGCCTAGTCACTTAAGCAATGTCTTTTGTCTGCTGCATAGTATTGTTTGCCCCAAAACACCCCCTAAAATATGCACAAATGTTTGCTGTGTGGTTTACTTCATGTAGAGCCCCCTTTTTTTGTTCTTTTGGTGGGGGGGGGGGGGCAAACTCATTAGGAACCCCCTCCCCCAACTGCTCTGTCAGATGGTACCAATCCTTTATCTGCTGGCTTTCCCAAGGTCCATACACACTATATACCTACCTCTTTATAGTGCGCATCTTTAGGGATGAATTCAGCAAAGCATGTAGTGCAAGGGACTGCCTCCATACATTCCATTTCCTATTTTTTTGTCTTCTTTCCCTCCTATTAGCTTGCTTGGTAATTTAATAATGTCACACTGTGCCTGCCTTTTTTTGGGGGGGGGGGGGGGGTTGAAATGTTATTTGATCTTTCCTGTGGCCTGCCAATAGTGTTAAGTACAGAGGGTCTGGCCAAACTAGCCCACATTATTGAGCCATTTGCCAATCAATGAAGTGCAGAGGGTTAGCTGTCCACCACCCCCCCCCCCCCCAAAACCCCTAGTTATTGCCAATGGCCCATCAGAAGTGGGGGGATTGATGGGGGGGTGAGTAATCTGTGAAGGGGAGCCTCTACTTTTCTGTGCAAATACTTTCCAGCCTCCAATTTTAGACAATGCTCTTGTTCCAAGATGTTGATTGTCTAATCTGCTTGCAATGTTTAGGTGCAAAGTGACTAATTTTTTTTTTTTGTTTCACTCCACAGTTCCCTTCCACGCCACAGGAATGGCAGACTGTGGCCTCCCACTTTGCCAGCCGTTGGGACTTTCCTAACTGCGGAGGGGCAATTGATGGGAAACACGTCCGCATCGTCCCACCGCCCAACTCGGGGTCCTACTATTATAATTATAAAGGGTTTAATAGTGTAGTGATGTTGGCGGTGGTGTCGGCAACATACGAGTTTATGTATGTGGACGTGGGGATGAACGGCCGGATATCGGATGGTGGGGCCATTACGCACACGGAGTTCTACTGGCGTCTCCAAAGTGGCAGTCTGTGCTTGCCACCTCCAGAGGAGAATGCCGAAGGACTCCCCTTCGTCTTTGTCGCAGATGAAGCGTTTGCGTTGACTCCCCATGTGATGAGGCCGTTCCCGATGAGGACCCTCACCCCGGACCAGAGGGTCTTCAACTACAGGCTGTCCAGAGCCAGAAGAGTTGTGGAGAACGCTTTTGGCATCCTGGCCAGCCGCTTCCGCCTGTTCCTGACGGCATTTAACTTGGCGGAATACAAACTGAACCACATAGTTCTTGCCTGTTGCATATTGCACAACTTCCTCAAAAGACATAACAGGAACTATGTGGTGCCCGTTGGCCCAGATGTGGAGGGCCCTCCAAATGCCGAACTCACAGCCCTTCGAGTGGCACGTCCAGGCTTGCCCCCTCTAAATGCCCGTGTGGTCCGGGACCAATATATGCAGTACTTTGTGGGTAGGGGGGCCATTGCTCTGCCTGACGATGTGTGAGAGGCATTTTTTAATAAATCTGATATTTTAACCAACCTATGATTTCATGTCATTTCAGTCTTCTTTTTAGCTTATTTTACTTTGACATTTTTTCCCTTTGCCTTCGACAGTGGGAATGCACTTTCTGGGCAAAAGGAGGTAACAGTCTCTTCTTCCCAAAAAGATTATTCTCATGTTGTGTGTTTGCTACCTAATCTTTGGTCTAGAGAAGGTTTGTACTGCATAACTGACACCCAAAATACTCCTTTTCATCACCAGGTCTGACATGTGTGTATTCTCCAAAATGCTGTGCTCCGTGTTTTCGTACAAAGCACTGTGGGTGTCATTTACATAAGTCAAATCCGCTATGCTCTACAAGTGCATTGAAAAAGTTCCCCGGGAAAGAAAATTGGAGTGCAAAGTGGATTTGCCTTTAGTAAATAACACCCATTGCCCCCCATATCCTTTTCATTTTACATACATAATGCATTGTGTTTTTTAAATAAGGAAGCCACACATTTAGAAAAATAAAAGTTTACTAGGAAAACATTCCCAAGTGCGTTTACAATCTTCACGCCAAAACTGACAACATCTTGGTTATTTACAACATTGTTTACAAACATTCCGCAATTGGTAAAACCAGGCATGGAGCAAAACAGAACCTAGGAACTTGGAAAGTTCAACTTTGTAAAGTGAAGACAAGATCAGACATGACTATATGTTCAAAGTGTGTTTGATCTTGCCTTCATCACATGGGGGGGTCACCCCCGAAAAGTGGAAATTTGGAACATGCACACAATTTGGGACTGAAAATGGTCATTAGATGGTAAAACACATGCCTAGAAGCTTCAAAAGTGCCATTTTCCATCATGGGGATGAATGGACGTTTTTTGGGGGTGCAACCCCTTCACCACAACCACTTTCGTAGTTCGTAAAGTGTTTGCACCCCCAAAAAAACGTTGCCATTCATCCACCATGGTGGGAGCTAGCACATGTGGACACAATGTGTGCATGTTCCAAATTTCAGACAGTTTTTAAGTTGCAAATGTGTTCTGAAGCTGGCACAAATGTGTGTTAATTACTTGGTGCGTTTTCATATTTTTCCTAAAATATCAATGATGTTCTTCAATTTTTGTTGAACATCATTGATGTTTTGCTTTATGTAATCTAGATCTCTATTGCAGACCATTATCTCTCCGATGAGTACGTGGGCACTCTCTGTGGTAAAGTGCGATTTTTCTTCCACAACATCCACGTCACCTAAAAACCACAAACAAACAAAAATGGGGTGTTGGAAATGAGGCAGCCATACATGGATTAGCTTACCAGTAGCTGTGTTCTCCCACACTCACCTGTTGTGGTGACAATTTCTCCAAGTTCGATGATCTCTCCTTCCTCCTCCTCCTCCTCCTCTGCTTCTGCTCTTTCCCCTTTTTTGGTAGGTGTTGGTTTGGGGGTTTCCTCAGACGGCCCAAGTTTTCGCTCCCCTATGAGAATGTCCAAAAGGAAGATTTAGCAACACAAGCTATTGAGGGCAGAAATAGGAAATGACAAACATTGCTTGAAAGTGACGGACACTATTTTAGTTTGGCCAGTTACAAATGTCAACTACATGAATGAAGTCACTTTGTAAAGGTGCTAAACTGACTAGCTTTTTGGTAGAAGTTTGTGTGATGGAGACCCCCCTCTAGTATCCACTGGAGCACATGTGTGGAAAAGCATAATAAAAAGGGGGTTTGGGTGTCCCAGCACTAGTGCTCTAGAGTCCAGATGGGTAAACAGCTACTGAGTGACCTCTCCTTTACATTGAATAAATTGGCTTTACATTCTTGATGACATTTCTAGTGAGAAAAAACTTCCTTTCCCCAAAAAAACACCAAACATCGTATTATAAGTGGCCGAACGATCGAGGTTGCGTACGATCGAATGCACACACACACGACCATGACAGTGGCAGAAAGATCGAGGCTGAGTACGATCGAATGCACAGACGAACCTGAAAGTGGCCATTTTGGAATGTACAACTTGGTAAAAATCAAAACACAATGGAGCAGTATGCAAGCAAGAAATCAAACACAAAACACAACTACTTACTTTTTTGAAGAATTCTCTTGATCTTTCTGTACTGATCGGCCTCCCTCAGTTTCAGGTCTGACCAGCGTTTCCTGAGTTGCTCCTTGGATCGTTGTACCCCAAAATTATTGTACAGCCTTCTCACAACTTTAGACATGATCTTGGCCTTGCGGACATTGGGGTTGAGGTAAGGCCCATACTTCCCATCATAGTCGCTCCTCTTTAATATGTCCACCATCTCCAACATTTCTCCAAATGACATATTGGAGGCCTTGAATTTCAGGTTCCGGGATCGGGACGTTTCTGCCTCCGGACTTTCCTCGTCCTCCTCCTCGTTGGTGGGATATTTGTGGCGCACCTGCTGTGTCCCCGCCATGTGCTCTCCCCACTACGCCGTAAAGAGAAGGGGTGGGGAATAGACGAGAAAGATCGTCAGGGGCGGGCGGAGTTTGAAGCATGCGCAGTGTATATAAAACGTCACACGCCTGTGTCGTAGCCACGATCTGGGAGACGAGGGGAGAGAAAACTCACACGAGACGATCGCTACAAACGAAGGTACAATTTAACGTTGGTACATAACTAGCCTAGACTGATTTGAACTTGAGGCTTCTTTATGGAGAAGATTAGGAGAGTTTAGCCTGACATAATTTATAGGGTTTGGTGTGTTGTTGTGTCTTGCAGAGATTGATATGAAGGGATTCAACGACATGAGTTTTCTCCCCCTCTTCATTGCCAAATACAGGGATTTTCCCATATTGTGGCAGGGTATACACCCACATTACACCAACAAACCAAAGAGGCACGCAGCCCTGGAGGAACTTGTGGAATTTGTCAAGCCAAGGTTCCCCACGGCAACTGTTGATGATATTAGAAAGAAAATTGGCAGCCTGAGGAGTGCGTATATCAGGGAGAGGAAGAAGGTCGTGAAGTCTGAGGAAACTGCAACTTCAGCAGATGAGGTCTATGTCCCCAAGCTCTGGTACTATCAGAGTCTCCATTTTCTGAAGGACCAGGCTGATGTCACGGAGCCAACCTCAACTCCTCCTTCCACGCTTCCTTGCGCACAGCCCACCCCTGATGAGGCTTCCGAGGAGCAACCTGGGCCTTCCAGTCTGGAAGAGGTGGAGGAGCCCAGCTTGTTCCAGGTATAGTAGTTTTGTTACCATTTATGGGAATAATGAATGATGTTCACTTAATTCAGGATCGCCAATTGCTTAGTTCCTAACGTGTTTGACATATCAACAGACAGTGGTGTGGGAGACATTTGGGGCCAGAATCTAAACTGCTGGGCTGAGAATTGTATGGTTTTCTATTTGTAAACATTTTGCACCAGTCACTAGATGAGAATTGTGTGTGTTTGATGAACAAATAACTGAAACTATGTCCCTTTTTCCTACACAGGAAGACCTCAGCCAGGAGGTGGCTGTGGAAGGTGGCAGTCAGGAGGAGGCAGGGGTTAGTGGCAGCCACCAGCTGGGTAGTGGCAGCCAAGAGGGGGCTAGGCCTCGGAGCCTGACTGACACCCAAACCCCTCCCCTCCGCCCTCCGTACAAAAGGGCGAGAAGGGGGGGTTATGCGGCACAGTCAGCGCTCCGGATGATCAGAGAGGCTTCAGACTCCCTACATGCCACACCCGCCGACGAGGAGACCTTTGGCTCGGTGGTTGTCACAAAAATGATGGGTATGGAGGTGGGGCAACGCAACATGTGTGAGGGGCTCATCCTCCATGTCCTAAATAAGGGTAGGGCTGGGGAGATGACCCCAGGCACACATGTTTGCCATAGTTACCATGCTCCGCCTCCTCCTCCTCCTCCTCCTCCTTCTGCCACCCCACCAGCACGACAGCCACAGCGTGGAAGGAAGCGTGGAAGGAAGACCTGAGAGTGACGACCTGCAATCAGTCTGGTGTGAGAGAAGATGGAGCCTCTTGTAGTACCAGAGCCTGGGGACCTAGATGGCATCTGCTGCAGTTCCGGATACTTTGGACTTCACGACCAGATTGCACTCCCATTAATATACGTACTCCTCAGGCCCCCAATTTTCTACGCTTGGACAATGATGGTTGCCGTGGGGGGCCAAGACTTTGCAAATTCCCCAAGTTTCACCATGGCTGCGTTCCTCTTTGGTTTGTTGGTGTGACCTAAATAAAGGTTTTTTTGATTTGAAATAATCATTGACTATTGTGTTTTACTTTGCTACAATGACAGTTTTTCTTTGAGTAGGCTGGTACATTTCACTAATCCTAAAGTAGAATTAACAAGGGGCAACAACAACAAACAACCTCCTAGTAAATTTAAGCAAGAAATACAAATGTAAATAATGTGTTTTTGGTAATTTGAGACACACAACCCCCCTCCAAAAAAAAAAAAAAAAAAAAAATTCAAATATGTATTCCCCAAAAAAAAAAAAAAAAGACAAATCATGGTAAAAAAATAACAAAGATTCTTTTCCGTTCAGAGTAAAAATAAACATGTAGTGTATAAATGCTGCAAAGTAATAAAGAAGTAAGTTTGTGAGAAGTGCGGGTGAATAGGAGCAGCTAAAACATGTCATTCTTGTTGCATTGTAAAGAAAAAGAGAATGCGCTGCATTAAAGACATTTTAACATTGCAGCGTGACGAATGTGCTGTGTCGATTAGGAAAGGTAGTTTTACCTGACCGAGCGCTTCCGTCACAGAATTTCTTCTGAGCATGCGTAGCACTTTGTCCGTCGGACAAGCGTACACACGCTCGGATTTGGTGTGATCGGACCGGGTTGACGGGAAATCTTTCCAGCAGGAGATAAGACTTTGTCCGACGGACAAACCGACGAACACTGTCCGATGGTGCATACACACGGTCTGATTTTTCAACAACCTTGTCCGATCGGACCAAATTGATGAAAAAGTCCGACCGTGTGTATGGGGCTTTATAGTTGTCATGTGGACAGATTCTCCCACCAAAGCTGTGGATCTCTGCCGCTCCTCCAGAGTTACCATGTCTTGGTAGGTTTGCAGTTGTGCCAAACTCTTTCCATTTTCGGATGATGGATTGAACAGTGCTCCTTGAGATGTTCAAAACATGGGATATTTTTTATAACCTAAAGCTGCTTTAAACTTCTCCACAACTTTATCCCTGACCCGTGTGTTCCTTGGCTTGCATGATGCTGTTTGTTCACTAAGGTTCTCTAACAAACCTCTAATATTCAGAGGGGAGCGAAACGCCTAAATTACAGTAGGATAGTATGCTGATAGGTGTATTTTACAATACGGTCACAGGAGGGGGTCATTGGGGGGTGGGAAGGGTGAGGGGGAGGAAGGAAGGGGAGGGAGGAGGGACCACAAGTGATAAGATTAGTTACAAACTCCACATAAGCATTAGCAGGCAAGAAAACAGATAAGGAAACAATTATTGCGGTGCAGCCTCAAGGCCCAGATCATCGTCTGCAATCTCTGAGCCACAAACGTCTATCCAGCCTGACCAGATTTTATCGAATTTGCTAGGGCAATTCCGATTAAGGTAAGTGATTCTTTACAGTGGCAGGACAAAATTTAGAACAGAGCGCCTGGAGGACAGCGTAGGCGGTGCAGCATCTTTCCAATGGAAAAATATCCCCCTGCGTACATAGAATACAGCATAGCTTAAGAACAGCCTAGTGTATCTGCCCTGAACGTTGGTGCCAAAAATGAGCAACATAAACCTGGGATTCGACTCGAGGGCCAAAGAGGTTATCCGATTGAGTTCACTGGGAATCTCTGACCAGTAAGCAGCAAGGCGTGGACAGGACCAGACCATATGGAGAAAGGAGGCAGCCTGCAGATCACATCTGGAACAAGGCACCATGGCCCCCAAATTCATAATTGTCAATCGTTTGGGGGTGAAGTAGGCCCTGTGCAAGAACTTAACTTGCAGAAAACAGTCCCTGGCTGAGATTATATTAGTCAAAAAAGAGGATAAACAAGCTTCCCAGTCCTCTTCAGTCAGGGACATTTATTTTCCACTTGTCAAAGGTCTTTTAACATTTTTTAGTAGGGGTTATGGATAGGCGGAAGTATAGGGAGGATAAGGGTTTGTCGATTACCTTGGAAATAATCAATCCTTCTATAGGGTCAGATTCTAGGGTGAGAGAGGGTGGGAACTGCTTCTGAAATGCGTGGCGAATTTGGTATGCGCTCCTTCCCCGACCTTAAAGATGCGCACAATTTGCCACAGGAAACAACATGTTTAAGATTCACTATCCCCTTTCTTGTCCAAACCTGTGGGTCAAGAACTTTATTCAGATGTGGGAGATTTGGGTTACCCCCTAGGGGAAGATGTGGGGGGAATGTCTCCAGAGAGCTATAAAGGGCCCTCGCCCTGTGCCATACCGAAATAGTGGTACGCATCAGGTCAGTAATACCGAGGTGGGATTTTGGTACCCTGAACACTAAGTTGCTAAGGGTGGAGTATGACCCCATGATGGCCGTCTCTAGGGTAACCGCTGAGTTATCTTTAGGTTGGGAGAAACACCATCTGACCGATACCAGGACTGCCGCTAAGAAGTAGGCCTGAAAGTTAGGTACAGATAGGCCACCTTGAGTGATAGGGAGCTTTAAAGTGGAGATGGCCAAACATGGAGGCCTCCCATTTCACACAAAGGAGGATATAATTGGGTAATTACTGAAGAGGTAGAGAAACTTAGGTAAATATACCATCTTGACAAGGTTCACTTTACCCACTGGGGTAAGGGGGAGAGTCCTCCAGGCCATACATTTCTGAGAGAAGGCCCTAAGCAAAGGCAAGAGGTTCAGCGCAAAATATGAGGACAAGGGTGCCCTTATCACCATCCCCAAGTATTTAAATTCGGATGTCCAGGTCAACGGGGTATCAGTCTGGGCGTGTTGGCCCGAGGTGTGCAACTAGAAAACAAGTGAACTTCCCCAATTAACCTAATGGCCGGAAATAATCCAAACACATCAACGATTTGAAGGACTGGTGGGAGAGAGGATATGTCTTTCAGGAACAGGAGGGTATCGTCTGCGTATAGGGATATTATTTCTACAATCACCCCTACCTGTATACCTTTAACCGAGGGAGCAGACATGATACGGACTGCCAGGGGCTCCATAGCCAGTGCAAACAGGCCTGGGGAGAGCAGGCATCCCTGTCTAGTGCCCCGAGTTAGGGGAAAAGGAGAGGACAATGAATTATTAGTGTGTATTCGAGCTGTAGGGTTGTGGTAAAGCAATTGAACCCACTTAATATACCAAGGGCCCAATCCGAACTTACGTAGAATGGCCCAGAGGTACCGCCACTCGTCCGAATCAAAAGCTTTTTTGGTATCTAGGGAGGCCACCACCTCTGGACCGTACCCGCCCACCCTAGAGAGATGTGCAAGGAGGTGTTGGATATAAATGTCAATTCCCCTACCAGGGATAAATACGGATTGATCTGCGTGTACCAGCACAGTTATCACAGTGTTCAATCGGCCGTCCAAGACCTTAGCCAACAGTTTTGCATCCACGTTGAGGAGGGATATTGGCCGGTACGAGGAGCACTGCTCCGGAACCGCTTGAGAAGGACCACAGTAACCACCTCAGCCATGAAAGGGGGGAGAGATTCCTCCTCCATGGCTTTTTGGAGCATGAGCCTTAATGAAGATAGCAGCTCCTCTGCATATGTCTTAAAGAGTTCTGCTGGGAGGCCATCAGGGCCCGGTGTCTTACCATTTTGCAGAGAGGCCACCGCCTGCTGGAGAGCTTCCAGTGTAATGGGGCCATCTAATGCATCTCTAGAGGTAGATGTCAAGCATGGCAGCTCAATTTCCTCCAGATATTCGGATAGTTCCTCCTCCGTACCCACCATCTGGGAGCTATACAGCTCTTGGTAAAATTATGCAAAACATGCATTAATAGAGGCAGAATCGGTTAGCAGCGACCCTTCAGAGTCGCAAATGCCAGATATAGATACAGGCGAGGAACTCTCCCTAGCCAACCATGCCAGCATGCTCCCAGTTTTTTCCCTATGCTCGAATATGCGTTGAGATTGATGTAAGAACTTGGTTTTAGTAGCAGATGTTCGGAGCAGAAGAACATCTCTCAGCGCTGCCTGAAAATCAGAGTACACTCTGGGAGCCCTCAACAGGGAGTATTCCACCTCAAGTGCAGCCACTCTTTCTTCAGCCCTCAGTAGATCCTCCCGCAAGGCCCTGCCGACCCTACAGATGTGTGACTGCAGGCTGCCTCTGGAGAATGCTTTAAACGCATCCCAAGAGGTGGACAGAGATATAGAATGGTCCTGGTCCTGCCAGTAGTGCATCACGTCATATATATATACAGCTCAGAGACGCTCGAATCAGAGAACCAGAACCTGGATAAGTGCCACAAATTGTTCCTTGGTGCGGTGGACACATTTAGTTTTAAGGCAAGAGGAGCATGGTCCGAAATTCCACGAGGTAGGATGGAGATGTTCCGAATTCTAGGAAGGACAGACCCCCAGCATAGGCCAAGTCTATACGAGAGAAGGTTTTGTGCGTGGCGAAATGACAGGTGTAAGAGTGTTGATGGGGATAGTGCCATCCCCACACATCTGTCAGATTAGAGGCTTTCGCTCAGGCGAACAGCTCTGAAGGTGTACCCGCCCTGGCGGAAAGTCTGTCTATCCCAGGATCTGGGACCATATTGAAATCTCCAAGAATCAGCACATTATCCGTAGAGTAGGCAGCAATTTTGGTAAACAAATTGGTTAAGCAGTCTCACAGAGGCGGGGGGGGGAGTACAGCCCCACCACCACCAATTCCAATCTATCCATCATAGCATGTAATATGGCATAGCGGCCGTCCAGGTCCAGCTCCAGTGCCATCAGCCTAAATGCGAGAGACTTGTGAATTAAAATGCTGGCCCCTCTGGAATAATTGGTATATGAGGAATGGTAATGGTGCCCTACCCAGGGTCTCTTAAGACTCAAGACTCAAGAGTTTACTGCCCACCAAGTGGGTCTCTTGTAGAATGCAAATCTAGGGATGATATGAATTTAGAAAAAAACTGGTGTTGCAAGACACTATGCTACAGTCAGTCATAGGCATTAGGCATTATAGAACTAGGCAGGATTTCCCAATAGGGCCTAGGAGCAGAACCCGGACCACCTCGTAAGACAGTGCATGCAAAACATGGCACTCTGAAATAGACATGTGCATTTCGTTATGTTCCGAATCGAAATTCGGACGAATTTTTCATTATTCGGACATTCGGATGCATCCGAATTACCGAATTACAATACTAACGAATTTTACCGAATCCGAATTTTTTTTCGAATCGAAAAATCGCGGACGAAATTCGAAATATCTCAGGGTCACTTAGTGATAGAAACCCCAAATTTGGATATGTTATAGTTCTACTGTGTTTGCATACCAAATTTGGGGTTTCTAGCTACAAGTGGCCCCGAGATATGTGGCCCCAAAGTCGGGTCGAAAAATGTCATTCTCTGCTGCAGAAAAGTGCTTGACATTTTGTGACCCGACTTTGGGGCCACATATCTCAAAATATCAAAATATTTTCGAATTCGGTTGAAATAATTTCAAATGCAGTTGAAATATTTTCAAATGCAGTTGAAATATTTTCAAATCTGGTTGAAATTATTTCAACTGCATTAGAAACTATTTCAACCAGATTTGAAAATATTTCAACTGCATTGGAAACTATTTCAACTGCATTAGAAACTATTTCAACCAGATTTGAAAATATTTCAACTGCATTAGAAACTATTTCAACCAGATTTGAAAATATTTCATCTGCATTAGAAACTATTTCAACTGCATTAGAAACTATTTCAACTGCATTAGAAACTATTTCAACCAGATTTGAAAATATTTCATCTGCATTAGAAACAATTTCTATCACCAAGTAACCCCGAGATACGTGGACCCAAAGTCGGGTCGCAAAATATTTTCGAATTCGGTTGAAAAAATTTCAAATGCAGTTGAAAAAAATTTCAAATGCAGTTGAAAAAATTTCAAATGCAGTTGAAAAAATTTCAAATGCAGTTGAAAAAATTTTAAATGCAGTTGAAAAAATTTCAAATGCAGTTGAAAAAATTTCAAATGCAGTTGAAAAAATTTCAAATGCAGTTGAAAAAATTTCAAACCACAAGTGACCTGCCACGTGACCAAGTTGTGGATTGTCCACTTGCCATGTCACCTGCCACAAGTTATGGGGTTCCTAGCACCAAGTGACTCCCAGATATAGGGGATATGTCAAGTACTTTTCTACAGCAGAGAATTACATTTTGTGACCCGACTTTGGGGCCACATATCTCGGGGCCACTTATAGCTAAAAACCCCAAATTTGGTATGCAAACACAGTAGAACTAGCACTACAACCTCTCCAAATTTGGGGTTTATATCACCAAGTGACCCCGAGATACGTGGACCCAAAGTCGGGTCGCAAAATATTTTCGAATTCGGTTGAAATATTTTCAAATGCAGTTGAAATATTTTCAAATGCAGTTGAAATATTTTCAAATGCAGTTGAAATATTTTCAAATGCAGTTGAAATATTTTCAAATGCAGTTGAAATATTTTCAAATCTGGTTGAAATTATTTCAACAGCATTAGAAACTATTTCAACTGCATTAGAAACTATTTCAACCAGATTTGAAAATATTTCAACTGCATTGGAAACTATTTCAACCAGATTTGAAAATATTTCATCTGCATTAGAAACTATTTCAACTGCATTAGAAACTATTTCAACCAGATTTGAAAATATTTCAACTGCATTAGAAACTATTTCTATCACCAAGTAACCCTGAGATACGTGGACCCAAAGTCGGGTCGCAAAATATTTTCGAATTCGGTTGAAAAAATTTCAAATGCAGTTGAAAAAATTTCAAATGCAGTTGAAAAAATTTCAAATGCAGTTGAAAAAATTTCAAATGCAGTTGAAAAAATTTCAAATGCAGTTGAAAAAATTTCAAATGCAGTTGAAAAAATTTCAAATGCAGTTGAAAAAATTTCAAATGCAGTTGAAATAATTTCAAATCATGTTGATACTATTTCAAGCGGATTCGAAAATATTTTGCGACCCGACTTTGAAAAAAAAATGAAATTGATTCTAACAGTCTGCAGAAGATCTGCAAAAAAAAAAGAAGTGAAATGGCTGTTAATAGTCTACAGGAGATCTGCTATTAAATTATATATTTTTTTCTATTCTGTTCTAATCTTTTCTATTTGAATTATACATTTTGGAAGATGGTTATTTATTATACACATCTGTCACATAAAAAAAAAGATGTGAAATGGCTGTCACGGATGTCGATCGCAAGGCAAGTACATATGCTGTATGTCATTGTCCACTTGCCACAACACCTGCCACAAGTGCCAAGACACCTGCCATGAGTGCCACGTGACCGACCACAAGTGCCACGTGACCTGCCACGTGACCAAGTTGTGGATTGTCCACTTGCCATGTCACCTGCCACAAGTTATGGGGTTCCTAGCACCAAGTGACCCCCAGATATAGGGGATATGTCAAGTACTTTTCTACAGCAGAGAATTACATTTTGTGACCCGACTTTGGGGCCACATATCTCGGGGCCACTTATAGCTAAAAACCCCAAATTTGGTATGCAAACACAGTAGAACTAGCACTACAACCTCTCCAAATTTGGGGTTTATATCACCAAGTGACCCCGAGATACGTGGACCCAAAGTCGGGTAGCAAAATATTTTCGAATTCGGTTGAAATAATTTCAAATGCAGTTGAAATATTTTCAAATGCAGTTGAAATATTTTCAAATCTGGTTGAAATTATTTCAACTGCATTAGAAACTATTTCAACCAGATTTGAAAATATTTCAACTGCATTGGAAACTATTTCAACTGCATTAGAAAACTATTTCAACCAGATTTGAAAATATTTCAACTGCATTAGAAACTATTTCAACCAGATTTGAAAATATTTCATCTGCATTAGAAACTATTTCAACTGCATTAGAAACTATTTCAACCAGATTTGAAAATATTTCATCTGCATTAGAAACAATTTCTATCACCAAGTAACCCCGAGATACGTGGACCCAAAGTCGGGTCGCAAAATATTTTCGAATTCGGTTGAAAACATTTCAAATGCAGTTGAAAAAATTTCAAATGCAGTTGAAAAAATTTCAAATGCAGTTGAAAAAAATTCAAATGCAGTTGAAAAAATTTCAAATGCAGTTGAAAAAATTTCAAATGCAGTTGAAATAATTTCAAATGCAGTTGAAATAATTTCAAATCATGTTGATACTATTTCAAGCGGATTCGAAAATATTTTGCGACCCGACTTTGAAAAAAAAATGAAATTGATTCTAACAGTCTGCAGAAGATCTGCAAAAAAAAAAGAAGTGAAATGGCTGTTAATAGTCTACAGGAGATCTGCTATTAAATTATATATTTTTTTCTATTCTGTTCTAATCTTTTCTATTTGAATTATACATTTTGGAAGATGGTTATTTATTATACACATCTGTCACAAAAAAAAAAGATGTGAAATGGCTGTCACGGATGTCGATCGCAAGGCAAGTACATCTGTATGTCATTGTCCACTTGCCACAACACCTGCCACAAGTGCCAAGACACCTGCCATGAGTGCCACGTGACCGACCACAAGTGCCACGTTGCCAAAAGTTGTGGATTGTCCACTTGCCATGTCACCTGCCACAAGTTATGCCTAGCACCAAGTGACCCCCAGATATAGGGGATATGTCAAGTACTTTTCTACAGCAGAGAATTACATTTTGTGACCCGACTGTATCTCGGGGCCACTTATAGCTAAAAACCCCAAATTTGGTATGCAAACACAGTAGAACTAGGTCGTAGGGCAGCGCTCCCGCCGTTCGCCACGAAAAGCCAGCAAAAAACCTGCTAACAGCACCGGGGAGGACCCCCACTCACCTCCGCTACCTCCGCAGACCCCATGGACAGGTTCGTGGAACGCTCGTACTCCCGGGCGGTCACCTCGCCGACCCCCCCCGCGGGAGACATAACTCCAGGCCTAGCTAACATGGCGGCCGTCACCCCCGCCACCTCCGCAACGGCCTCTCCTCCGCCACAGGCCCCAGACGCCCAGGCACATAATCCCGCAGCACCTGCAGGCATAGCACAGGAGGTAGTAGCCCTCCTGGGGCCCACTTTGGCGGCCACTGTAGATGCCGCAGTACACAGGGGACTGGAACAGCTACACGTGGAGCTGCAGGCCCAGGGACACAGAATAACCCAGACAGAGGAGAGAATCTCCCTCCTGGAAGATGACACAACGGCACAATCTGCATTACTGGCACGTATAACAGCAGCAAATAGGGAGCTATGGGAAAAACTGGACAGTTTGGAAAATCGCTCTAGGAGAAATAACCTCCGCATAGTGGGCCTCCCTGAGACTGTACCCAATAACAAACTAGCCAACATATGTGCTAAATTGATCCCAGAACAGCTAGGCCTGCGCATACCCTGCATAGTGGAGAGAGCCCATCGCATTGGCCAACAAGCAGACAACAGGCCCAAACCCAGACAAGTTATAGTCAGGTACCTAAACTACGCTGACAAGGAGGCCATCATGCAAACATTTCGCCGCACACGCTCCTTGACAATAGATGGGGCTAAGTTGCTACTTTTTGCTGACTACTCCATTGAGGTGATGAGACAACGAAAGGCCTTCTCCCCAATATGCTCAACACTACATCACAACCAAGTGAAATTCTCCCTAGCATACCCCGCAGTGCTCCGCATCCAAACACGATCAGGAGAACAACTGACATTCACCTCACCCGAGGACGCTGAAAGGTACCTTGACTCTACAGGCAATGAAATGGAACATACTGGATCCACCGGGGAATACCCGACACAGCCCATCACCCCCCTCTCTACTCCGCGCAAGCAGCAACCTAGCCCCAACAAGCCTCCTTACAAATGGAGTCGCTTCACCCAACACCTGGATCGCTCAGGAAACCGCTGAAGTGGACCACCACCATCAGGCTCCTCTCAGGCACAGTATGAGTAGTATCACTTTATTTCTCATGCACATTGTTACCCCCAAGCGGGGATTTCCTATGAGGCGGGCATGAGGCCCTTTATTTTTTCTCCCATCCCAGCCGTGAACGACTCTCCCCTGGGTCAAAAAGGCTGGACCCCCTCACTTGCAGCCATGACACGTGGCATAAAACCACAGCTGGGCCCACCTGGTCCCAATGGTATTGAACCAGGCCTAAAAGCTTGAAAGACTGCCTGCACCAGGTGCATAATAGCGAGCAACATGATACGCTCCTTTACAGTTATGTTTCGATTCCAATCCCTAGTTGCTCTTTTTCTCCACCCTGGACAATGTTGTTTTATATGTATACCTACTATTAACTGCTTGTCTCTGCTCCCCACCTCCCCCCCCTACCACCTCTTCCCTTCCCCCTCCCTTCCCCCCCCCACCCCCCTACCCCCCCTTCCTCTGCCCCCCCGGTGCCTAATTGCGCACCGGTAATAGGTGCTGGCGAATGACGGGAACCCCCCCTGTCTGACTTAGCCAAATGTGGAAAAAAGTGAAGTTTTGGATGGTTTATGTTAAGTTATTTTTACAGATTCGTAACATGTTATATCCTCTTTTTTGTTTGGTACTGGTTGCACAAGGTTTAACTATGCTCTACATGCCTTCTATTATAGGGAAAGTACAATGTTTGGGTGACCCCTTGACTGACGAGGCGATGCCCGCACACACCCTAGATATCCTGTTTCCGACACGGATCATTACTAAACGCAGGACATGGCTTCTGCAGTTGACGGGAATCACCTAAAGATTGTATCCTGGAACGTCAAGGGACTTCGCTCTCCAAGTAAGCGTATGATGATTCTAAGGCATTTAAAAAGACTGCGGACAGATGTGGCCCTACTACAGGAGACACATCTCTCCGCAGAAGATCTGACACGTTTACGTAAAATGTGGATGGGGACGGTCTATGGTTCACCCGCAGTGGGGCGCAAGGCCGGAGTGGCTATCTTATTACACAGGAACCTGAAACACAGGGTGAATGACGTCAGGGCAGACCAGTTAGGCCGCAAAATAACGATTCATCTAAATGTGACGGGCAGAGACATAGCGATCACCAACATATACGCCCCCAACACACCTGATACTACCTTTTACAGGGACATGACAAGCTGGATTCAAGCAGCACCAGAGACCCTACACCTGGTAGGTGGTGACTTTAACG
The DNA here is from genome assembly GCA_028564925.1 of Lithobates sylvaticus. Lineage (NCBI taxonomy): Eukaryota > Metazoa > Chordata > Amphibia > Anura > Ranidae > Lithobates > Lithobates sylvaticus. The sequence goes on from CM053032.1 coordinate 159,541,260, forward strand.
CAGTAATGTCTAATACGCTGGACCGCACAAGTAATACAACCAGTAGAGACCCAACCAGGATAACATTACACCCGCCCCAGACTATTCTTGCTCAGACTATGACCTCGTTACAACTGACTGACATATGGAGGCTGACACACCCCACAGACCGAGAATACTCCTTCTACTCCCCCCCCCACAACTCGTTCTCACGAATTGACTATTTTTTCGCGACACCTGCTCTTATGCAGCTGCTCCGCAACCCGACAATCCTGGACGCTAGGATCTCTGACCACGGACCTGTTACAGTAGGCCTGATTGATACACGACCTACCTCCCCTGCCAGAATGTGGCGTTTCCCTTCATATTTGGCAGAAAAAGAAGACTTCCGTAACATGCTAAACACAGCCTGGTCAGACTATAAATCCACTAATGCCATTCACCTCTCGGACCCGAATCTATTCTGGGAAGCCGGGAAAGCCGTTCTTAGAGGGAAAATTATTTCCTATACTGCTCAGTTCAAACGGCAGTCCGCTCAGCGGTACATCAAGGCCAGCGAGGCCTTACAGGCAACACACGAACAACTTACCCTAAATCGCACCCCTGACAACATTAACAGTTGGAGAGAGGCCAAACGCGAGTTTGACTTCTGGTCCGAACAACAAGAACTGGCCAAAGCATCCTACACGACGCTGCACTTCCACAAGTTTGGGAACAAAGCGGGCAAATTACTGGCGAGACTATGCTCGGGAACAAAACGCCCCACATACATCTCGGCACTTCAAAACAAAGATGGGACACTACTAACGTCACCCCAAGACATAAATAGAACACTGACAGAATACTATACCGACCTATATTCGGCGGATCCTGACCACCCGATAGAATCGGAAGCCCTTCTGGCAAAGCTTAAACTCCCCAGAATCCAAGGGGATCTTCTAGACTCCCTCAATGCGCCCATCACCTTGGAAGACGTCCAAGAGACAATTAAATCCTTGGCCTCCTCCAAGGCACCGGGCCCGGACGGCTACACTGCCGAATTTTACAAGGCCACTAGGGACACTATCCCAGAAACCCTTACACAGGTCTTCTCAGCCATGTGGAAAGGGGGTCCCTACCTCCCCACTGGCACACAGGCACACATCAGACTGATAGGCAAAAAAGACAAAGACCCCACACTCCCAGGATCCTATCGGCCGATCTCGCTAATCAATGTCGACGCTAAAATCCTCTCAAAAATAGTAGCATCACGCTTAGCCCAAATACTTCCGTCCTTACTACATACAGCCCAATCCGGATTCGTTCAGGGTCGCTCTGCCACCCTGAACATACGCAAAGTCCTCATGGCACTTGAATACGCCAAATCAAATCCAAAACAGGAAGTAGCCATAATGTCGTTAGACGCCGAAAAGGCCTTCGACAATATTAGCCTCTCCTGGCTATTCAGGGTAATGTCACACCTTGGCTTCTCGGGCCCAATAATACCCTTTCTCCAACGAATGTACGAAGCACCCTCGGCACGTCTAGTTACCCCTGACTTTATCTCTAATACGATCCCCCTGACCAAAGGAACAAGACAGGGATGTCCACTGTCCCCACTCCTATTCAATATTGCGATAGAACCCCTATCAAGGCTACTTAACTCCCCAGATGGCGTCAGTGGAATCAACATAGGGAACCAGATCCTACGATCAGCCCTTTTCGCTGACGACATACTCTTGTTCTCCACAGCTCCCCTAACTGACTTTGCCAGACTTAAGGAAATCTTCCACACCTTCCGACAGTGTTCGGGGTTACGTATAAACTTTGACAAGAGCGAAATACTCTCACTGACAACTGAAACGACGCCTGACTGGAAACTACACTCGCCACTAACAATAGCCACACACCATATAACCTACTTGGGAATACGCATTGGCCGCGAACCTTCATCCCTCTACACTTTAAATTTTCCACCATTGATAACTAAGATTGTAAAGGAGTTGGAAGCTTGGGCAGCTCTCCCCCTCTCGCTCTTTGGGAGATGTCACCTTTTCAAAATGGTCTCGTTTGCACGTCTGCTATACCCCATGCAGACCATTCCACTTTTGCTTAAACACAAGGATGTGAATCTAATTCACAAAGCACTCTCTAGTTTTCTCTGGTCTCGCAAGAAACCACGAATATCTCTGCAAAAAATGTCTCTCCCCAAGGCGGAAGGGGGGGCGGGCCTGCCCAATATACGTTTTTATAACCTAGCATGTTTACTTAGACAGGGTCTTGACTGGCTAACTGGCAAATCCAGGTACTCTAACACTGACCTAGAAGAAGCAGCAGTGCTCCCACACAACCTGTCAGCCATCCTCCACTCTAACCCCAACAAGCTTCCAATCCATCTCAAATCCAATGTGATGGTCAGAGACACAATTATAGCTTGGAGGGAAACGCGAAAACTCTTGGGCCTCCCCTCGAGCATTTCTCGCCACCTACCAATTCAAGGGAACCCAATGTTCATCCCATCTACTCTTCATGATGTTTTTGTACAGTGGCAAGCTAAAGGTCTCAACAAAATTACCTCACTCTTTCTTACAAGCCCGGGCAGGTTCAAACCCTTCCAAGTCCTGGCTAGGGAGTTTTCTCTCCCAGCAACCCATGTCTTCTATTACTATCAACTGGTCAGCTACCTAAGGAACTGTTACAAAAATGGCACCGACCCCCTCCAAAAGTCCTTTATAGACTCTGTGCTCTCCAGCGGAGACTACTCTATCGCTACCCTTTACTCACACCTCATTTCACACCAGTCGGATAAATATCATCTCCAACCGGTCCAGAAGTGGGCCGAGGTGTTTGGCGAAGAGAACCTAGCGGAAAAAATCATGGAAGGATACCAACAGATACGCAAACTCACCGTCTCCGAAAACTGGCGTGAAACGCAATTCAAAATCATGCACAGAGCATATCACCCTTTCCGTACTGATAAAGTTGACCCAACGCGAGAAACCTGCCCATGGTGTGATACTCCACGACCTACTCTGCTTCATCGCCTTTGGGAATGCCAGCCCATCTCCACATACTGGGACTCTATACTCCAATACATATACGACATCACCAAAGTGCACATCCCGAAGGGCCATCTAATCTGCCTCTTCGGACATGCTACCCTATCACCCTCTGAGACGGATAATGCCCCACACCACATTCCCCATTGGGCCCAGCTATGCCTCCTGGTGGCACGCAGATCGATCATGCTACAATGGATCAAGGCACCACCGCCAAACCTACAGATGACCAAGAAGGCCCTCCTCTCACTCTTCTACCTCGAAAAGCTGGACACCATAATGTCGAACTTCCAAACTAGCTCACGGTTTTTTGTCAGATGGCGCAAGTTTATGGAGAGTGAACTGTCAGAGGACACTCTAACTGACATCATGGAACCGTTTCGTTACACCGAATGGTACCTCAAAAGAGAGATTACCAACTCGTTGGGTAGACTTAAACTTCCCAGCCCACCAGACCCCCTACGTACCTCCGATGCATGAACACATAGCCGCACTTCTAAGCCCCTTGGCGCCCAGAGAGCAAACACAATCTCCTTACCAAGCTATGCTTCTCAAGGCCACCCTAAATAGTCTAGTATATGTAGATGTTAATACACGTTTGATAACGTCGCTTCCACTTCTGAAGGCTCTGTTTATGACACATGTTGCAACCGTACCTTGTCTTTCCTCCTCTTGTCTATATAATCCACAGTTTGTATACCAATTATTTCTGTTATGTTTGAAAAACCCAATAAATATTTTTCAAAAAAAAAGAAACTATTTCAACCAGATTTGAAAATATTTCAACTGCATTGGAAACTATTTCAACCAGATTTGAAAATATTTCATCTGCATTAGAAACTATTTCAACTGCATTAGAAACTATTTCAACCAGATTTGAAAATATTTCATCTGCATTAGAAACAATTTCTATCACCAAGTAACCCCGAGATACGTGGACCCAAAGTCGGGTCGCAAAATATTTTCGAATTCGGTTGAAAAAATTTCAAATGCAGTTGAAAAAATTTCAAATGCAGTTGAAAAAATTTCAAATGCAGTTGAAAAAATTTCAAATGCAGTTGAAATCATTTCAAATCATGTTGATACTATTTCAAGCGGATTCGAAAATATTTTGCGACCCGACTTTGAAAAAAAAAAATGAAATTGATTCTAACAGTCTGCAGAAGATCTGCAAAAAAAAAAGAAGTGAAATGGCTGTTAATAGTCTACAGGAGATCTGCTATTAAATTATATATTTTTTTCTATTCTGTTCTAATCTTTTCTATTTGAATTATAAATTTTGGAAGATGGTTATTTACTTATATACATCTGTCACATAAAAAAAAGATGTGAAATGGCTGTCACGGATGTCAATCGCAAGGCAAGTACATATGCTGTATGTCATTGTCCACTTGCCACAACACCTGCCACAAGTGCCAAGACACCTGCCATGAGTGCCACGTGACCGACCACAAGTGCCACGTGACCTGCCACGTGACCAAGTTGTGGATTGTCCACTTGCCATGTCACCTGCCACAAGTTATGGGGTTCCTAGCACCAAGTGACCCCCAGATATAGGGGATATGTCAAGTACTTTTCTACAGCAGAGAATTACATTTTGTGACCCGACTTTGGGGCCACATATCTCGGGGCCACTTATAGCTAGAAACCCCAAATTTGGTATGCAAACACAGTAGAACTAGCACTACAATCTCTTCAAATTTGGGGTTTATATCACCAAGTAACCCCGAGATACGTGGACCCAAATCAGGTCGCAAAATATTTTCGAATTCAGTTGAAATAATTTCAAATGCAGTTGAAATATTTTCAAATCTGGTTGAAAGTATTTCAACTGCATTAGAAAGTATTTCAACTGCATTAGAAACTATTTCAACCAGATTTGAAAATATTTCAACTGCATTGGAAACTATTTCAACCAGATTTGAAAATATTTCATCTGCATTAGAAACTATTTCTATCACCAAGTACCCCGAGATACGTGGACCCAAAGTCGGGTCGCAAAATATTTTCGAATTCGGTTGAAAAAATTTCAAATGCAGTTGAAAACATTTCAAATGCAGTTGAAAAAATTTCAAATGCAGTTGAAAAAATTTCAAATGCAGTTGAAAAAATTTCAAATGCAGTTGAAAAAATTTCAAATGCAGTTGAAAAAATTTCAAATGCAGTTGAAAAAATTTCAAATGCAGTTGAAAAAATTTCAAATGCAGTTGAAATAATTTCAAATGCAGTTGAAATAATTTCAAATCATGTTGATACTATTTCAAGCGGATTCGAAAATATTTTGCGACCCGACTTTGAAAAAAAAAATGAAATTGATTCTAACAGTCTGCAGAAGATCTGCAAAAAAAAAAAGAAGTGAAATGGCTGTTAATAGTCTACAGGAGATCTGCTATTAAATTATATATTTTTTTTTCTATTCTGTTCTAATCTTCTTTCATTTGGGGTTTATATCACCAAGTAACCCCGAGATACGTGGACCCAAAGTCAGGTCGCAAAATATTTTCGAATTCAGTTGAAATAATTTCAAATGCAGTTGAAATATTTTCAAATCTGGTTGAAATTATTTCAACTGCATTAGAAAGTATTTCAACTGCATTAGAAACTATTTCAACCAGATTTGAAAATATTTCAACTGCATTAGAAACTATTTCAACCAGATTTGAAAATATTTCAACTGCATTAGAAACTATTTCAACTGCATTAGAAACTGTTTCAAATCTGGTTGAAATAGTTTCTAATGCAGTTGAAATAATTTCAAATCCAGTAGAAATATTTTTAAATTCGGTTGAAATATTTTTAAATCCGGTTGAAATATTTTCAAATTCGGTTGAAATATTTTTAAATCTGGTTGAAATATTTTCAAATCCGGTTGAAATAATTTCAAATGCGACTGATTTTTCGAATTCGGTCAAAAACGAAACAAAATCCGAAAACGAATTTAACGAATCTAACTAAACAAAATGAATTAATTAACGAATTAAAACGAAACAAAACAATTTTTTTCTTTTTGCACGTCTAACACGGATGTCGATCGCAAGGCAAGTACATATGCTGTATGTCATTGTCCACTTGCCACATCACCTGCCACAAGTTGTGTATTGTTCACTTGCCACAAGTGCCACGACACCTGCCACGAGTGGCACGACACCTGCCACGAGTGCCACGTGACCGGCCACGCGTGCCACATGACCGGCCACGAGTGCCACATGACCGGCCACGAGACCAAGTTGTGGATAGTCCACTTGCCACGTCACCTGCCACAAGTTGTGGGGTTCCTAGCACCAAGTGACCCCAAGATAGGGGCGATATGTCAAGTACTTTTCTGCAGCAGAGAATTACATTTTGTGACCCGACTTTGGGGCCACGTATCTCGGGGCCACTTGTAGCTAGAAACCCCAAATTTGGTATGCAAACACAGTAGAACTAGCACTACAACTACAGACTATTAGTATCTATTTCGTTTTCTCACCAGATCTCCTGCAGACTATTAGCATCTATTTATTTTTTTAGCAGATCTCCTGTAGACTATTAACAGCCATTTCACTTTTTTTGCAGATCTTCTGCAGACTGTTAGAATCAATTTCATTTTTTTTTTCAAATTCGGGTGGCAAAATATTTTCGAATCCGCTTGAAATAGTATCAACATGATTCGAAATTATTTCAACTGCATTTGAAACTATTTCAACTGCATTTGAAATTATTTCAACCGAATTCGAAAATATTTTGCGACCCGACTTTGGGTCCACGTATCTCGGGGTTACTTGGTGATAGAAACCCCAAATTTGGAGAGGTTATAGTGCTAGTTCTACTGTGTTTGCATACCATGCAAGATTAGAACAGAATAGAAAAAAATATATAATTTAATAGCAGATCTCCTGTAGACTATTAACAGCCATTTCACTTCTTTTTTTTTTTGCAGATCTTCTGCAGACTGTTAGAATCAATTTCATTTTTTTTTTCAAAGTCGGGTCGCAAAATATTTTCGAATCCGCTTGAAATAGTATCAACATGATTTGAAATTATTTCAACATGATTTGAAATTTTTTCAACTGCATTTGAAATTTTTTCAACTGCATTTGAAATTTTTTCAACTGCATTTGAAATTTTTTCAACTGCATTTGAAATTTTTTCAACTGCATTTGAAATTTTTTCAACTGCATTTGAAATTTTTTCAACTGCATTTGAAATTTTTTCAACTGCATTTGAAATTTTTTCAACTGCATTTGAAATTTTTTCAACTGCATATGAAATTTTTTCAACTGCATTTGAATTTTTTTCAACTGCATTTGAAATTTTTTCAACCAAATTCGAAAATATTTTGCGACCCGAATTTGGGTCCATGTATCTCGGGGTTACTTGGTGATAGAAATTGTTTCTAATGCAGATGAAATATTTTCAAATCTGGTTGAAATAGTTTCTAATGCAGTTGAAATAGTTTCTAATGCAGATGAAATATTTTCAAATCTGGTTGAAATAGTTTCTAATGCAGTTGAAATATTTTCAAATCTGGTTGAAATAGTTTCTAATGCAGTTGAAATAGTTTCTAATGCAGTTGAAATAATTTCAACCAGATTTGAAAATATTTCAACTGCATTTGAAAATATTTCAACTGCATTTGAAAATATTTCAACTGCATTTGAAATTATTTCAACCGAATTCGAAAAATATTTTGCGACCCGACTTTGGGTCGGTGTATCTCGGGGTCACTTGGTGATATAAACCCCAAATTTGGAGAGGTTGTAGTGCTAGTTCTACTGTGTTTGCATACCAAATTTGGGGTTTCTAGCTATAAGTGGCCCCGAGATACGTGGCCCCAAAGTCGGGTCACAAAATTTAATTCTCTGCTGTAGAAAAGTACTTGACATATGCCCCATATCTGGGGGTCACTTGGTGCTAGGAACCCCATAACTTGTGGCAGGTGACATGGCAAGTGGACAATCCACAACTTGGTCACGGGGCAGGTCACGTGGCACTTGTGGTCGGTCACGTGGCACTCGTGGCCGGTCACGTGGCACTCATGGCAGGTGTCTTGGCACTTGTGGCAGGTGTTGTGGCAAGTGGACAGTGACATACAGCATATGTACTTGCCTTGCGATCGACATCCGTGACAGCCATTTCACATCTTTTTTTTTATGTGACAGATGTGTATAATAAATAACCATCTTCCAAAATGTATAATTCAAATAGAAAAGATTAGAACAGAATAAAAAAACATATATAATTTAATAGCAGATCTCCTGTAGACTAGTAACAGCCATTTCACTTCTTTTTTTTTTGCAGATCTTCTGCAGACTGTTAGAATCAATTTCATTTTTTTTTTCAAAGTCGGGTCGAAAAATAATTTCGAATCCGCTTGAAATAGTATCAACATGATTTGAAATGATTTCAACTGCATTTGAAATTTTTTCAACCAAATTCGAAAATATTTTGCGACCCGACTTTGGGTCCACGTATCTCGGGGTTACTTGGTGATAGAAACACCAAATTTGGAGAGATTATAGTGCTAGTTATACTGTGTTTGCATACCAAATTTGGGGTTTCTAGCTATAAGTGGCCCCGAGATACGTGGCCCCAAAGTCGGGTCGCAAAATGTCAAGCACTTTTCTGCAGCAGAGAATGACATTTTTCGACCCGACTTTGGGGCCACATATCTCGGGGCCACTTGTAGCTAGAAACCCCAAATTTATATAATGTACAAATGTATGCAAACACAGTAGAACTAGCACTACAACATATCCAAATTTGGTGTTTCTATCACCAAGTAACCCCGAGATACGTGGACCCAAAGTCGGGTCGCAAAATATTTTCGAATTCGAAAATCAGTTGAAAACTAAACGAAATCCGAAAACGAATTTAACAAATGTAATGAATCTAACTAAACGAAATTAATTAATTAACGAATTAAAACGAAACTAAACTAAACAAATTTTTTCCTTTTGCACATGTCTACTCTGAAATAGAAAGGAGGCACAGTGTATAAGGGGGCTCTGAGCATCAAGACCAAGCAGACAGTATCTGTATAAAAATGGGAGTCTGATGATGAGAGATCCTGTGGATGGGGTCATGTTTCTTTTACCCTTTCTGTTATATGTTTTTTTCACTGAGAAAACGCTCCATTTTTCTTCATTCCTGCTGTTCCCTTCCATCCAAATTCCCCGCCCATAGCCTGCCCATATAGTATAAATTATGCACTCAGTCATTAGGTTGATAAAGGAACAATCAGACGTTCCGAAACGCATCCCTTCTTGATGACCAAATCCCGCTTGCGGTCCACGCTGGTTGCTGTCTCTTACCGCTGATGTTTTTTGGCGACTTGGATAGTGACTGTTTACCGGCTAGTCAGCTATTCCAGGGCCTTTTGTTATTCTTCTGCTGGCGACCTTGGGATCCTCCGCTGCATGACACACACAGCCCTGAGAACCTGTGCACGCCAGGGACCTTGCTATTGCCAGACCACCTGCACTAATATTGATGACATGCTTTGTAACTCTTCAGATCTTGTAAGTGTTTTTAATCCTTTTGGGGATATTAAATAGTCCTTATAGGTGCCTTTCTTTTTGTTTTTTGAAATAGAAAGGAGTAAATTGCTTGTAAAATTAAAATGCAAGAGAAAGGTATAACAAAATGGCTCAACCAACCCCCCCCACCCCGCCAACTTAAGCCCCAACCTTGGGGTGGCTTAATAACCCAACCCAAAACAGAGGCAAACATGCCTTCAAGGGGGGAACGTGCGCAGAACGGCATCCACAGTCCGGCAGTCAGTTAGTACACATTCAGCACTCAATTCGGGACCGGATCGTAAATGTGGGTGCAGTCTCTCAGCAGCCGCTGGGGGTACAAACTTAAGCAGCATAGCTGTATAGGGCAACAATTGTGAGAACAGAGGCCATAGGATAGGGGGGAGAATAGTGGACAGTCTGACATCCAAACCGGAGTATCAAAGGGTGTGCAAAGGGATGACAAAGCAACATCTCCCTTCCTATGGAAAACCATAGGACCTGTTGTGTTCTGGCAACGGGAAGCTTATAAAATTAGGGAGCTGATCAGTGGCCAGTGTAGAGGAGGTGCAGGCCTATGAGGCACTAGATATCGGTGGCACATGTAAGCAATCAACCATCAGTAATGCTCAGCGTCGAGGTAGGGTGTCAATCCAGGCTGAGGCCTCCTCAGGGGATGTAAAAAAACGGACATATGCACCGTCTTCAACCCGCAGTCTCGCCAAAAACAGCATGCTGTATTTTATATGTTGAGAGCATAGTCTGGCTCTCACTGCATCAAAGAATTGTTGCCTCTGTGTTTCCAGTAATCCGGAAAGATCAGGAGTTTGGCATTTTCAAAGCGCAATTCAGCTTGTGATCTAGCCTCCCTCATCACCAGGTCACGGTCATGGGAGTGGAGCAGCTTAAAGATGAAGGTGCGAGGCGGTGCTCCCTGGGGCCCCCTGGTGGAGGGTATACAGTGAGCTCTCTCCACAGTAACAAATGGAGAGAAACATGCAGAGGGAAGCAATTATTGCAGTAGGCTTCGGTAAAGGTGGTGGGGTCAGCACCCTCAGCCCCTTTAAAGAGGCCCAAAATGCGCAGATTGTTCCTTCTATTACATTTTTTGGCATCTTCAGCCCGAGCCTCCAATGCCTTAACCTTAGTTTTTAGGGTGTGCAAATCAGCCCCATGGTCACGTATCGTGTCTTCAATCTGGGAGACCCTCTGTTCCACCTCAGTCACCCGGCCACAGAAGGAATCAAAGTCTTTTCTGATGAATTCCACATTGGCCTGAATGTGGTCCACTTTATCGGTCAGTGTATTGATCGCTTGCATGATCGCTTTGAAATCCACCACCGTAGCAAGCAGCTACTTGGGCTCCTCAGCCTGGATCTCCATGCGGGCAGGGGTTTTAGTCGAGGCCGCGGCTGTGGCCTTACCCACGATGTTAGGCATTGCGGCCGTACAATGGGGTTTTGCCTGTGATCTTCGACTCCGCATACCCAGGAGGTGTCACTGAGGCCAGGGGGGACACGGGCTCATTGTTTGGGTTTGGTCTGCTCCCGATAAAAGCTGGATCTAGAGCCGGTCCTCGGTAACTCAGACACTACACGTCTGCTACCAGCGCCATCCTGGACACGCCCCCTAATGAGGTGACTTCTGAAGGCAATTGTTTCCACTAGATTTTAGTTAGGGGTATCAGAGTAAAGGGGGCTGAATACAAATGCACGCCACACTTTTCAGAAATTTGTTGAAAACCATTGATCATTTTCCTTCCACTTCACAATTATGTGCCACTTTGTGTTGGCCTATCACATAAAATCCCAATAAAATACATTTACCATTTTGTCATGTGGTTGTAACATGACAAAATGTGTGGACATTTCAAGGGGTATGTAAAAGGTATTACCCCTTGGTAGGTACAGTTCTGCTGGCCAGCCTCCCTTCAACTTGTAAAGAATGTATGAGCACTCGGAAATAAGAAATCAAGCAAGAATACCATACAAACCCCTACAATCTTGCTTTACAACTCGGAACCCCCTCCCCTTGGGTGTCAAAGCGCAAGTCGAAATGAGGAAAACACAGGTTGACACCTAACAACACAACTCTAAATATGCCAAGCCAATGTGTTATTCCTCCTTCCAACAAATACATCTTTGGTACACTGTCTGTATATGAAAACGGTTTATGTATATACAATGTTTTGATTTACACAATTTTATGACACACTTGTACTCACTTATTGCAAATAAGATTGTTCCACGATTCCTTAATGTTTGTATGATGACATTGTGATTTTGTTATTCTATATTCTCAATAAAAATTTTTGAAATAAAAAAAAAAAAAAAAAGAAATCAATACATCAATGTGTGGTCTTTCAGTCTGTATTAAAATTTTAGACCAGTCAGGACAGCTTATATACAGTTCAAAAAGGGGATGTGACATTAGTCCCCCAGACCAACTAAAACTATACATAGAATATTTACAAGCAATGATCAATACATATATACATCATAGGAAATAGTAGTGCGCAAGTAATGATAATCTAAAATGATAAACAGGGTATATGTACGTAAAAGGAAACAGATGTAAAATTAACTCAGGAAAGAGAACCTAGAATTAATCACTTTAAGACTAGGCCTCTTGTTTAGATGTGGTGTAGTTAAAAACTGTTTTTTTTTGCTAGAAAATTACTTAGAACCCCAATACATGTTTTTCTTAACATCCTAGAGAATAAAATGGCGGTCGTTGCAATACTTTCTATCACACCGTATTTGAAAAAATACAGAATTAAAATAATAATGCAAAAAAAATAAGAAAACAGTAAAGTGAGCCCAGGTTTTTTTTATATTGTGAAATATAATGTTACGCCAAGTAAATTGATACCCAACATGTCACGCTTTAAAATTGCGCCCGCTCGTGGAATGGCGACAAACTTTTACCGTTAAAAATCTCCATAGGCGACATTTAAAAAATTCTACCGGTTGCATGTTTTACGCTACAGAGGAGGTCTAGGGCTAGAATTATTGCTCTCGCTCTACCGATCGTGGTGATACCTCACATGCGTGGTTTGAACACTGTTTTCATATGCAGGCGCTACTCACATATGCTTTTGCTTCTGCACGCGAGCTCGGCGGGATGGGGCACGTTTAAAAAACATTTTTTGTTTTCTTATTTATTTTACCTTTTACTTTTTGTTTTTACACTGTTTTAACAAAAAAAAAAATGTGTCACTTTTATCCCTTTTACAAGGAATGTAAACATCCCTTGTAATAGAAAAAAAGCATGACAGGACCTCTTAAATATGAGATTTGGGGTGAAAAAGACCTCAGATTTCATATTTACACTAAAATGCAATAAAAAAAATTGTCATTTAAAAAAAAAAAAATTTCCCTTTTTAAGTGCTATGGTACCTTTTTGACGTTGTTTCCGCCCTGCAGTGTCATGAAGACGGGTGGGGGCCATCTTCCCCTCACTCGTCTCCATGTCAGCCCAGAAGACAGACACGACCGCCTCTGCCACTGCCGGTGGCTCCGGTAAGGCCCTTTTATTGTCGGCGGGCCCTCTCCCGCCGCCAATAAAAGTGATCTTGCGGCAAATCTGTACCGAACCGCCGGCCGAACATGGGGATACCGGGGTTATGGCAGCTAGCTGCTGCCATAACAACAATATCCGTTCCCAAAGTAGACGTACATCGTCGTGCGGTGGTCCGGAAGTGGTTAAGCAGAAAAAACAGGAAAATGCTAATATTCTCAGGCTCTAGATAACAATGGGAGGAAGCTTACATCCTCAAACAGAAATGTCTAAGTTGCAAAAAAACAGAGCATGTCAGCAGAATTAGATGTTAATGTCTAACTCCAAAAATCGATTAAGCATGACTATATAATATTTAAAATAAAGCATAATTCTTACAGTATGAATACTTTTTCAAGGCATTGTATGCCTTTAATATATTATTTAGAACAGTCTTCCTAAAATAAGTCAAAAGGTTTTTTTTTTTTGTTTTTTTCTATAAGGCTGTGTTCATAAAAAAAAAAAAAAAAGTATTATTCTTGCAGTATCTAACACCCACTTAATTTTCCACATAGTTGTCTATTCATGTTCTTTTAATTATACATTTAATACTACCATACTGTCTTTGGACAATATGTTTTTACAGTCATGAAGCACTTTTTTAAATAGAGCAGTAGATGAAGGAGGAAGTTTGTGCAAAATAATGCTGGGGAAGCTTTTAAGCTTGTTGCACTATTTTGCAGCTTCATATTTGACTTCCAAGCATTAAACTAAGAACAAAGATGTTTTCAAAGAAAATCCTTTGAGACTTCCTGTGCTGGTGCCCTACACATAGGTCCTGCATCTTGCCTGTATTACAAAAAAAAATAGTCACAAAAAAAGCATAAAAGGGGTTTATGTAAGCGAGACATTTCCTCACAATTTTTTTTTTCAAATAAACCTTCAGAGTGTATAAGGGCTGACGCTGAAATCTCATAGGTAGATTACAGTGCAAATGGTTACAGAGCTTTCATGACCACAGCACAGGCTCGTATAAATGCAAAACAGGTGTGATAAACTGCACAACTGCTCCTTCAATCTAATTCCCATTAACTAGCTGACACAGTATTGGCATATCATCATTATGAAAAGTAAACAGGACTCCTGGAAGCCAAGGGAAAGGGATGACCAAAACATACATCCATCTATTCAGTAAGGTAAAAGTATAAAAAAAAAAAACATTGTCAACAATATGGAGAAAAATAATACATCTTTATCATACTTATGAATAAATTGACATCCTAAAACACAAACAAATCCATAATCCATCTTTATATGTATAAGAGACAGTACATGGAGATTTAGATGAACAATTACAAATTAAACCAAACAGTAATGACTTGCTAGTTCACGTTTTGATTCAAACAGAATTATGTGGTCACAATTTTTTTTAATTGTAGTAACTCATAACACTAGCTTTCTAGGAAACTGTGGTTTCAAAGTTACTTATTTATCGCTATGGCAACCAAGTCTTAAATATATGCCACTGGATAGGCAATTTATATAATTAAGATTATCACTGGTTCATGAAACCTTGAATTACTACAAAACAACCTAAACAGAATATATAAATATATAGATAAGAATATTTTGCAAAGTGAATGACAGCTGAATAAAAAAAAAAAAATTGCCGGTCCAAAAAAAAGTGAATAAAAAATGGCGTGGTGTTCCCCCCAATTCAATTTTTATTACTTTTTGACACTTTTTTGGTGAATGGGTAGGGGTACTGTGTACCCCATACTCATTCACATGGGGGCCCCCTAGTTAGAGGGGGCTTCCAGATTCCAGATTCAACCACCCCATGTTGAGGGCATGCAGCCTGGCAGGTCAGGAAAGGGGGGACGAGCGAGTGCCCCCATCCTAAACCATACCAGGCCACATGCCCTCAACATGGGGTGGTTGAATCTTGAATCTGGAAGCCCCCTCTAACTAGGGGGCCCCCATGTGAATGAGTATGGGGTACATAGTACCCCTACCCATTCACCAAAAAAGTGTCAAAAAGTAATAAAAACACACACACAGTTTTTGACAATTGCTTTATTAAAAGAAAAAAAAAATTGTGTCCCCCAATGTAAATCCATTGTGAATCGCACTGCATGCCGCACCCGAAAAATGAAAAAACAAAAATGCTCCTGCTGTCTATGAAGACTAGCCGCCTACTGCAGGCTCCGCCATTTGACAGTTCTTATACAAGTAAGGTTCATAGCAACCTGGCAATGTCACCTGGTGGCACCTCCCTTTGTGGCGCTACCGACCCAGCATGCACTGGTCCATGACATCAGAAGGTCCCCCTATTTCTAACGCACGCCCCCCTTTCCTGCCCTGCTGCATCCCTGAATAAGGGCCTTGTATGGACTGAGGGGGGGGGGACTCCACGCCGTTTTTTTTTCTTTATTTTTTATTTTTTCAATAGCCGGGTGCTGGCAATTGCAACCACAAGTCAATTTAAATGTGATTTGACAATTTTTTTCCTGTAATGTAATGTATGCTATAGCATGTTCTATGCATGCTACAGATGTGCCACTTTACAGGCAGACTAAGGGGACATCCCAGGCACTATATTTAAATTCATTTTTTGTTTTTATTGTTGCACTTTAGGCATTATTAAAATCACTGCTCCTGAAAAAACAATAGTTTGAAAAAAAAATTGCATTTATTCATGTCCACCAGGGAGGTACCCAGACCCCCATACCCCTATTATGGCCAATTACTTGCATATGAGCTTTCAAAATGGGCATTTTTCCTGTTAGGCTTCCACAGACTTTTTTAGGGTTCACCGTTTGGCTCATCTCTACTACTGACCCCTGCACTCTGTGGATTGCATACTACTGACCCCCTCACTATGTACACTACACATTCCTGACCTCTGTATTCTATACAATATTTACTACTGTCCTCTGCACTCTGTGTTCTACATATTACTGACCCATGCACTCTGTGTGTTATGTAAGTCTGGCTCCTGCATGGTGTGCATGATCTACTCTCAACCACTGCCCTCTGTGCGTTGTATACTGTTAACCCCTGCACTTTGTGTGTTAAATAATCCTGACCCCTACATTCTGTACATTAAAAACTTGTGAACCCTAGGCTCTGTGTATCATGTACCCTTAACCACCGGACTCTGTACACTGGGCTGTACATTACAAACTTCTGACACCTGTACTCTATATGTTAGAATTTACATTACATATTATATATTTTGTGGGTACACGGACTATGGCATATGTGTGTAGCGCTGGCTCCTGACGAGCAGGCACTATTTTTTTTGAAATTTAAGTTGCCTGAAGCCACAGTTGGGGTTTAGAATAATTATTTTAAATTTTCTGGTTTCAGTACCAGTCTAGCTCGGTTGCACTGGGTTCTCCTTGACCGTAGCTGTCACCATCGGCAAGAGTAGAAAGCAGGCTAGCTGGATGTATTGAATGCCACTCATCTCTCGGAACCAGCCCAGTGGGAGTGTTCTCCTGCTGTGCATTGGGGGGGGGGGGTATTTAAGGTACTGGATCACATGCTTCGGGGTTCCGGTCCAGAATATATCTTCTGTCTGTTTCGTCCTGGTCCTCCTGAACAGCCCTCATGGCCCTCCTGGCCTTAAATCCATGCCAGGTCACGGAGCTAGCGCGGCGGCATTTATTGCCTACGCTAGCTACATAACCTGAAGTTACGTTCTAAATGAACGGACTGCTCCGTGTGTGGGCAAGTCCGTTCATTTTCAAAAGTCCCGCGGACTTTGGCCGGCGGATTGTCCGCCGGAGAAGTCCGCGTGTGTGTGGGCAAGTCCACACGCTCGGAAAGTCCGGCGAAGCCAGCTGGAAAGTCCGGCGGATTGTCCGCTGGACTAGGTCCGCCGGGAAAAGTCTGCACGTGTGTACGCGGCATTAGGCACACTCATACTTCCTACATTTATGATTATTTGTATGCAGCTATCCAAACTATATAGCTTTGGAGTCATAATATATCCCAAAATGCTATTTAATTGGCTCGACATCTAAAGTTAATGTTTTTATTTACAAAATGATAGCATATCACTAATGGAAAAATCCTAACATTGCATACCAAAAAAAAGCACCGCAGTAAATAAATTCCATATTAAATATCTACAATTCTGCTCCCCAATTCGATAAATTCATACAAATAATCGATCGAACAACATACAAGAGTTATAAGATTAACTCTGACCCATGTCCGTATTCAGAAGTTGGTCAGAGAAAGCAATTTAGATCAATATCTATGTTTAACCTATACGGGTGCAAAGTGGGTTGAATCACAGATGTTCAGAGATTTAATGTCATACCTTTTTTTTCGTGATAACTGAATCAAAATCAATCCCTTTTCTTATGTCAACCATAGACCACGTGTAACCACACCAGCCCAGGACCCTTACATCCAGCATCTTCACCTCCAAGATTGTCTGAGACCAGCCACCCGGACAGCTCCTGCAACAATCGGTTTGCATAACCAAAGAATTTCTGCACAAACTGTCAGAAACCATCTCAAGGAAGCTGATCTGCATGATCGTCATCCTCATTGGGGTCTCGACCTGATTGCAGTTCGTCATGGTAACCGACTTGAGTGGGCAAATGCTCACATTCAATGGCGTCTGGCACTTTGGAGAGGTGTTCTCTTCACAGATGAATCCTGGTTTTTACTGTACAGGGTAGATGGCAGACAGCGTATAGGGTGTTGTGTGGGTGAGCAGTTTGCTGATGTCAACGTTGTGGTTTGAGTGATCCATGGTGGCAGTGGGGTTATGGTAATGCTATGGACAACAAACACGGGTGCATTTTATTGATGGCATTTTGAATGCACAGAGGTACTGTGATGAAATCCTGAGGCCCATTGTTGTGACATTCATCCAGGACCTTCCTCTAGGCTCCCATTACCCTCCTCCTCAACCTCAAATCTGATTCATTGCTGCACACCTTCTTGCTCCAGCTGTGCTCAAAAAATGCAATCCTCCATGACAGTTAGCAGGGCAGTGGCAGGTGTATCTGGGGATGAGGAGGTGGAATGGGGCACGGTGACATAAATATAACACTAACAGTACAAGGAAATGTTAATCATACATCCTGAGAAAAACTGTATTGTTTGGCAATTCTTCTGTATGAGTTAGTTCATTCAGAACACTGGAAGTCTGTACTCTGTCAGTCCCTGTGTAAAGTAATGCACATACTGTAGATCCTCTGTAAAGCGTACCTGGACCATCACTGCAAGGTACAAAAAAATACCCCTGCATGTCAAAGCTTGTGGCTTTGACATGCAGACACGCTCTTCTCACCAGTCCATGTAACACTTAGGGAAGACAATGCCAGCCTCACTTTCAGTCAACAGTGGTGGTGGGAATCTTCCTCTTCTCTTGTCAGTTGCTCACTGTGTTCTCCTGCTCATCCTACAGCACAGACTTCTCCCCACACACCTTCCGTTCTCAGGCTGGTGCCTACACACAGTATTTTGACTAAGGTCTCTTCCACATCAATTCTGCTCTCAAACCAGAGGTACCACCGTTCTTGCAAAACACAAAAAAAACAGAGAGCCCATCCTTGTGTGGTAAAATTAAACACCTTTTGCCAAAGAAGCCGGGAGCTTTGAAACGCATTACCTGATTGGAAAGAGCCCCCCTGGTCCCTCCCCTTCCTTTGACATGGGCCGCCGGAGTGGTCACGTCATCTTCCTTAGCCTGCCGCATTATTGTTTCCATTCTGTGAGCGGCTATCTTCTTGGTGGGCTCCAGCTTTACTACACACCACACTGAAGTGTGCCTTTCCTGTGGGACACCAACAGCTGATCCCAGCAAGCTTTTGAGCTGGTATGTGAACCTTGAGCCTGTTTCCATCACAAGTGCTGTGCCCTCCATTTAGTGTTTGAGGCTGGATGAGACGTGGGCTTTTACTATTTAAATTAGACCATGTCCTTCACACATGACTGTGTTTTTATCTGGACTGTGCGCTTTATCTATGGCCACATAATAAATGTTACATCATGATTTATATGGAAGCAAGTTTTATTTGTTTAGTCATCATCCTCCAATTTATCTACTTGTTTCTCATGGATACCTTGACTTTACTAGTGCCTAGCATATAGCCTTTGTGTTTCTGTTTTGGATATCTCTTTTCCTCCAGTGGATTGCATGCAGCAAGGGACTGGGTCAATAGGATGCATGTTATTACCACACATAACTGCTAGCCTATTCTAGAGTTGAGCGCCTTGGGTCTGTTTGTTGTATTTTACAGAATGTGTACAGAACGCCCCCCAGAAACATAATTTTCTGCTTGTGTTATTGGCTCACTTATTTTCCCAGAAGTCTACACTTCTAAGATACAAGTTAGATATCAGGCATCTCCTTTTAAAAAAACATGAATCAGGCTGAGACAGAAGTACAGTTAAATCACACTTGTTTAATGATAATAATAATAAAAAGGTAAACAGAGTAAACGTAGTCAAAACATAGCCAGAGTTCAGGAACCGGAACGGATAGACAGACAAGCCAAAAATGTCAGGGAGCCAGATTTGAGCGTAGTAGAACAGCAAGCAGGATATGGAGCCAGAAGGAATGTCAGCCAAGCAAGTCTTTAACATGAACACAGGAGAGCATCTCTAGAGATGTATTCAAGAAGGCAGAGATCATCTGGGCTGGACGGCTGAACTAGGCAGGACTGACGAGAAGGATATCACCAACAGGTGAGTCAATGGGGAGAGAAAGGAGCTGTCAATTAGCTGACAGCTGAGTGGCCAGCTTTGAGAAGTAAGGACTGAGCCCAGTCCTGACAGTACCCCCTCCTCAATGACCCCTCCCCCTCAGAGCACCACTAGGCTTGAGGGGAAAACATCTATGGAAATCACGGAGGAGGACAGGGGCATGTACGTCCGAGGATAAGACCCAAGAGCGTTCCTCCGGACCGTACCCTTTCCAATGCACCAGGTACTGTATGCACCCATGGAACCTACAGGAGTCAACAATGGACTGTACTTCATACTCCGCATGGTTCTCAACCTGTACAGGGTGAGGACGAGGCACCGAGGTGGTAAAGCGGTTGCAGACCTAAGGTTTTAATAAGGAGACATGAAATACATTTGAGATGCGCATATTAGAAGGAAGGTCCAATGCGTAAGCCAATGGGTTTATCCTGTGAAGAATGCAGAAAGGCCCAATGAACTGAGGTGTGAACGTCAGAGAGGTTGCGAGATGACAGCCAGACCCTGTCCCCAACCTGGTAGGAAGGCACAGGCAGGCGTCTGCGGTCAGCATGGAGTCTGTACCTATCATTAGCATGTCGCAAAGCCTCCTGGACTTGTGCCCAAGTGGAACGAAGACCATGGAGATGCTCCTCTAATGCATTAATACTCTGCGGAACAAATGAGTCAGACAACATGGAAGGTTGGAAACCATAGTTCGCCATAAAGGAGGACAATCGTGAAGCAGAATTCAAGGCACTATTGTGAGCAAACTCCACCCACGGTAAGAGGTCTGACCAGTTATTATGATGCTCAGAAATATAACAATGTAGGAATTGCTCCAAGGACTGATTGGCTCATTCTGCGGCCCCATTAGACTGCGGGTGATATGCAGAGGAGAGAGCAAGCTGAATTCCCAACTGTGCACAAAAGGCACATGTAAGAGAAGGATCTCCCAAACAAAAATGGAAGCCAGTTCCTTAGAAGTGGGCAATTTCTTAAGTGGAATACAATGGGACATTTTCGAGAAATGGTCAACCACCATAAGGATAACTGTGTTGCCCTGTGGGCTGGGTAACTCCACAATGAAATCCATAGACAAGTGGGTCCAGGGCCTCTCTCCATTGGGTATGGGTTGTAGGAGGCCCATTGGAAGGTGTAGTGGAGTCTTACTCTGAGCACACACGGAACAGGCAGCTACAAAGGCAGTTACATCAGCACGTAGAGTAGGCCACCAGAACTGTTGTGAAGTGGCCCAAAAGAGTTGATTCTTTCCAGAGTGGCCAGCAGCCTTGGGAGAATTGTATGTCTGGAACACACCAGTACGTAGACTCTCTGGGACAAAACAGCGATCACAAGGTTTCACAGGAGGAGCATGGACTTGAGTGGCAAGAATTTTGTCACCCAAAGGAGAAGTGAGAAGCCAGAATATGATTAGGAGAAATCACAGGAACCGGAACTGACTCCATCTGGGAAGTGGAGGAAAATTGTCATGAGAAAGCGTCAGCCCTTACATTCGTAGTACCGGGTAAGAATGAGAACATGTAATTGAAACTAGACAAGAAAAGAGCCCATTGCACCCTTATGGGAGAGAGGCATTTAGCCTCAGACAAGAATGTGAGATTCTTATGGTCAGTAAGAATGACAACCGGCACAGTGGTACCTTCGAGGAGATGTCTCCATTATTTTAGGGCTAAAATAATCGCTACCAGCTCTCTGTCATCAATCTCGTAATTGCACTCAGCAGGTGACAATTTTTTGGAAAAGTAGTCACAAGGATGCATAGCGCTCTCAGAGGTAGAACGTTGTAACAGAAGGGTGCCAACTCCAGTCTCAAAAGCATCAACCAGAATAAAAGGTAACGTAGGATCAGGATGTGCCAACACAGGAGCAGAAATAAGACTCTCAAAGGCCTTAATGGACTCCGGAGACCAACTCTGTGGGTTACCGTCCTTTCTGGTCATATCAGTCAGGGGCTTGACCAAAGACGTGAAGTTACGAATAAACTTCCGATAATAGTTATCAAAGCCAAGAAAACGCTACAGAGAATGTAAACCCATGGGTCTGGGCCACTGTAGGATTGCTGAAAGTTTCTCCGGGTCCATCAAGAAACCAGCAGTGGAATTGACATAGCCTAGGAATTTAACCTGTTCATGATGGAATTCGCACTTCTCCAATTTACAATAGAGATTGTTCTCTCTTAGTTTCTGAAGCACATGACAGACATCTGTGTGGTGGTTCTCCAGGGACTTGGAAAATATGAGGATATCATCGAGATAAACCACCACACATAACTGCAACATCTCGGAGGACATTGTTTCCTGGAAAACTACCAAGGAGTTAAAAAGGCCAAAAGGCATTGCGAGGTACTCATAATGGCCTGTTATAGTATTAAACGCAGTTTTCCACTCGTTGCCCTCCTTAATACTCACAAGATTTTATGCCCTCTCAAATCAAGCTTTGTGAAAACTGTTGCTCCCTTGTGGCGGTCAAATCACTCTGTAATCAACGGAATTGCATAGGCATTCTTAACCGTGTAATGATTGAGACATACTCCTTCATGGCCTTATCCTCCAAGACCGACAAAGGGTAAACCCGGCCACGAGGGGGTATGGCACCAGGTTGAATGTCAATTTCACAATCATATGACCAGGATGGAGGCAAACTACCGGCTTGACCTTTGTCAAAGACATTGCTAAAATCGCTGTACTCCTACAGCAGGGAGAAGAGTGAAGAGGTGCACAGGACCTTGGCTACCTTCTGGAAGCATGACTTATGGCATTGTGGCGACCAGGAGAGAACCTCGGCACGGAGCCAATCAAAAGAGGGACAACGGTATTGTCTCATGAGTCACATGGGCAGGCTGTAGAGGTCTCCCATCAAGAGCCTTAATGGCAAGTGGAGTGTCACGCAGCTGCAGCGGAATCGAGTGCTTTGATACAAAGGCAGCATCAATGAACAGGCCTGCAGCCCCAGATTTGATTAGAGCCTGTATATCGACGGACGACTCAGCCCAAGAAAGGGTAACCAAAACCAGGCTCTTATCCTTCTGGATAACTGGGGATGAAACAATGCCACCAAAGGTCTGTCTGTGACAGGACCTCAAAGTTCGGGCGTTCCCTGGACGGTTAGGACAAGACTTCAAAAAGTGACCTGCCTGGCCACAATAAAGGAACAATTTCTCCCTCCTCCTAAGGGTTCTCTCATCCGCAGAGAGACGCGTGAAGCCCGAGTGCATGGGTTCATCTGCACAGACCGACTCAGTACCAGGAGGCATGAGAGGTGAGGAAGGCAAGGGTGGGACTGCAAAGTTCGGAGATAAATGCACAGGAGGCTTCCGCAAGCTCTCCTTAAAAGGAAGTATTTCTCTGAGTCTGGAGTCAATGAGGATGGCAAACATGATAAACTTCTCCAACTCAGTGGGTATATCTAGTGGGTATATCTTGGGCTGCTGTCTCATACTTGATGGAATCCGAGAGACCATGAGAAAAAGCAGCCACGAGGACCCGTTATTCCAAGAGACCTCTACTGCCAGAATTCAATGGCGTAATTGGCAATGATTCTTGTACTCTGATGGACTTGAGGCACTGGGCAGCAAAAGGGGAGCATGCGGGAACATCAAATACCCTTTTAAAAGAAGCCACAAACTCTGGGTAACTCAAGACAACAGGTTTTTGTGTCTCCCAATAGAGGGTTTTTCCCAGGCCAAGGCTCTCTCCGAAAGCAAAGATATCACGAAACCTACTTTGCTTCTGTCTGTGGGAAATGGCTGGGGCAGCATCTCAAAGTATATTTCAACCTGGTTGAGAAACCCTCTGCATTGGACTGGATCACCCCCAAATCGCTGGGGAAGCAGAGCGCAACCAGACATACCTCTTATAGAGGTAATACTCAAGGTGGGTGCCTGCACAGAGACAGCAGCAGGGACAGCATGCAACACAGGTTGTACTGGAGCAGCCACAGTGGGAGATTCCAGGTGAGCCGTGAGACTCAGGAGCATTTGGAAAACTGATCCATGCAGCGATCCTGCTCATCCAATCTGGAAAAAATATTTCTAACAAGTGGATTAACTGCATCTTCTGAATTCATGGCCTTCGCCTACTGTCACAAACCATGAATCAGACTGAGACAGAAGTACAGTTAAATCACACCTGTTTAAATTAGAGCCCTGCAGGTGCAGCAGCTGGTTGTTAATTAAGAAACCACTCCAGTTAGATTCACTTATCCCATGAACACAGGCAAACACACAGGATTTTTTTCAGAATAACAAAAGGTAGGAATCTGCAGCAAAGTTTGTTAAAATCTTTGCAATGTACATACTGTAGATCAACCAGAAGTGAATGTTTTGGAGTTGCCAACGGCAGGAAATCCATGGGCGTCCTCGGTTTGCAGTGGTTATACCAGGATGTTTCCTGCACCTGCAGGCATCATCCTGGTAGGAAAATTTTCAGCTGGTGATTCCCTGTACTGCAGAAGTGATTCGAGCAGTTGAACAGCAGTTGAACAGCTACTTGATAACTCCTGCGGGTGGCCGATGCCACCTTGTCTGGGCATTGCTGTCTGATCGCAGAGCCGGGGAGCGATGTAACGATGGTGACTGCACAGCATAGAGACTGAGGAACTGATATTGTTCCTCTCTCTCTGTGACCCTGGAACCAGCAAGCGACGAGTATGTCGGGGAAGCAGCCAATCAGATGGATTTGTGTCTGATCGGCTAAATTGGAGGCCAGAGGAGAATTTGGGGTCCAATAGACCCGAGATCTCATCATAAAGAGTAATTGTCACGGCCCATACTGTCACAAGGGATGTTGTTCTTCCCTTGTGATAGCAATAAAGTTAATACAAAAAAAAATTAGGGTAGCAACTACCCTAAGTTAGTTTTCGTTATATGATAAGGTTCTGATAATCTCATAGGATTCTAAAGTCAGTTTTGCTAGTGCTAAATATTTTTCTAGCTGAATGTGGAAAACTTACGGCACTCAGGTGCTGAAATAATGTTCGTAAATTCTCAGAGGACAACAGTAATGTTGCTCTTTAATTCTAAAGTGTTATTAATGGTTATGCCAATGTATAAGCGGAACTATTTTCTAAAGTAGCAGACTTGCGGTTTCATTTTTTTAATTGTAGATTGGAGGATGAAGCCAGCTGGCTGCTATGAAGACCAGCTCCGTTTTTGTTTTTCTTCAGTTAGTAGAAATCCACCCCTTAAAATCAGTAAAGCAAGCACATTCAGAACCTTTAATTCCCAGTTTATGAATGCATATGTAGGCATTTAATAAGCTTTACTGCACATTGCCAATGTAATTCATTCTGAGTGTGGAATGTATGTGGTAACACTGCCAAATAAAGCATCATCTTTCTAATCAAATAACTTAATGAATTTGACATGCTAGGCTACAGTTTAAATGCTGCTGCTTTCTAATTTATACACTACTGCGTTCCAATATTTTATATTAAAAACTACTGTTGTAATTGTGATAATAATATAAATAAAATGTTAAAGACAAGTTTTTATTTTACATTTTCAGCTACATAATACTGTTGTCCTACTGCAACCCACAACCACAACCCCCACCCCCCTTGGCACATCCAAAAAAAAAAAAAAATCTTTCTTTGCTGTTGCCCCTTGGTCATATTATAACACTGTAACCCCATAGAAAAAAGTAAAACAATAAATCATATGTATCACTGTTATTAGCTTCTATGGTTGTCAATATGATATTGTTAGGACTGCTTCAGCAACTGTGCTTTTATCTGCTCAAAATTGAAATTTTGGGTAACAAAATTCACAACACAAAAGACACAAACCTCTCTTCTAAAATTATTCTCAGTGAAACCTATTCATTCGTAATTGTTTTGCACAGAAAACAACTCCCATGTATGGCTAGTTTTAGAAATTAAGCTGAAACACATTTTTTTCCCAGTTCTGTGCCCCACCATTTTTATTACATCATCACAGTGAAGGGGCAGATGCAGGCTGTCAGCTATTACCTTTCCCTCCAAGATCATGCACATGCCCTAGGACTAATTCCCAATGCTAACAAACAGTATTAAATTATTATTTTTAAAAAGTGACTCTTATTTTCAGGACAAAAATATAAATTGAAGTGCCACGTCACTGTTAAATGGTCCAGATATGAATTTATTTTAATCAAAGTCGGCGGGCTTTAGTAAGAGTATCCAATGCAATTTGGGGGTCCAAAATTGCCTAGTTCGCCAGAGATTCAGATTGAAAACAATGTAAATGGACTAGAAGTAAACTGGATCTTTACTGGTATTTCTTCCAGTGTGATTAAAAGTATGTCTTTGGGAGTTGCTGGTTTGGCAGCACTTAAATTTAAATTTTTGTTACATTACACTACAAGCCAAGGAGACTGTGGAGATCCCGCGGGGTGTAGAAACCAGTTCACCTACATCAACATAGATAAGATAGCAATACCAATAAGATGAAATGATGGACAAGCTCTGTTTTACACTTTCCCTAGTTATTTTCAGGAATCTAAGGAGAATTGAAAATGATGGTCGCATGGCAAAATAAAGATCCTTATCCTTGTGTTATAGCTTTGTGAATTAAGCTCCCAGTAGTAAAATTGAAACTAGAGGGGGGGGCGTGACTTGCCGACATCGTGGATGGCTGCCTAATATGTATGCTCCGCACAGCACCCGACTAATAGCGGCTCCACATCACGGCGAATGGGAAACAAACCCCCCGAACATCCCCCCAGCGGGTCACACAACACCTAGGCACAATGACAAAATGGAGGAAGCAGTTAAACATGCCTCAGAAGCTGGCGAACCTCTTCTGACCAGCCGGAGCGGGCCGTGGACAAGATGGCACCGGCAACACACACAGGCATGCAGCTCAGCTCTCTCCTCACGCTAGCAGCGGCAGACCACCATGCCCAGGCTTCCCCTCACAAGCAAACTGTGAGTACTCCCCACCCTGCTCACCTACCTCTGCCTCTCCAGTAAAATCCAAGCCCAGGAGAGAGGATGACATCCCAGGGAAAAGCCCCAGTATACCCTTCACCTTACCTCCTCCTGAAATACAGCACCCCTTAGCCATAGATAACTTCCCTGACTCAGACCAGCCCATTTCTGAGCAGACAATGAAGAATATGCTGATTTCCCTTAAAAAGGCATTGTACTCAGACCTCTCAGCTGCAGTGTCCTCGCTGGCTAATGCAGTACAACACCAGGAGCAACGTCTTCACTATGTTGAAAACACAATGTCTGATCACTGCCCCCAATGACATAGTGGATTTATGCACAGAACATGAGATGAGATGCAGGCAATCAACCTGTCAAGGCTGGGCTCAGCCCTTCCTTCTCAGAAAAAACATATATATATAGATGGCGCTGTTGCTCTGTATTCGATATTTTGCAATTCCCTTATGTTAAATAACAAATAGCATAACAGAACTATCATAATATGTAAACATATTTTGTATTCTACAAGAAATAATGGAGGGAACAAAACCTTTGATCTGTGGCATGCAAGCTAATTAACAGTCCAAGGCAGCCTTCAGAATGGGAAGTTGAGAGCAAACTCCAAAGTACATGTAAAAGAAAGCACAGAAGAGAGGCGCCACCGAGTTAAGATAGTAAGCATTTTATTCCACAAAAATAAGGTGCATATAACCACTTACATTTAAGTAGAGGTAATTCAGCACAATAAGAAAGTCCTCTGGAGCGTCATGTGTGCACCAAGTCCGTTTGTTTTAGTCCAGTGCGGTGTCCTGTCCAGCAGGATATCCTAACGTTGGTGATACTGGCTTGTTGGACCGAGAGCGAGGCTTGGCTCTGGTCAGATGATTCAAACAAACGTCGGGCGTGATGACATCACAGCTAAGCCTTAGCTGTGATGTCATCACGCCCGACGTTTGTTTGAATCATCTGACCGGAGCCAAGCCTCGCTCTCGGTGCTGCTGGACAGGACGCCGCACTGGACTAAAACAAACGGACTTGGTGCACACATGACGCTCCAGAGGACTTTCTTATTGTGCTGAATTACCTCTACTTAAATGTAAGTGGTTATATGCACCTTATTTTTGTGGAATAAAATGCTTACTATCTTAACTCGGTGGCGCCTCTCTTCTGTGCTTTCTTTTACCTTCCTTCTCAGAGCAGGCTGCTCAGCTGTCAGTTAATTGCCAGCTCCAATCTTTTCCACAGTGATTCACCTCATGATGATATCCTGTTCGCCAGTCCTGCTGGTTACTTAAGCTGTTCAGTTCAGTCCCTCTCTGCCTTCACCTTGGTCAACACATCCAGAGACTCTCTCCTGTGTAGCTGTTGAAGACTTGCTTGGCTGACGTCCCTTCTGGTTCCTGATCATTCTTGCTGTTCCACTACACCGATTCTCCGGTTTCCTGATTTCCTGGCATGTCCTAAAATACGCTGATCTCTGGCTCCCTGAAGCCCAGTGTTGCCAACCCCCCGAAGTGAAATTTACTGGCTGAACACCAAAATTTACAAACAGCACCAATTTTTTTACTGGAAAAAATCATGAACTTTACTGGCAGAGCCAAATTCTTTACTGAACACTGCAAAAAAAAAAATCAGTGCTAAACAGTGCAAATATCAATATTTTAACTATAAACCTATATCTAGTGCTATTAGCAATGTGTTTAAGTTAGATAAAAGTCAAAATCCATATTTCACCATTTACATGAAGGTCAGGTTATTATAAGGAGTTCCCCCATACATCAGAATTTACAGGATTCCCCCTTACAGTGAAAGAGAACTCTGATGTAAAGGGGAACGTTGCAGATCATGATCTAAGGGGGAACGCTGATGTAAGCGGGGGCTCTGGTGACCATAGACCACCTTATATCAGAGTCCACTATGCTCCCCTTTACATCAGAGTTCCCACTTACATCAGGGTCTGCAACATTGCCCTTACGCTGTAAGGGGGAATCCTGCAGACTCTGATGTAGAGAGGAATGCCAGAAACTCTGATGTGGGGGGCACTCTGGTCACCAGAGACCGCCTTCCGCAGAGTGGATACACTTATGTAAGAGGGGGTCCCTGCTATAAGGGGGAATCCCCTTACATCAGTGACACTGTCACTGACTTCCTCTCAGTTGCAACGTGAAGGGCTCAGTCAGATGACTCCAGCTTGGCAACTCTGGTCCACACATGTCTGACTTCTCCCGTGACCTCCATCCCGGTGGTGCTCCCACTCTTGATTCCTTTCCAGACCCCCTGCAGAGACATGGTGCAGGAGGTGATTAGAGGCCGCAGAGACATGGTACAGGAGGTGATTTGAGGCCGCAGAGACATGGTACAGGAGGTGATTAGAGGCTGCAGAGACATGGTACAGGAGGTGATTAGAGGCTGCAGAGACATGGTTTAGGAGGTGATCAGAGGCTGCGGAAACATGGTACAGGAGGGGATTAGAGGCTGTGAAGACATGGTACACCTTCATATATACCCCCTAGTAGTGTCCTCCTATTCTCCATTCATCCACCTACATCAGTGTCCACCTTTGCCCCCTTCACAGTAGAGTCCTTCTCTGTCCCCCTTCATCTCCACATCGGTTACAGTATCCTCTGCCTCCTTCACCCCCCACAGTAGTGAGTGCCCTCCTCTGCCTGCCCATGCCCCCTTTACATTACCATCTTCACATAAGCAGTCAGAGCTACTGAGTCAGTGTGGCACTGCTGGGAGCAGGTATGAATTTACCACTGAAGCCACAAGAAGAAGGGATGTGTCCACAGAACCTGCCTGACTCCATGCAGTCAGACCCTCCCCCCAAGTTGATGTTAAAGTCCAGAATTGGTGGCAGGCAGGCAGCCCAGTGTGGTGAGGTGAGGATGGTCATGGGGAGGACATATTAAGGAACTTCTCCTCTCCAACAGGTGCCCCTCACTCTCTCACACAGACACTCACCCAAGTTGCAGTCAGTGTTGGGCTGTCCCCTGTCAGTGCCCCCGGTGGTCCAGCCCTCAGCTCCCATATCTGAGCCTCCCGCCCCCGCCACTCCAATCAATGAGCAGAGCCAGGCACACCTGTGGGCAATGCACACATCTGCTGCTCTCCAGTTACTGGCGGCAGCCGCAAATCTATCATCAGGATACATTAAGGTGATAAAACACAAACCTTTACAACCCCTTTAGACTTGCAGACCTCGAGGATCATTCTTGCAGGAACAACTTTTACATTGCTTACCCCCATAACTAACCTAGTAGATCACTACCAATAAGAGCCATATCTTTCTGCATCCCTGATCTGAACCTCTCCCAGTGGCACTCCACTGGTATCTCAACCATTGGCGACATAGTACACCACAGTTCGCTGAATACATTTGAGGCTCTCCAAGATAAATTAAAATTTCCAAGCTCAGAAGCTTACACATACATACAGATCTCTCACTTCTGGGACCCTCCAAACTACCCTCCATGGTCGATATCCCCGCACCAATGTACCAGTATTACTCCTCTACCCCCTGCCCTAGCAGAGGTATTTCCTTGGTGTACTTTTATCTTAGTGACACCCTTCCTTGCTTTCAAGTGCATTCCTTAAACAAATGGGCTGAAGAATTTAATGTTTCTTTCACCCAAGACCAGTGGCTACAAGCATTTAGAGAAACCTTTAAAGCATCCCACTGTACCAACCACTAGGAATCCTACTAGAAAACCACCCACAGATGGTATTTATCTAAAATGTACCCAGGTCACCCTCCCTCCTGCTGGAGAAACTGTGGCAGCATAGGCACCATCGCCCATACCCTTTGGTTTTGCAAATCCTTGAGTTCCTTCTGGAATCAAGTATTCGCTCTAGTCTCCTCCATTACTTGGACATCCTTGTCCCCGACTCCTGCACTAGCCCTGCTACATATTGGCATAGAAAAATATCCACCTCAATCTAGAGATGCTGTCATCCACTTACTATATGCTGCCAAACTAAACATTTTATGGAAAACTACTGAAATCCCTTTCCATTCCAAGCACTATTGCTGATCTCAATTTCCAGTGTGAAATGGAAAGAATAGTAGCAAGGAAAACTTGCACTTAATAGCTATGTGGTCACTTTGGTTACAACATCCAAAATGTAAATTTAATGATAACTACTCCCCTATGAACCACTCATTGAATGCCTATCTCTTTATCTCAGGTCCGCTGGAGCCCTTCCTGCCCCTATCACTCAACCCTCCCCCCCATCCCGCCACTTTCGCCCCTCTCCATCTAGATCCTCTCCCTGAGACTACCTTAGCTTCAC
Organism: Lithobates sylvaticus; assembly: GCA_028564925.1. Lineage (NCBI taxonomy): Eukaryota > Metazoa > Chordata > Amphibia > Anura > Ranidae > Lithobates > Lithobates sylvaticus. The sequence continues at coordinate 159,572,206 of CM053032.1, forward strand.
CCAACCTCATATAAAAATGTACTGTTTGCATTTAACGTGGTGTTGCTCATTAGAAGAGCCTGTTTCTAGTCGGAAAATCGTTTTTGTTATTAAAGTTATGGCTATAACATGTATGTACCTTTCTGAAACTCCAATAAAGACATATAAAAAAAAAAAAAAGAAAAGCTGAAACTAGGATTTTTGCATTAGGTTTAGCAATCATGTGATCATTCTCCTGTATTTAATTCACACTTAAGATTTGAAGGCAGATACAGACTAAAATATAGAACACCCATGACACACTTCTAGTATATTGCAGTTTCCATGTACAGTCACTGTAGGGTGATTTTTTTTTAGCAGTAAGTAAATGAACAGGAGCAGAGATAGATCATTACAGAATGCTTGCATTGAGGATCCGCATGTGTATGCGCAGATTTATGCAAATGGAAATTGCAATCCTTGAACCTACCTAGCTGTTTGTATATTGGTGTTCAATACATATGCTGTTAATTTGCTGTGCACATTGATCATCTAAATAATGTTTGCTTCTGTGGCTTCTGTTTCTATAAGTGCATATTGGACATATCATTTCAACATTTTACTTCAAAACTAATTGTTTAAAAAAAAGTGATGTAACTGTCTTTCTATGCATGTAAATGCACCAATTTAACAGCTTGCCGACCGCCTTCCTATAGATATACGTCAGCAGAATGGCATGGCTGGACAAAGTAACGTACCCATGCGCGCGCACCTACCGCGAGCTCCGTGACCGTGCCTGCGGGACCTGCGGACTCGATGTCCGCCAGGTGCCCGTGATCGTGTCACAGAGCTGAAGAATGGGGAGATGCCGATGTAAGCACAGCATCTCCCCATTCAGTCTAGTGACAGGACAGTGATCGTCTGCTCCTTGTCATCGGGAGCAGCGATCAGTTTCCTGTCACTGCTAGCCCATCCCCCCCACAGTTAGAATCACTCCCCAGGACACACTTAACCTCTCCCCCACCCCCTATTGGTTAACCCATTCATTGCCAGTGACATTTTTACAGTAATCAATGCAATTTTATAGCATTGATTGCTGTATTAATGCCAATGGTCCCAAAAATGTGTCAAAATTGTCCGATGTGTCCACCATAATGTCAAGGTCATGATAAAAACCGCTGATCACCGTCATTACTAGTAAACAAAAAATATTAATAAAAATGCCATAAAACTATCCCCTATTTTGTAGACGCTATAACTTTTGTGCAAACCAATCAATAAACGCTTATTGTGATTTTTTTTACCAAAAATATGTCAAAGAATACGTATCGGCCTAAACTGAGGAAAAAAACTTTTTTTAATATATTTTTTGTGGATATTTATTATAGCAAAAAGTAAAAAATAATGATTTTTTTTTCAAAATGGTCGCTCTTTTTTTGTTTATAGCGCAAAAGATAAAAACCCCAGAGGTGATCAAATACCACCAAAAGAAAGCTCTATTTGTGGGGAAAAAAGGAAGTAAATTTTGTTTGGGCGCCACGCCGCATGACCGCGCATTTGTCAGTTAAATCGACAAAATGCTCTGGTCTTTGGCCAGCAAAATGGTTCGGGGCTTAAGTGGTTAAGTAACATGTAAAATAATAAAAAAAAAAAAGAAAAAAACTGCTGTTATGGAAAGAATGGCAGGGTATGGGTATTTACAGTATATGTTTATCATTGGAATTTCTTTTCCAAGCATCAGTGTATAAAATGTTGTACATAACTATGTGCATTAATATAATTGCACTTGTAGCATAATACACCTACTTTGTATAGTTCATTAAATCTTTTTGCATATAAGGATTTTTCTTCAGAGTTTCTTTGAAAGACAGCCATGCACCGTTGATGCAATTTTATTGCTACATTGTATATGCATTGCATATGCATTTACATTTGCTTACTGCAGTTAGCCAGACCACAAAATCACATTATAATTTTGGACATGCCTAAGATTTGGCTGGCATAAATTCCATCTAAACCACACTTGTTAGTAAATTGAATATATACCTGTATAACTATATACTGTATATACACTGTAGCCTGTTTACTTGTACACATTGCAGGTGCAGAGCTAGCATCAAGGAGCTGGCATTTACACATATGTTTTAGTAAATTAGGCCCTTGTGTGTGTCCCGTGGGACTTCATTGCGTTGTGTAGTAGTAATGACTTGTGCCATACATCAAATGACAGGAGGATAGGAAGTAAAACAGATCTGATATCTTAGGCTGTAGACATCAAATGCACTTTGCAGGTATATCAATTTGCCACACATGGTTTCAGTACAGCTACACTTTAAACAATGCAAAAACAAAACACTAGTTTGCTTATTTGTAGCATTATAAAGCAAATGTTCATATTTGCTGATGTCTGTAGACTGCATAAATGCTGTTTAGTTCTATTTAAATAAAATATAAGACATTTTAATTGGAACCAACCCCCTATTGTGTTCATATCCTTACTTTTAGACTGAGATTCTAAAAACTCAGTACATATCAAGACAACTAAACAAAAGTCTTTGGAAATCTATTATGTTCAGAAAAACACTGAATAACATTATTAGTTCTGTTAAGTATAATGCAACATAATTTTTTTCGGTTTCTGTGAAATTAACTTTTATGAGCTTAGGCTTAATCAAATCTGAAAATCACTCTATAGTTTTCAAGGTGTCCCTTTTAAACCAACAGCTTTATGTCAACAAAGTCCCTGCACAGCGATTTTGAAACCCTGGAACATTTCTACAAAAGAGATTTTCTGGGCTCTTTAGAGAAATCAAATTTCCTTTTAAGTCATGCCGTCTTATTCCTATTTTTTCTGAGTCTGTCATACTGCTTAATGCATACTTGCCTTGGAATAATAAATCAGAATGGAAAGAAAACACTACTACATATAGCTGATCTACTTTGCAATATGTTGTATAACTTGATAACTTAAAGTGGGGTTGCAACCAAAAAACAAAAAGGGGCTTAAAAATCATAAAAAAAATTTAAAAAAAATAATTGGAAAAAAAAAATTTTTTTATTGATTACAAAAAAGAAGACATGTTCAATGTATGGTCCATCCTAGCATCTAGGCAGGACAGAGGAAGTCTCAGAATAGGAGTTTTTTTTGATTAGGCAGTCAGGACAGAGGAAGTCTCAGAATAGGAGTTTTTTTTGATTAGGCAGTCAGGCCGCTGCAAACAGCCTACAGGTATAGCATTAAAACTAAGCAAATATTTTAGAAGCTGCAAAGTGTTGTTTAATCTGTTGGGACCTTTTGACTGCATATTGAACTATATTCAAAAGGTGGATTTATCCTTTAAAGTAGTTGTGATCCCATTGATATTGGTGACTGAATTGATTTACAGAAACCAGTATGATGTCTTAGGTTTGTATAATTTGCAGCATCAAATGTTTTCTGTGGTTCTCCTGCCTAACCAATTAAATAAAACTACTCTATTGGAGAGCAAGAATTCTGGGCCTGGGGATCATCAAGCACATCATCATTATGTCACTGCCCTTATTTAGACATACACTATATTACCAAAAGTATTGAAACATCTGCCTTTACACACACATGAACTATTAATGGCATCCCAGTCTTAGTTCATACCCTGTTTCCCCGAAAATAAGACCTAGCAAGATTGTCGGTGATGGCTGCAATATAAGCCCTACCCCCCAAATAAGCCCTAGTTAAAGTCCTTGTAGGTCTTATTTTCAGGGTCGGGCTTATTTTTAGGGTAGGGCTTATTTTCGGGGAAACAGGGTAGGGCTTATTTGGGGGTAGGGCTAATATTGCAGCCATCACCGACAAGCACGCTAGGTCTTATTTTCGGGGAAACAGGGTAGGGTTCATAATGAATTGGCCCACCCCTTGCAGCTGTAACAGCTTCAACTTTTCTGGGAAGGCTGTCCACCAGGTTTAGGAATGTGTCTATTTGAATGTTTGTCTTCCAGAATCGCATTTGTGCGGTCAGGCACTGATTTTGGACGAGAAGGCCTGGCTCACAGTCTCCGCTCTGATTGATCCCAAAGGTATTCTATCGGGTTGAGGTCAAGACTCTGTGCAGGCCAGTAAGTTCCTCCCCCCCAAACTCACTCATCCATGTCTTTATGGACCTTGCTTTGTGCACTGGTGCACAGTCACGTTGGAACAGGAAGGGGCCATCCCCAAACTGTTCCCACAAAGTTGGAAACATGAAATTGTCCAAAATGTCTTGATAAGCTGACGCCTTAAGAATTCCCTTCACTAGAACTAATCAAGGTCCATAAAGACATGAATGAGTGAGTTTGGGGTGGAGAAACTTGACTGGCCTGCGCAGAGTCCTGACCTTAACTTGATAGAACACATTTGGGATCAATTAGCGGAGACAGCGAGCTAGGTCTTCTTCTGCAACATCAGTGCCTGACCTCACAAATACGCTTCTGGAAGAATTGTCAAACGTTCCCATAGACTCACTTCTAAACCTTGTGGCCAGCCTTCCCAGAAGAGTTGATGCTGTTATAGCTGTAACTATGTAGCTGTCAATATTGAACCCTACAGGCTAAGACTGGGATGCCATTAAATTTCATGTGCATATAAAGGCAGGCGTCCCAATACTTTGACAATATAGTGTATATTACTTCCTTATTATTATTTAGTAATGTCATAATTAGGGCAGTTATGTCATAATTAAATAAAGGTATATGTGGCGCTCACCCAGTAGGCAATAACATCTAAATAATCTTCAATTAAGAAAGTGCAAAATACAAAAGTGACAGTGCATCAAATGTCCAATAATGTGATTTTCACGCACTATAAGGTGCCACAATATTCAAAGTGCCAATGCAGTATATAATCAAGGTGCTCAATCAAAGAAAGTTCATATACAAAAGTGCTTGTGTGAAGAAAAACTGAATCCAATGAATTCAAATCTTGAACAAATTCCATCATCTGTAGTGCACCTGTGGTTTGCCCCAGCCTCTCACTTCAGATAAAGACCCCTACAGATCTAGCTGTACTTATGTATAATATGTGTCTCCTGGATCCAGACAAGGAATCCCTACTCTCCAATCAGGGCACGATTTCCACGGATACCAATGATATATTTAGACAGGTCCTCACTTTTCTCCATATACAGTTCACATGCGACATAAAGGAATCTCCATGGTGTAGTAGTCCAATAAATTGTTTATTTAAAAAAGCAGTAAACTTGCAGTTTAAAATCAGTAAAAAAGGATTCACATATAGTACTTTTGGTCTAGCCACGACCAAACCTGATGTCACCTGGCTCCCCCCGATGCGTTGCATCACTGATCACGTGACTTCATCAAGGTTATGAAGTCAGGTGAACGATGTCAGGCTTTTATATACAGCTCCACTGTCATAGCAACGTCAGCAGGCTTGCAAACATTTCCTATATATTTTGTAGTCATATCCTAGTCTCCATATATTGAAAGAACATCCTATATGCTAACATCCAATAAAAAAAATTAAAATATGTAAAATAAAATGTAAATTTCTTCCATGTAAACCAAAATAATAAATATAAGATCACACAGCACCATCTGTGGGTTGGTAATCAAAATGGCTAATAGCAATTGGGATATTCAACTTGTATAATGACATCTAGTGGACAGGGCTGTGAATAGCAGCTCTTCCATATAAGTACTAAGTACTAGATATACAACCACACAACACCATCTACTGGTTCAAAATGGTATCCATCAATAAAATAACTGGAATATAAAGCGAGTGGATAGAATATGATATGATTAAAAATATTTAAAAAGCGACGTCTAGTGGATCGAATAGTAAGAGATATTTTTAAGGTTAAAAATTTGATATAAAACAGTTAAGATCAATTTCCATGTTAAGTCTCAAAGGTGTTAAAGTGATTAATTCATGGATCCAACGTGATTCGGATTGACTGTGTTTTATAATTTTGTTATCACCCCTCCAATGTGGTTTATATTTTTCTATACCACATACTACCAACGAGGAGGGGTTTTTATTGTGAATTTGAGCATAATGCCTGGATAAGCTATGTTTCTGAAAAACATTTTTTATATTTTGTGTATGCTCTCTCAATCTCTTCCATAATGGCATTTTGGTCCCCCCCCACATACTGGATGTGGCAAGGATATTCTAAAAAGGTAGACAACACCCTCAGTCTTACATGATATAAAATCTTCAATTTCATACTCTTTTCCTGTTACTACAGATTTAAATCCATTTTTTTTCTCTTTATTTTCTTTTGTATGTCTACAAGTGTAACAACTTTTGCACGGGTAACATCCTTTTCCCTCAAAGAAATAAAATGTATTTTTAGATGGAGGATCACGTACATTCTTGGCAATGCGATCTCTGAGAGTGGGTGCTCTCATATATGTGAATTTAGGCATTTCCAGAAAAATAGTTCCCAGGTGACGATCTGCTTTTATTATATTCCAATATTTCTTTCTCTAATTATGTTGGCCTTTTGGTATATTTGTGAGCCAGGGTGCATAATGGCAACTGTCCATTGGTAGATAGCTATTTCTGTCCACTGGTTTAAAGTACGTTTGTGTAACTAACTTTCCTCCATCTTTCCTTATTTCTAGGTCCAGAAAATTAATTTTTTCGCTGCTTATTTCCCAAGAGAGTTTTATATTTTTGTTGTTAGTATTCAAATTATAACAGAAATCCATCAAGCTCTCTTTATCTCCAGCCCATATAACAATCAGATCATCTACAAATATTTTAAACAGTAATAATTGTTGTGGTTTCTCTTTATACAGGGCATTCTCCTTCCATTCTGCCATATACAGATTAGCAACACTGGGCATATATTTAGCGCCCATTGCTATCCCCTGTATCTGCCTAAAGAAAGTCTTCTCGTACCAGAAATAATTGTGTTCTAGGCTATATTTAAGACAGTTTAACAGGAAACATCTTTGTACACATTTCAATTCATTGAATTCTCTTAAGGCCCATGTTGTTGCTTGTATAGCTCTTGATGTTTAATGATCGCGTACAGGGATGCAACATCCGCTGTTACCAAGTACACAGGGCGTTTGTTCAACTGAATAGTATCCAGCAACTAGATAAGATGTTTCGTATCCCTCAGGTAAGATTTAGTTTTGCGTACTACAGGCTGTAAGAACCAATCTATATATACTCTACAATTCTTGCTCCCACAGAGTTAATCCCATTCACAATGGGTCTCCCTGGGGGATTAGTCCTATCTTTATGGATTTTGGGGAGTGTGTATATCACTGGGATTCTACACGTGTCAGGCTGACGATATCTCCCTTCCTTTTTATTTAATACCTTTTAGTCAGGCCTTTCTCAATGACTTTCTTCAATTCCTTCTTATATCATAATGTTGGATTACTCAGCAGCTTTTGGTAAGTGTTTTCATCCTGCAATTGTCGGTTGAGTTCTTCTTTATATGATTCTTTAGACTTTACCACTATTGCACCTCCCTTGCAATGTCCGTTCTTTCTTCTAGTTTTTTAATTCCATTTTTTTTTTTTTGAAAAATATTTATTGGGTTTTTCAAACATAACAAAGAAATTTGGTATACAAACTGTGCAGAAAAACAGCAAAGAGAATGGTAAGGTTGCGTAATATATAACATACAATGCCTGCAGGAGTGGAAGCAACGTTATTAAGGATGCAATGATATTTATACATATTAAGCTAGGCAGGGTGGCCTTGAGAGACAAAACCTGGTGAGGACTCTGAGATTGTTCCATGGACATCAAGGGACTTAAACTTATAGTAGTGTGATCAGGTATAGGAGGTATGCGGAGGGTCTGACAGGTTGGGTAGTTTGAGTCTACCCAACGAATTAGTGAGTTCCCTTTTGAGGTACCATTCAGTGTATCGGAACGGCTCCATGATATCTCTCATGGCTTCCTCTGATAATTCACTCTCCATAAATTTACGCCATCTGATAAAAAAACGTGTGCTGGTTTGGAAGTTTGACATTATAGTGTCCAATCTTTCGAGGTAGAAGAGCGATAGGAGGGCGTTTTTGGTCATCTGTAGGTTTGGCGGTGACGTCTTGATCCACTGTGTCATAATCGATCTGCGTGCCACTAGGAGGCACACCTGAGCCCAGTGGGGAATGTGGTGTGGGGCATTTTCCATCTCAGTGGGTGGCAAAGTAGCATATCCAAATAAACAGATCAGGTGATCCTTCGGGATGTGCATTTTAGTAATGTCATATATGTATTGGAGTATAGAGTCCCAGTATGTAAAGACGGGCTGACATTCCCAGAGGCGATGCAGTAATGTGGGTCGTGGTGTTGCACACCACGTGCAGCATTCCTGCGTGGGATCAGCTTTGTCAGTTCGAAATGGGTAGTATGCTCTGTGCGTGATTTCAAACTGCGTTTCCCACCAAGTCTCTGAGACAGTAAGTTTGCGTACCTGTTGGTATCCTTCCAGAATTTTTTCTGCTAGGTCATCCTCGCAGAATACCTCAGCCCACTTCTGGACCGGTTGAAGATGGTATTTATCTGACTGGTGAGTAATGAGGTGAGAGTAGAGGGTAGCGATAGAGTAGTCCCCATTAGTCAATACCGAGTCTATGAATGACCTTTGAAGGGGGTCAGTACCGGATTTGTAGCTGGTCCTTAGGTAGCTAATCAGTTGATGGTAGTAGAAGATGTGGGTTGCTGGGAGAGAACACTCTCTCGCTAACACTTGAAAGGGTTTAAATTTGCCCGGACTATTGAGGAACAGTGAGGCGATTTTGCTGAGCCCTTTAGTATGCCACTGTGTGAAAACTTTGTGTAAAGTAGATGGAAGGAACATTGGGTTCCCTTGAATTGGTAGGTGGCGAGATATGCTCGAGGGTAAGCCCAGGAGTTTCCGTGTCTCCCTCCAAGCTATAATTGTGTCTCTGATAATTACGTTCGATTTGAGGTGTATTGGTAGCTTGTTGGGGTTGGAGTGAAGGATGGCCGGTAGGTTATGTGGGAGCACTGCTGTCTCTTCTAGGCCGGTATTTGAGTATCTAGACTTGCCAGATAGCCAGTCAAGCCCTTGTCTAAGTAAACATGCTAAATTATAAAAACGTATATTGGGCAAGCCCACCACCCCTTCAGACTTCGGGAGAGACATCTTTTGCAGGGAGACTCGTGGTTTCTTACGAGACCAAAGGAAACTAGATAGTGCCTTGTGGATTAAATTTACATCCTTATGCTTGATCAATAGCGGAATGGTCTGCATAGGATAAAGCAAGTGTGCGAATGAAACATTTTAAAGAGGTGACACCTCCCAAAGAGCGAGAGGGGGAGGGCTGCCCAAGCTTCCAACTCCTTTACAATTTTAGTTATCAATGGTGGAAAATTCAACGTGTATAAAGAAGAAGGTTCGCGACCGATACGTATACCCAGGTAGGTTATATGATGTGTGGCAATAGTTAGTGGCGAGTGTAGTTTCCAGTCAGATGTCGTTTTGGGTCTCAGTGGCAGTATTTCGCTCTTGTTAAAGTTTATGCGTAGCCCTGAACATTCTCGGAAGGTGTGAAAGATTTCCTTAAGTCTGATAAAGTCAGTTAGGGGAGCTGTGGAGAACAAAAGTATATCGTCTGCAAAGAGGGCTGAGCGTAGGGTCTGGTCCCCTATTCTGATTCCACTAATGCCGTCTGGTGAGTTAAGTAATCTCGATAGGGGATTCAATCGCAATGTTAAACAAAAGCGGGGACAACGGACATCCTTGTCTTGCTCCTTTGGTCAGGGGAATCGTATTTGACATGAAGACAGGGGTGACCAGTCGTGCCGACGGTGCTTCGTACATTCGTTGGAGAAAGGTAAGAATTGGGCCTGAGAAGCCGAAGTGCGACATTACCCTGAACAGCCAGGAGAGGCTAATGTTGTCGAAAGCCTTTTCGGCATCTAATGAAATTATGGCCACTTCCAGCTTTGGGTTTGACTTAGCGTATTCTAGTGCCATGAGAACTTTGCGGATGTTCAGGGTGGCAGAGCGGCCCTGAACAAACCCTGATTGGGCCGTGTGCAGTAGAGACGGGAGTATTCGGGCTAAGCGTGATGCGATAATTTTCGACAGGATTTTAGCGTCTACATTTATTAACGAAATTGGTCGATAGGAACCTGGGAGTGTGGAGTCTTTGTCTTTTTTGCCTATCAGCCTGATATGTGCCTGAGTTCCCGTGGGGAGATAAGGACCCCCTTTCCACATTTTAAGGGTTTCTGGAATAAAATCTTTAGTGGCCTTGTAGAATTTGGCAGTGTAGCCGTCTGGACCCGGCGCCTTTGAGGAGGCCAAGGACTTAATTGTCTCTTGAACATCCTCCCAAGGTGATAGGTGCATTTAGGGAGTCCAAGAGATCCCCTTGGATTCTGGGGAGTTTGATCTTAGCTAGAAGGGCTTCCGCTTCTACTGGTCGGTCGGGGTCTGCCGAGTATAGGTTAGTATAGTATTCTGCCAGCGTCTTACTTATATCCAAGGGTGAATTCAGTAGTAGCCCGTCTTTGTTTTTAAGTGCTGAGATATACGTGGGGCGTTTCATCCCTGAGCATAGCCTCGCCAATAGTTTGCCCGCTTTGTTCCTAAATTTGTGGAAGTGAAGCATAGTGTAAGATGCCTTGGCTAGTTCTTGTTGCTTGGACCAGAAGTCAAACTCACGTTTGGCTTTCCTCCAAATCTTAATGTTGCCAGGCGTGCGATTTAGTGTCAATTGTTTGTGCGTTACACGTAGGGTCTCGCTCGCCCTAGAGTAGCGCTGTCTAGCATTTCGTTTGAACTGTGTAGTATAGGAGATCATTTTCCCTCTGAGAAAGGCCTTCCCGGCCTCCCAAAACAGGTTTGGGTCTGAGAGATGTATTGCGTTAGTGGAGGCATAGTCTGACCAGGCTGTGCTCAGCATTTACAGGACGCAGCTGTTATGTGGTTTTCTAACTCTGTACTTCACCAGAGGATATGGAGTGACTCAGGAGTTCTGTGGTCAAGTCAGCAGGTGTAAACTAACTGTCATACTCTAAACTTTGCCTTATATTTCCTGTTGAAAGCTAACCACCAGCACGTGACTGACCTTTGCCCCATATTCCATATTTCAACTGAAGACTGTCACGTGACAAGAAGTTGTTAATGTATGCACATGTGTATAAGTCTGATTGGTTTTTTTTTTTTTTTTTTTATTTTTTTTTGGGAAAGCTGTCCCCTCCCTCTGCATTTCCCATAAAAGAGGAACGTATTGTCTATTAAATTTTGAAATCTTCCCTGTCTGTTAAATAAGAAGGGAAACGCCACGTTCTGGCAGGGGATGAAGGTCGTGTATCAATCAAGCTCACTGCAACAGGTCCGTGGTCGGATATCCTAGCATCTAAGATTGCCGGGTCACGGAGCAGCTGCACGAGAGCGGGTGTCGCAAAAAGGTAATCAATTCGTGAAAACGAATTGTGGGGGGGTGGTAAAAGGAGTATTCCCGATCAGTAGGGTGCGTCAGTCGCCATATGTCAGTTAGTTGTAGTGAGTCCATCGTCTGGGCAAGAATTGTCCGAGGCGGGTTGAGTACAGCTCTACTTGGGTCTCTACTTGTTGTGTTGTCTGAGCGGTCTAGCATATTGGACATTACTGCGTTAAAGTCACCTCCTACCAGGTGCAGAGTCTCTGGTGCTGCCTGAATCCAGTTGGTCACCTCACTAAAGAAGGTAAGATCAGGTGTGTTGGGGGCGTATATGTTGGTGACAGCAGAGGCGTAACTAGAACCTTCCGGGCCCCGGTGCAAGAAACCATGAAGGGCCCCCTGACCCCCGGGGCGACCCAGCCCCATATTTCAAGGGGCCCATGTGTCACCCCTGTACACCTGGATAGGAAGAGCGGCGGTGACGGCATATAGAGGACCCGATCCCCTCCATTTTCTTCCTGCAGCCATGACTTCAGGAGGAAAATGGAGGGTATTGGTTCCTCTATATGCCGCCCGCTACCCCTCCTATCCAGGTGTACAGGGGTGACACATGGGCCCCCTGAAGCATGGGGCTGGGATGAGTGGCAGTGAGTGGTGGTGGCAGTGACGGGAGAATGGGATGGCATAAGTGGTGGCAGTGGTGGGGGGGGGTTGGATGGGATGAGTAGCAGCAGTGGTGGGGGGATGGGATCAGTTTTGGCTGTGAGGGGGGCTAGATCACTGGCAGTGGTGAGGGTGAAGGGGGGGGGGGTGGGATCAGTGGTGGTGTGGGGGATGGGATCAGTGGCGGTGGTGGTGGCAGTGGTGGTGAGGGGGGTGGGATCAGTGATGGGATCAGTGGTGGGGGTTGGTGGGATTAGTGGCGGCGGCGGTGATGGGATCAGTGGTGGGGGTTGGTGGGATTAGTGGCGGCGGCGGTGATGGGATCAGTGGTGGGGGTTGGTGGGAATAGTGGCGGCGGCGGTGATGTGATCAGTGGTGGGGGGGGTTGGTGGGATTAGTGGTGGCGGCGGTGATGGGATCAGTGGTGGGGGTTGGTGGGAATAGTGGCGGCGGCGGTGATGTGATCAGTGGTGGGGGTTGGTGGGAATAGTGGCGGCGGCGGTGATGTGATCAGTGGTGGGGGTTGGTGGGAATAGTGGCGGTGATGGGATCAGTGGTGGCAGTGATGGTGGTGGGATCAGTGGCGGTGATGGTGGTGAGGGGGGGGGATGGGAGCAGTGGCAGTGGTGGTGCTATCCTCCCCCACCACCACCTCTGCCTCATACTGATCCCATCCCCCCACCACCACAGATCTTATCCCTATCCCATGGGGGGATAGGGATAAGATCTGTGGTAGTGACGGGGGTCAGTAAGAGGCAGAGGTTGGGATCAATCAGTTGCACTGACTATTTAGTCACTTACTTTGTCAGTCGCTCCATACCTCCAGGGATGCTCCTGTGTTATGGGATCTCCTGCAGAGGGGAGAGCTGCATTGGTGTCAGTCGGTCAGCTGACTTTCCCTTCCAGCGTCTCTTCCAGAGGACTTGAGGACGGGCCCCTGGCGGGGGAGAACATGCGGGCGGGCCCCTGGACACCGGAGGATGTGAGGGCGGGCCCCTGGCGGGGGAGAACGTGAAGGCGGGCCCCTGGACAGCGGAGGACGTGCGGCGGGCCCCCGGCGGGGGAGGACGTGCGGGCGAGCCCCCGGCGGGGGAGGACGTGCGGGCGAGCCCCCGGCGGGGGAGGACGTGCGGCGGGTCCCCGGCGGGGGAGAACGTGCGGGCGAGCCCCCGGCGGGGGAGGACGTGAGGGCGGGCCCCTGGACAGCGGAGGACGTGCGGCGGGTCCCCTGGCGGGGGAGAACGTGCGTGTGGTCCCCGGCGGGGAGAACGTGCCGGCGGGCCCCCCCACAGTGACGGAACTTCAGGGCCCAGTCGCAAGTGCGACTGGTGCGACCCTGGTTGTTCCGCCACTGGGTGACAGCTAGGTCCCTACCAGCCACGGTCATATGGATCGTAATTTTAAGACCCAGTTGGTCGGTTTTAACATCTTTCACAGTGTGTTTTAGGTTCCTGTGCAGTAAGATAGCCACTCCAGCCTTGCATCCCACTGCAGGTGAGCCATAAACCGTCCCTACCCACATTTTACATAGGCGCGTTAGGTCATCTGCGGAGAGATGTGTCTCCTGTAGTAGAGCCACATCTGTCCGCAGTCTCTTTAAATGTCTAAGTATCATCATGCGCTTACTTGGAGAACGGAGTCCCTTAACGTTCCAGGATACAATCTTTAGGTGATTCCCGTCAATTGTAGAAGCCATGTCCGGCGTTCTATGATGATCCGTGTCAGATATGGGGTACAGAAGAATTTCACGGGCATCGCCTCGCCAATCAAGGGGCCACCCTAACATTGTACGTTACCTATAGTTAAAGGCATGTAGCATATAGTTAAACACTGTGCAACCAATACCAAATAAAAGAGAGCAGAAAATACATTGTAGATTTGGGGTAATACCCCAACATAAACCATCAGAAACTTCACTTTTTTCCACATTCGGCTAAGTCAGACAATATGTCTTCCCGCCATTCGCCAGCACCTGCTACAGGTGCGCATCCGAGCTCCGGGGGGGGAGAGGGAGGGGGGGGGGGTGGGGATGAGGGAAGGTGTGGGGGGGAGGAGGGGATGAGGGAAGGGGGGGGGGTGGGGGGGAGAGGTGGGAGGCAAGAACATGTACTCTGTACCCATATAAAACAATTTTGTCAACATAACCATGGGGTCTGTGAGGGTAGCGGGGGTGTGTGGGGGTCTCCCCGGTGCTTTTAGCAGGCTCTTTGGCTGGATTTCTGTGGCGGTTATCGGGAGCGATGTCTCACTACAGCCGTTCCATGTGGTGCCGGAACCGGAAGTTCAATTCCATTTTTTATATCACCTGGATCATACAGTTTCTTTATTTTCAAATCATGAAGATCCCTTAAGACCATCCTCCGAAAAACTTCTACATGTCCCTCATTTCCAGGTGGAGGATTAAAGAGAGATTTATTTCTGAGAGTACTATATACAATATCATCAGTTTCAATATTCTTCTTTGGCAGGTTTTCTCCAGGTTTACTGATCATATATTTCTTGATATTTAGACTATGGGTACATTTCTGTATGTCCACGTATGTATTAAATTTATTCAGATTCTTTTTTGGAGCGAACTTTAAGCCTTTATCAAGCACCTTAATCTCTTGTTGTGTCAATTCAATTCTGCTAATATTCACAATACCTTCACCCACTATTCTCTTTTTCTTTTGTTTTTTGATTACGGCTCAACATCCTCGCCTCGATTTTCGTTTCTTCCAGATCTGGTATCTGGGGTCCTTCTTGATGTCCTGTTTCTTCCCGATCTCGCCCCCTTTAAGGTTTAGGGTTCCTCTCCTCCTCCCTTTTTGTTCTTCTTCCCAATCTAGGATCTGTAGTCCGTCTGGGGGTTTTCCGAGCACCCCCTCCTGGTGATAACGCCTCTGGGATTCTCGCTGTCTCACCTCACCAAAAAAATTGTGGGGGTCTCTCACGATTCTGTTTAAATCTTCTCTCATGGTGATATATAGGTGTTCTTCCACCTTCATAATTTCTCCTTAGCGGTTCAAATCTATTATATGTCGGTACTGTATAATAACCATCAAGAGTGGGTCGTTCTCTCCTGTCATCATAATGATAATTTCTATTTTGTGCTCCATAATTCCTCCATGGTGGTGTTGGGGATCTTCCTCCATAAAAAGGATGTTGGTGTGGTCTTAATTGATTATAGTTGAATATTGTTTTGCCAGTTATTCTGCCAATTATTCCTCCAATATGGCTTCTTCCAATTGATATTACCATTCCCTCTTGGTTTCTGATTAGGGGTATTATAAGTATTATAATCTCCTTGTGTCTCATTAGTAGATTAAGCCCCCCCTTTTCTTGCTCCATTATCTTCTTTAATCTTCACTTCTTTTTCAGGGGAACTATTAGTAGATTTTAAAGTGGTCTCCTCTATCTTACTCTGCCACTTGAAGACTAGGTCATCTTCATAATCTTTGATATCTCTTTCATTCTTCCTTTTCTTTCTAGCCGCTGTTTCCTTATCTTTTTGTTCCATATCCCTATTTAATTGCTTGGATAGTGCAAAGAATTCTGGAAGTTCTTTTGATGGTTCCAGGCCCACTTTTAATTTGGAAATAGCATGATCTAGGTTCCTTATCTTCTGCTGTTTTCTCTTAATCAGGTAATAGCTACAAACCTTTATCATTAAAGAAATGGAATGATTCATCTGTCAATTCTTTATCTGATAATCCATCATTAATGGGCACATCCCATCTTAATCTTCTTGGTATAACTTTGTCTTTAATATACTTCTCATGGGTGGCAATACCCCACCATGCATAGATTACCAACCAACAGATGGAACTGTATGATCTTATATTCATTATTTCGGTTTACATGGAAGAAATGTACATTTTTTTTTATATATTTGAGAATTTTTTATTGGATGTTAGCATATAGTATGTTCTTTCACTATATGGAGACTAGGATAGGACTTACAAAATATATAGGAAATGTTTGAATGCCCACTAATGTTGCTATGACAGCGGAGCTGTGTATAAAACCCTGACATTGTTCACCTGACTCCATACCCTTGATGAAGTCACGTGACCAGTGACGCAACGCGTCGTCAAGAGCCAGGTGGCCGAGACCGGAAGTATTATATGTGAAGCCGTTTGTCCTGATTTCAAACTGTGTTTACTGCTTTTTTAAATAAACAATTGATTGGACTACTACACCATGGAGATTCCTTCATGTTGCATGTGAACTGTATATGGAGAGAAGTGAGGACCTGCCTAAAGATATCGTTGGTATCCGTGGAAATCGTGCCATGTCTGATTGGAGGCCCCAGGAGTAGGAATTCATTGTCTGGATCCAGGAGACATATATTAAACATATGTAGGGTTGAGAGAACCCGAACTGTAAAGTTCGGGTCCGTACCGGACTTTAGGTTGTTCGGGTCCCGGACCCGAACCCGAACAATTGACTGTATGTTCGGGTTCGGGTCCGGTGTTCGGGGATTTAATGTTGCTTTTTAAAATGTCTTTTAAAAGCACTCGCGGCTATATGAATTGATATTCATATAGCCGCGAGTGCTTTTAATACAGAGAACAGTCATTGAAGTCTTTTATTTTTAAAACGTTAGTCATAAAAAGTGTTTGGGGACCTGGGTCCTGCCCCAGGGGACATGTATCAATGCAAAAAAAACTTTTAAAAACGTCCGTTTTTTCGGGAGCAGTGATTTTAATAATGATTAAAGTGAAACAATAAAAGTGTAATATTCCTTTAAATTTCGTACCTGGGGGATGTCTATAGTATGCATGTAAAGGGGCGCATGTTTCCAGTGCTTAGAACTGTCTCTGCAAAAAGTGTAATTTTTGCAGAAAAGAAAGCTATTTAAAATCACTCGCGGCTATATGAATTGTCGGCTCCCGTAATACAGAGAACAGTCATTCATTGAAAGTCATTCATAAAAAAAAAGTCATTGATAAAAAATAAAAAAATTAAAAAAAAAAAAGCGTAGGGTTCCCCCCAAATTCAATAACAAGGCCCTTCAGGTCTGGGATGGATATTAAGGGGGATCCCAGCCAAAAAAAAAAAAAAATGGCGTAGGGTCCCCCTCAAAATCCATACCAGACCCTTATCCGAGCACGCAACCTGGCAGGCCGCATGAAAAGAGGGGGGGACGAGAGCGGCCCCCCCTCCCGCCTGAACCGTACCAGGCCACATGCCCTCAACATTGGGAGGATGCTTTGGGGGTCTAAGACCCCCAAAGCATCTTGTCCCCATGTTGATGAGGACAAGGGCCTCATCCCCACAACCGTGCCCAGTGGTTGTGGGGGTCTGCGGGCGGGGGGCTTATCGAAATCTGGAAGCCCCCTTTAACAAGGGGACCCCCAGATCCCAGCCCCCCCTGTGTTAAATGGTAAGGGGGTATAAAAGCACCCCTACCATTTCACCAAAACAGTGTCAAAAATGGTAAAAATTACAGGAGACGGTCTTTGACAATTCCTTTATTAAAATCTTCTTTCTTCTTTCTTCTGGTCTTCCTTTCTTCATCTTCTCCTTCCGGCATCTTCTTCTTCCATCTTCTTCTTCCTCCGATCCGCTTCTTCTTGGCCTTCTTGTCCAGCATCAGTGTCTCTTCTGGGCCGCTCCGCGCAATGGGAGGCTCCCGCTGGGTGAGGCTTCTCTTCGGTATCTTCTTCCACGGCGTCGGTCTCTGAGGCTTCTCTCTGGTATCTTCTTCCAGGGCGTCGGTCTCTTCTTGGGCCACTCCTCGCAATGGGAAGCTCCCGGTGTGTGAGGCTTCGCTTGGGCTGACAGTTCTTTTATAACGGAGGGTGGGGCCACCTGGTAACCCCGCCCCCCTCTGACGCATGGGGACGTCATGGGGAGTTCCCTATGGCTTTCCCCACGTCACGGGGAAAGAAAGGAAATAAATATATAGCCTTCTAACAAATATAGATATATCAAATGGTCAAAATAAATAATATGTTATCTATCACAGCGCTCCTTCAGTGTTACCAACAACTCTGTCTCCTCCTCTCCATCCCCCCAAGGCTCTGTTCTTGGACCCCTTCTCTTCTCTATTTACACCTCCTCCCTTGGTCACTTGATAACTACCCACGGCTTCCAATACCACTTATACGCAGACGACACCCAAATCTATCTGTCTACTCTTCACCTCACTCCTTCAGTCTCCTCTCGCATTACTAGCTTACTAACTGACATCTCAGCATGGATGTTGCACCACTTCCTTAAACTAAATCTCTCTAAAACTGAGCTAATAATATACCCCCCCCCACCCGTGCCCCCCTCCATGACTTTTCCATTAAAATCAACAATTCAACCATCAGTCCCTCTCCTCACACCAGGGTACTAGGTGTAATCCTAGACTCTGACTTGTAATTTCAGCCTCAAGTCCAATCGTTGTCAAAAGTTTGTAGAATTCACATCCGTAACATCTTTAAAATTCACCCTTTTTTAGCAAATTAAACCAGCAAGCTCCTCATTCACTCCCTTGTTATCTCTTGCCTTGACTATTGCAACTTCCTTCTCATTGGCCTACCTCTCCATAGGCTATCCCCTCTTCAGTCTATCATGAATGCTGCTGCCAGACTTATCCACCTTACCAACCGCTCAGTGTCTGTCAACCCTCTCCTCCACTCGCTACACTGGCTCCCAATCACCCAGCAAATTAAATTCAAAATACTAACCTCAACATACAAAGTCATTCACAACTCTGCCCCGAGCTACTTCACCAAAATTGTCTCCAAATATCACCCAAACCGTCTCTCAAGCCCTCTCGTCTCCTACTCCCATGCTCGTCTCCAGGATTTCTCCAGAGCCTCTCTTATCCTCTGGAACTCACTACCTCCACCTGTCCAGCTATCCCCTACTCTTGCTACCTTCAGGCGATCCCTGAAACTCATCTCTTCAGGGAAGCTTATCACGTCTCCAACTAATCTTTTACCACTTCCATCAGCTCATTCCCCACAGCTACAACCTTTTGTACCACCTGCCCTATTAGATTGTAAGCTCTTCTGAGCAGGGCCCTCTTAATCCTCTTGTATTTTATTGTATTATAACTGTATTGTCTCCCTTTTATATTGTAAGGGGCTGTGTAAACTGTTGGCGCTATATAAGTCCTGTATAATAATAATATGCATAAATAGGTTTAAAAATGCATAAGTCCTTCAACTTCAGGTGATTGGTGCTTACATATTGGTTACATAAAAGCCCAGCTTGTCCAAACAAAAAACAATGTATGTATTACTTTTCCTTCCTAACAAGTGCCATTTTAAAAATACTGTTGCAGCTCTGTCCAGGATCTCACTGCAGCAGTAGACTGCTGATTGCAGCCAGCAATAGATCACTATTAGAAGTTAGCTGTTGCTGCACAGCTGCATGGGGGTCTGGATCTCGTCTCCACCGACCAGATCCAGACCCTTCATGAACATAATTAATCCCCAGGTTGAAACAATGATGTTGGATGATGTGGAAGACATTTGTGTTTAGTGCACACGTACAGTAAGTGAATACAATATAATTATAATTTTTACCAATCAGATTTTTACAGATTTTTACTGAACATTGTTGTGCTAATTTGTGCCATGAATCTGACTAAAGCAGGTCATAGAGTATGCAACTTTTTTTTCTTTCCACCACAGATGGCACGGATGGAAGGAAAAAAATTGCTTAATTCCCCCATCAACACAGTCAATGGCCACACCACAAAGCTGAAAAAGCTGCTCTGGGACACATGAGGATTTAGGGAGGAAAAGTCATAGACTCAAGTGGTTGTGTGATGGCAAGGTTCACCAAATAAATAGATCTTTAGTGGAAATAAATAAAATACCTGGTCCATAAGAAATATAAATATATGAGATCTGTAATGGTTAAAAAGCAACAGGGATCACTGAAAAATATTTTTTAAAGAGTCTGAAGACTTACACAGGTTGCTAGTCTCTACACTCTTTAAAAGGGAGTTTTTAATTCTAAAACATGTTGAAAGGTTGCTGAAGCCTAGAGTGTAGTGTTTTACTTTCTGACTGATTCACCAGAGTGCAACAAGTTGGACCCGCATCCAGGGAATTTGCAGTAGACCATGGGATAAGTCAATTGTTTTGATCGGTATACTTTCTATTTTGTGGAACCTTTCTATCAGTTCCCTTCTAAGTAGCAAATCAGCAATTTTCCAGTAGGAGCATAGACGTGAGCGAAGTGGGTCCTAGCGCGGAGTGCTGTATGGGCTTCGAGGGTTTCATCCCCTTCCAGCTGCCCAGTCTTCAAGCCAGTCAGGAGGAAAAGAATTAAGGCATAGCCTTCTCCTGTAGCCTTGTTGCTGGCCCCAACACTGGCTGTGTTCTATCACCCTGCCATGCATCATGTACTTGTCTTCTGTGAATTATGTGAGTGCACTAGTTTTTAATTGCTATAAAAAAATGTATGTTTATTTTCATTAGATCATTACACTCTTTCTCTTTTTTTTTTTTTTCCATCTTTTAGTCTAATGCTATATAACAATATTTGGCTTAGCATACTCATAGTTAGGGATGAGCCGAACACCCCCGGGTTCGGTTCGCACCAGAACCTTCGAACGGACCGAAAGTTCGCGCAAATTTTCGAACCCTATACGTTATAATGGACGCGAACGTTCGAAATCAAAAGTGCTAATTACAACGGCCAATATGCATGTTAATGTCATAAAACAGGTTTGGGGACCCGGGTCCTGCCCCAGGGGACATATATCAATGCAAAAAGAACTTTTAAAAACTAACGTTTTTTCGGGAGCAGTCATTTTAATGATGCATAAAGTGAAAAAAAAAAAAAGTGAAATTTTCCTTTAAATATGGTCCCTGGGGGCTGTCTAAAGTATGCCTGTGAAGTGGCATGTGTTTCACGTGTTTAGAACTGTCCTTGCACAAAATGACATTTGTAAAGGAAAAAAAGAAGCCATTTAAAACCACTTGCGGCTTTAGGTTTGTTCTTAAGTAGAATCTGAACAGGTACATTATGAAGTGTAGCTCCATCCCCAAAAAATCTATTTTTAAGCTTTTTGGAGAACATAGGGAGGGGTTATCACCCCTGTAACATTTGCTGTCTTTGCACATCTGTTCAGAACATGTCACCTCACTTTCCGTCCCAATGACAAATGTTTTTGGAAAAAGTGGGGTTTTAATTGAAACAAGGATTGGTGATAAAGTATCAGTAGAGAGGAGATACCTTTTTCCCAAATTAAATCTAACAGGATAGAATTTCCCTTCCTAGGGGTAGATTTCCTCTCACTTCCTGTTTTCTCTTTCCATTTGCAAGTAGGAGTCGTTTGTAAGTTGGATGTTTGAAAGTAGGGGCCTGGCGTATATACTCTGCAGAAATTTGCCCTATTAGATGTTGGTGTAGCCACAAGACTGGTGGGCACAGGAATGGGCCCTGCTGTGAGTTAATAGATCAAGATTTGTAATTGCATGCACCTGTTGAACAGGGCAGAAAAATTGGGGGTGGTGGTGGTGGTGGTGGACGGTGTTGCCACAAGACTGTAAGCTCTCACAGTTACTCTTGGTGGGCGCAGGAATGGGCCCTGCTGTGAGTTATTAGATCAAGATTTGTAATTGCAAGCACCTGATGAACAGGGCAGAAAATTTGGGCCTTTGGCGGTGGTGGTGGACGGTGTTGCCACAAGACTGTAAGCTCTCACAGTTACTCTTGGTGGGCGCAGGAATGGGCCCTGCTGTGAGTTATTAGATCAAGATTTGTAATTGCAAGCACCTGATGAACAGGGCAGAAAAATTGGGCCTTTGGCGGTGGTGGTGGACGGTGTTGCCACAAGACTGTAGGCCCTCATAGTTACTCTTGGTGGGCGCAGGAATGGGCCCTGCTGTGAGTTATTAGATCAAGATTTGTAATTGCAAGCACCTGATGAACAGGGCAGAAAAATTGGGCCTTTGGCGGTGGTGGTGGACGGTGTTGCCACAAGACTGTAGGCCCTCATAGTTACTCTTGGTGGGCGCAGGAATGGGCCCTGCTGTGAACTATTAGATCAAGATTTGTAATTACCCGCCCCTGTTAAACAGGGGCTGAAAAATTGTGCCTTAGGCACTGGTGCTGGTGCCACAACACTGCAACCCCTCACAGATACTGTACTTGGAGCACAGCAGTCACACGTGTTGCGAAGCATTTTTTTAAAAAATTGTAAGTACACGCCCCTGTTAAACAGGGGCTGAAAAATTGTGCCTTAGGCACTGGTGCTGGTGCCACAACACTGCAACCCCTCACAGATACTGTACTTGGAGCACAGCAGTCACACGTGTTGCGAAGCATTTTTTTAAAAAATTGTAAGTACACGCCCCTGTTAAACAGGGGCTGAAAAATTGTGCCTTAGGCACTGGTGCTGGTGCCACAACACTGCAACCCCTCACAGGTACTGTACTTGGAGCACAGCAGTCACACGTGTTGCGAAGCATTTTTTTATAAAAATTGTATGTACACGCCCCTGTTAAACAGGGGCTGAAAAATTGTGCCTTAGGCACTGGTGCTGGTGCCACAACACTGCAACCCCTCACAGATACTGTACTTGGAGCACAGCAGTCACACGTGTTGCAAAGCATTTTTTTATAAAAATTGTATGTACACGCCCCTGTTAAACAGGGGCTGAAAAATTGTGCCTTAGGCACTGGTGTGGTGGCATGGATCATTGAGGAGGAGGAAGAGGATAGTCAGTGAACATAAGAGGACACTCACTCAGCATCAGCATAGGCAGTCTTGAAGGGATGTGACATTAAAAATTATTCGGTTATATCCGCCTCAGGTGCCTGGTAGCTGGTGGTGATCCAAGACTGATTCATTTTGATGAAGGTCAGTCGATCAACCGAGGCGGTGGACAGGCGCACCCTATGATCGGTGACAAATCCTCCAGCAGCACTGAATGTGCGTTCGGAAAGAACGCTGGAGGCAGGACAGGCCAGTAGCTCAATTGCATACTGTGCAAGCTCTGGCCAGTGATCCATCCTCAGGACCCAGTAAGCCAGAGGATTTTCGGTGGGAAAGGTGTCCAAGTCTGACCTTGCCCCAAGGTATTCCTGCACCATGTATATCAGACGCTGGCGATGGTTGCTGGAACCGATCATACCTTGGGGCTGCGGACTAAAAAATTGTCTGAACGCATCGGTCAGACGTCCACCTTCCCCACCGCTCCTTCTGCTACTGACCGAAGCCTCAGCAACTCGTCGCCCAGGACCAGGAGTTTGTAACCTCCCAGTTTCTGGGAACGCGTTGCACAGACCTTTCTGCAAGGCCTCCCTGAGATGTCTCATCCTCTGCTCCCTCTGCGACGGCAAGATAAGGTCCGCAACCTTACCCTTGTACCGCGGATCAAGGAGAGTGGCCAGCCAGTAATGGTCCCTCTCCTTGATCCGAAGAACACGAGGATCCTTCCGCAGGCTTTGCAGGATCAGGGAGGCCATGCAGCGTAGGTTAGCTGAGGCATTCGGTCCGGAGTCTTCTGGGTCACTGAGGATGACATGATCGCCAGCCACCTCCTCCCAGCCACGTACAAGTCCACTGGTTTGTTGGGACTGTACATCATCCCTAAAAGACTGCTGCTGCTGATGCTGAGTGCCAGGCTCCACCTCCATGCTCACACAATCCTCCTCCTCCTCCTCCTCCTCATCCTCTTCCTGTGTGATGGGTGGGACAGAAGGAACACTGTCCGGATAAAGGGGGCCTTGAGAGGCAAGGAAGTCCTCCTCTTCCTGCCTCTGTTCTGCCTCAAGTGCCCTGTCCATTATCCCACGCAGCGTATGCTCCAACAGGTGGACAAGAGGGACAGTGTCACTGATGCATGCACTGTCACTGCTCACCATCCTCGTGGCCTCCTCAAATGGTGAGAGGACAGTGCATGCATCCCTGATCATGCTCCACTGACGTGGGGAAAAAAAAAACAAGCTCCCCTGACCCTGTCCTGGTGCCGTAGTCGCAAAGGTACTCATTGATGGCCCTCTGCTGCGTGTGCAGTCGCTGCAGCATGGCCAACGTTGAGTTCCACCTGGTGGGCATGTCACATATTAGGCGGTTCTTGGGCAGGTTCAGCTCCTTTTGCAGCTCAGTCAGCCGAGCACTGGCATTATAAGATCGGCGGAAATGCACACAGACTTTCCTGGCCTGCCTCAGGACATCCTGTAAGCCTGGGAACCTGCCCAAGAACCACTGCACCACCAGGTTGAGGACGTGAGCCATGCAGGGCACATGGGTGAGCTGCCCCTGTCGCAGGGCGGAGAGGAGGTTGGTGCCATTGTCAGAAACGACCATTCCTGGCTTAAGCTGACGTGGCGTCAACCACCTCTCGGCCTGCCCCTGCAGAGCTGCCAGAACCTCTGGCCCAGTGTGGCTCCTGTCCCCCAAACACACCAGCGCAAGCACGGCATGGCATCTTTTTGCCTGCGTACTTGCGTAGCCCCTTGTACGCCTACGGAGCACCGCTGGTTCCAAGGACAGAGCACTGGAGGAAGAAGAAGAGGAGGGGGTGGAGGAGAGAGGTGTGTCACAACCAGTAGCAGTAGTAGCGTTTTGGAGGCGTGGTGGCGGAACAACCTCCAACACTACTGCACCTTGTCCTGCATCCCTCCCAGCTGCCAATAGAGTGACCCAATGGGCCGTGAAAGAAAGGTACCGTCCCTGTCCATGCCTGCTGGACCATGAGTCAGCGGTAATATGCACCTTACCGCTGACCGCCCTGTCCAGCGAGGCATGGACATTGCCTTCCACATGCCGGTAGAGAGACGGAATCGCCTTCCGTGAGAAAAAGTGGCGTTTGGGAACCTGCCACTGAGGAACCGCACATTGAACAAACTCACGGAAGGGGGCCGAGTCTACCAACTGAAAAGGCAGCAGTTGAAGTGCTAGCAATTTAGCCAAGCTAGCATTCAACCGCTGGGCATGTGGATGGCTGGGAGTGTACTTCTTTCTACGGTCCAGCAGCTGGGGCAGGGAAATTTGCCTGCTGCAATCGGACGTCGGTGTACTGCAAGTACTTGGTTGTGACACACCTAATTCTACACCTTCAGTCCTCTCAGAGCAGCTTTCAGAGAGGACTGAAGGTGTAGTGGGGATGGAGATCCCAGCTGATGAGGAGCAAGGAGAGGTCCGCTTAGTTCTTTGGTGTGGGTCTTTTATGTGTGCCTGCCAACGAGCTGCATGGCAGGTCGACATATGTCTGGTCATGCTTGTGGTGCCCAAGCGGCTGATGTTTTGGCCACGCGAGATTCGCTTGAGACAAATATTGCAAATAGCAGTGGTGCGATCTGATGCACTCGTCTCAAAAAAGACCCACACCAAAGAACTTTTCTGATAACGTGCAGAGGCAGCGCCCTGCACAGGCGGAGCTCTGCGGTGTTGTACAGTTGCTGTGCTGGCCTCTACCTGGCCTCCAGGGGGCATCCTGCCTCGTTGGACATGTGACGCCGCATCCTCCTCCTCCTCGTCCTCCTCCTCATCCTCTCTCCCTTCAGGCACCCACGTGGAGTCAGTGACCTCATCATCCCCTCCCTCTTCACCACTAGAGCAAACCTGGCAGTAAGCTGCAGCTGGTGGAACAGTACTGCCAGATTCCTCAAGCTGGGTATCATCATCCGAGCCTTCGAATCGTTGGGCATCCTCCTGGAGCATGTACCCAACACTGTGCTCAAAGAGTTCGGGGGACTCCTCAGGAGGACATGGTGGGTCTAGGGAAGGGGTGGCTGATGATGCCATTGAGTACGCGTTGGCAGCTGCTCTGCCAGTACCCTGAGCCTGGGTGAGAGAGGATGAGGAGGATGAGGAGGGCTTGGTCATCCATTCTACCAAGCCTTCAGCATGATGCGGCTCCACATGTCCAGCTGCCGAAAACAAAGACGCGCGTGTCCCATGGCCACGTGCTGATGACGATGCACGACCACGTCCACGGCCACGGCCACGTCCACTAGAAACAGAGCCTGCCTGCCCTGTGTTCTTGGCTCTGCACGCTCTGCCTCCCCTTGGCGGTCTTCCAGCCATTGTAGTCGGTAGTCCTGTGGGTGCTGCTGAGAAGAAAATATAGGAGCTCTGTGTGATGCCACTAACACACTAGAAGTCCTATGGGTGCTTCTGCAAAGAAAATAGAGGAGCTCTGTGTGATGCCACTAACACACTAGAAGTCCTGTGGGTGCTGCTGAGAAGACAATATAGGAGCTCTGTGTGATGCCACTAACACACTAGAAGTCCTATGGGTGCTTCTGCAAAGAAAATAGAGGAGCTCTGTGTGATGCCACTAACACACTAGAAGTCCTGTGGGTGCTGCTGAGAAGAAAATATAGGAGCTCTGTGTGATGCCACTAACACACTAGAAGTCCTATCGGTGCTTCTGCAAAGAAAATAGAGGAGCTCTGTGTGATGCCACTAACACACTAGAAGTCCTGTGGGTGCTGCTGAGAAGAAAATATAGGAGCTCTGTGTGATGCCACTAACACACTAGAAGTCCTATGGGTGCTTCTGCAAAGAAAATAGAGGAGCTCTGTGTGATGCCACTAACACACTAGAAGTCCTGTGGGTGCTGCTGAGAAGAAAATATAGGAGCTCTGTGTGATGCCACTAACACACTAGAATACCTATGGGTGCTTCTGCAAAGAAAATATAGGAGCTCTGTGTGATGCCACTAACACACTAGAAGTCCTATGGGTGCTTCTGCAAAGAAAATAGAGGAGCTCTGTGTGATGCCACTAACACACTAGAAGTCCTGTGGGTGCTGCTGAGAAGACAATATAGGAGCTCTGTGTGATGCCACTAACACACTAGAAGTCCTATGGGTGCTTCTGCAAAGAAAATAGAGGAGCTCTGTGTGATGCCACTAACACACTAGAAGTCCTGTGGGTGCTGCTGAGAAGACAATATAGGAGCTCTGTGTGATGCCACTAACACACTAGAAGTCCTATGGGTGCTTCTGCAAAGAAAATAGAGGAGCTCTGTGTGATGCCACTAACACACTAGAAGTCCTGTGGGTGCTGCTGAGAAGAAAATATAGGAGCTCTGTGTGATGCCACTAACACACTAGAAGTCCTATGGGTGATCTGCAAAGAAAATAGAGGAGCTCTGTGTGATGCCACTAACACACTAGAAGTCCTATGGGTGCTTCTGCAAAGAAAATAGAGGAGCTCTGTGTGATGCCACTAACACACTAGAAGTCCTGTGGGTGCTGCTGAGAAGACAATATAGGAGCTCTGTGTGATGCCACTAACACACTAGAAGTCCTATGGGTGCTTCTGCAAAGAAATAGAGGAGCTCTGTGTGATGCCACTAACAAACTAGAAGTCCTGTGGGTGCTGCTAAGAGGAAAATATAGGAGCTCTGTGTGATGCCACTAACACACTAGAAGTCCTATGGGTGCTTCTGCAAAGAAAATAGAGGAGCTCTGTGTGATGCCACTAACACACTAGAAGTCCTGTGGGTGCTGCTGAGAAGAAAATATAGGAGCTCTGTGTGATGCCACTAACACACTAGAAGTCCTATGGGTGCTTCTGCAAAGAAAATAGAGGATCTCTGTGTGATGGGACTAAGACACTTCAAGTCCTATAGGTGCTTCTGGGAACAAAATATAGGTCTGTGTGATGGGACTAACACACTTCAAGTCCTATAGGTGCTTCTGGGAACAAAATATAGGTCTGTGTGATGGGACTAACACACTTCAAGTCCTATAGGTGCTTCTGGGAAGAAAATATAGGATCTCTGTATGATGGGACTAACACACTTCAAGTCCTATAGGTGCTTCTGGGAACAAAATATAGGTCTGTGTGATGGGACTAACACACTTCAAGTCCTATAGGTGCTTCTGGGAACAAAATATAGGATCTCTGTGTGATGGGACTAACACACTTCAAGTCCTATGGGTGCTTCTGGGAAGAAAATATAGGTCTGTGTGATGGGACTAACACACTTCAAGTCCTATAGGTGCTTCTGGGAACAAAATATATGTTCTCTGTGTGATGGGACTAACACACTTCAAGTCCTATAGGTGCTTCTGGGATGAAAATGTAGGTCTGTGTGATGGGACTAACACACTTCAAGTCCTATAGGTGCTTCTGGGAACAAAATATATGATCTCTGTGTGATGGGACTAACACACTTCAAGTCCTATAGGTGCTTCTGGGAAGAAAATGTAGGTCTGTGTGATGGGACTAACACACTTCAAGTCCTATAGGTGCTTCTGGGAAGAAAATGTAGGTCTGTGTGATGGGACTAACACACTTCAAGTCCTATAGGTGCTTCTGGGAAGAAAATGTAGGTCTGTGTGATGGGACTAACACACTTCAAGTCCTATAGGTGCTTCTGGGAACAAAATATATGATCTCTGTGTGATGGGACTAACACACTTCAAGTCCTATAGGTGCTTCTGGGAAGAAAATATAGGTCTGTGTGATGGGACTAACACACTTCAAGTCCTATAGGTGCCTCTGGGAACAAAATATAGGATCTCTGTGTGATGGGACTAACACACTTCAAGTCCTATGGGTGCTTCTGGGAAGAAAATATAGGTCTGTGTGATGGGACTAACACACTTCAAGTCCTATAGGTGCCTCTGGGAACAAAATATATGATCTCTGTGTGATGGGACTAACACACTTCAAGTCCTATAGGTGCTTCTGGGAAGAACATGTAGGTCTGTGTGATGGGACTAACACACTTCAAGTCCTATAGGTGCTTCTGGGAAGAAAATATAGGTCTGTGTGATGGGACTAACACACTTCAAGTCCTATAGGTGCCTCTGGGAACAAAATATATGATCTCTGTGTGATGGGACTAACACACTTCAAGTCCTATAGGTGCTTCTGGGAAGAAAATGTAGGTCTGTGTGATGGGACTAACACACTTCAAGTCCTATAGGTGCTTCTGGGAACAAAATATATGATCTCTGTGTGATGGGACTAACACACTTCAAGTCCTATAGGTGCTTCTGGGAAGAAAATGTAGGTCTGTGTGATGGGACTAACACACTTCAAGTCCTATAGGTGCTTCTGGGAAGAAAATGTAGGTCTGTGTGATGGGACTAACACACTTCAAGTCCTATAGGTGCTTCTGGGAAGAAAATGTAGGTCTGTGTGATGGGACGAACACACTTCAAGTCCTATAGGTGCTTCTGGGAACAAAATATATGATCTCTGTGTGATGGGACTAACACACTTCAAGTCCTATAGGTGCTTCTGGGAAGAAAATATAGGTCTGTGTGATGGGACTAACACACTTCAAGTCCTATAGGTGCCTCTGGGAACAAAATATAGGATCTCTGTGTGATGGGACTAACACACTTCAAGTCCTATGGGTGCTTCTGGGAAGAAAATATAGGTCTGTGTGATGGGACTAACACACTTCAAGTCCTATAGGTGCCTCTGGGAACAAAATATATGATCTCTGTGTGATGGGACTAACACACTTCAAGTCCTATAGGTGCTTCTGGGAAGAAAATGTAGGTCTGTGTGATGGGACTAACACACTTCAAGTCCTATAGGTGCTTCTGGGAAGAAAATATAGGCCTGTGTGATGGGACTAACACACTTCAAGTCCTATAGGTGCCTCTGGGAACAAAATATATGATCTCTGTGTGATGGGACTAACACACTTCAAGTCCTATAGGTGCTTCTGGGAAGAAAATGTAGGTCTGTGTGATGGGAATAACACACTTCAAGTCCTATAGGTGCTTCTGGGAACAAAATATATGATCTCTGTGTGATGGGACTAACACACTTCAAGTCCTATAGGTGCTTCTGGGAAGAAAATGTAGGTCTGTGTGATGGGACTAACACACTTCAAGTCCTATAGGTGCTTCTGGGAACAAAATATATGATCTCTGTGTGATGGGACTAACACACTTCAAGTCCTATAGGTGCTTCTGGGAAGAAAATATAGGTCTGTGTGATGGGACTAACACACTTCAAGTCCTATGGGTGCTTCTGCGAAGAAAATATAGGTCTGTGTGATGGGACTAACACACTTCAAGTCCTATAGGTGCTTCTGGGAACAAAATATATGATCTCTGTGTGATGGGACTAACACACTTCAAGTCCTATAGGTGCTTCTGGGAAGAAAATGTAGGTCTGTGTGATGGGACTAACATACTTCAAGTCCTATAGGTGCTTCTGGGAACAAAATATATGATCTCTGTGTGATGGGACTAACACACTTCAAGTCCTATAGGTGCTTCTGGGAAGAAAATGTAGGTCTGTGTGATGGGACTAACACACTTCAAGTCCTATAGGTGCTTCTGGGAACAAAATATATGATCTCTGTGTGATGGGACTAACACACTTCAAGTCCTATAGGTGCTTCTGGGAAGAAAATATAGGTCTGTGTGATGGGGACTAACACACTTCAAGTCCTATAGGTGCCTCTGGGAACAAAATATATGATCTCTGTGTGATGGGACTAACACACTTCAAGTCCTATAGGTGCTTCTGGGAAGAAAATGTAGGTCTGTGTGATGGGACTAACACACTTCAAGTCCTATAGGTGCTTCTGGGAACAAAATATATGATCTCTGTGTGATGGGACTAACACACTTCAAGTCCTATAGGTGCTTCTGGGAAGAAAATGTAGGTCTGTGTGATGGGACTAACACACTTCAAGTCCTATAGGTGCTTCTGGGAACAAAATATATGATCTCTGTGTGATGGGACTAACACACTTCAAGTCCTATAGGTGCTTCTGGGAAGAAAATGTAGGTCTGTGTGATGGGACTAACACACTTCAAGTCCTATAGGTGCCTCTGGGAACAAAATATATGATCTCTGTGTGATGGGACTAACACACTTCAAGTCCTATAGGTGCTTCTGGGAAGAAAATGTAGGTCTGTGTGATGGGACTAACACACTTCAAGTCCTATAGGTCTCTAAATAGTTAATCTGGTTGATATTTGGGAGATATAGATTCACCAATGTCACCTTTTGTTGTCCTATTAGGCCTTTCACAATTAAGAGGCGGCCTACCTCATCCTTTATTACTTTTAATTCTTTCCATGGGGTCTGCTTCGATATCAAAATGGCCACTCCGTTTGATTTAGAGTTCTGGGAAATCCCATGGTATATACTGGTGAATCCGTAGTCTCCCAAATTCTGTATTTTTCTTCCACTAAAATGTGTTTCCTGTAGGAAGGCTATATGTGTTTTTAGTCTTCTCAGTTCGGCGAGAAGCCTGACCCGTTTTTCCGGAATATTTAATCCCTTTACATTGTAGGAAGTAAACTTTATTCTAGTCATTTTGGAATTTTGCTAGGAGGGCTAGGAACACAAGGGCGAGGGGAGGAGGGGGGCAGGGAGGGAAAGAAGAAAGAAAAAAAAAAAAAAAAAAAACCCCTATGCGTTGATCTCGGGGGGGAAGCAACCCTGATGCGGCCTTCCTATATCAGCGTGCACCCCTTCATTGATACAACAAAAAAAAAAAAAAAAAAAAAGAAGAGAAAAAAAAAAAATAAAAAAAAAAAAAAAAAAAACACAAAAGGGAAAGTGAAGGGGGGAGCAGGAATATCCCGTTCTCCTCCCTTCCCCTTCTCTCTTAGTCGTCCCCGACTTATCCTCTACTCAGAGGAGGAACGACCAATGTGGGGGAATGTCCCCAAACACGTCAGGAGCTCAGAACACGCCCCAGCGGCTGCACATTTCTTAAATCTGAGAATTATACCGATCCCTCTAGTTTTTTACATTCACGTTGACATTTTCGCCTATTTTGAGACATGTTTGACTATTTAGAGACCAGTATTCGAGAGATTCAGAGACATGAGGAGGGTTTGATAATTATGGGTGGAGATCTAAATGTGGTCTTGGACCCCCTTAAGGATACCTCAAGAGGCGCCTCCCACCTGACATATACCAAAATAAGGAAAATTAAAAAATTACTATTCAACGATATGCAACTGGTGGATGCATGGAGGACACTTCATACCCAAGAAAGAGACTATACATTCTTTTCTGCGAAATATAAGACATATACCCGTATTGATTATGTCTTTGTCTCGCAGACGGGACTGACACATTTGACAAAGGCTGACATAGGCTCTTTTACACTATCCGACCATGCTCCTACCAGCTGTGAAATGGATTTAGGTGAAGTAGAGTATCGGGAATATCATTGGAAGATGAATGAGTCACTTCTGAAGGATAGAGAGTACAAAAAAATATTAGACAGCGAAATGGATTCCTTCTTCCAAATAAACGAGACGGAAGAAATAACACCATTTGGCATCTGGGAGACGCATAAATGTGTGATGAGAGGACTCTTTATCTCTTTAGGATCCTATAGGAAAAAGAAATTGAATGAACAAATAGAAGCCTTACTTAAAGATATTAGGGAAGCAGAAATGGTACATAAAAAAAACTCAGGCACAAAAAATAGAAGAGAAGTTAAATAATCTACGGGGCGATTTAAATTCCCTGCTCATCGAACAAGCTAAAGCAAAGATAAAACGAAACAGTCAAAAAATGTATGAGTATGGGAATAAGCCGAGTAGGATGTTAGCAAGAGCGTTAAAACAACCCAACATAAGGAGACAAATAATGGGCATTAAATCGCAAGGAGGAGAGATATTAAACTCCTCAGAGAAAATAGCTCAGGCTTTTAAGAAATATTATGAGGGCCTCTATCAACTTGAGGGTGAAGGTAGCACAGGGAAAAACAAAAAGAAAGAGGAGGCAATTAGAGAATATCTACGTTTATCTGAAATGCCCAAATTAACAGAAGAAGCCCTGCGAGATCTGGATAAGCCAATAACGGCTGAGGAGTTCAGGAAAGTCCTGAACTCCTTACCCGTAGGTAAAGCGCCAGGACCCGATGGGTACTCTTTATCCTACTATAAAGCATTCGAAGAGAAACTGCTCCCAAGGTTTTTAGCAGCATTTAACTCAATACAGGAAGGACATAAGCTACCCGAAGAGATACTGTTAGCTCATATTGCTGTTATTCCAAAAGAGGGGAAGGACCCATCCCAGTGTTCTAGCTACCGGCCGATATCATTATTAAATGTCGACCTAAAAATGTTCTCCAAAATATTAGCTAACAGATTGATTGAATACATACCGGAATTGATCCACCCCGACCAAGTAGGGTTTACCCCAGGGAGGGAAGGGAGGGAAAATACACAGAGAGTAATAAATGCAATATACTGGTCACAAACCCAGCATAAACCCTTAACATTAATATCAGCTGACGCAGAAAAAGCGTTTGATAGGGTGGACTGGCGGTATCTGAGGGCCACACTTCAACATATCGGTCTGGGGGTGGGAATGCTGAGATGGCTCCAAAACCTATACTCAGTGCCGACTGCTAAAGTGAAAGTAAATGAAAGACTCTCGGAATCTTTTCAAATCCGGAATGGAACACGCCAGGGATGTCCACTATCGCCCATTATTTTCATTCTTACAATGGAACCATTTCTAAGAATAATTCGCTCAAACCGTGACATTAGAGGTATAAAAACAGAAACTGAGGAACACAAACTAGCAGCTTTTGCTGACGACCTGATTTTTTTTATATCCTCTCCAGCCATATCCCTGCCTCCCCTCTTGGGGAGCTACAGAAATTTGGGGACATAGCCAACTTCAAAGTGAACTATAGCAAGTCAGAAGCTATGGGATTGGAGATGAGTGATTCTCTGACCCACCAGATAACCTCCCAATTTAAATTTAGATGGACAGACTCATATATTGATTATCTGGGCACTAAAATACCTAAAAGGTTAAGTAGAGCGTTTGAATTAAACTATGCCCCAATGTTAAAACAAATAAAGACAGATTTGAAAAGATGGGACAAAGAAATCTTCACTTGGTTTGGGAGGACGAATATAATAAAAATGAATGTAATGCCACGGCTGCTATACCTATTTCAAACTATGCCAGTAAAGATTCCCCAAAGTTTTATGAAAGAACTCCGATCAGGTTTTTTGAGCTTCATATGGGCTGGAAAGCCAGCAAGAGTACGGAGATCGATTCTGACTCTCCCTAAAGGAAAAGGTGGTATTGGATTTCCAGACCCAGGTAGGTACCAAGAGGCCTCACATTTAGTCAGAATTAAGGAGTGGTGTGCTAAAAAAAAGAAGCCATGGGTACTTATGGAACAAATAGCGAGTAAAACCCCCTTAGAGGGGTTGGCATGGATGGCTGGAAAGGATATCCCAGCGATAGCCAAAAAACACCCATTGATAGGGGCAACTTTAAGCACAAGTAAAAAATCTTTCAATAAAAACAAGATATCAAGTGAACCAAGTCCTATGGTACCTATACTAGGGACATATGAATTTAAGCCAGGCCTACTTGACCACAAATTCTGCGACCTGAGAGGTAGGGGGAAAAACAGGATCATACACTTCTCAAAAGAGGGAAGATTAATGACAAGAAGGGAGATAGAAAGTGAATTTTCCCCAGAATTAGACTATTTTAGAGCCATGCAGCTGGGTGCATATATTCACTCAAAAAGTCTAAAATATTCAGAAGTCCGGGGGTTGTCGGAATTTGAGCAGATATGTTTAGAGGGTGAGAACTTAAGACACCCCCTGTCATATTTCTACGAAATGATTACAAGACTGGAAGCACCTGAAAACTTAGGTTATATAAGTGCCTGGGAAAAAGATCTGAAGCTTACGTTCTCCCCAAAACAAAAGGGAAAAATACTGGGCTCCGTCCATAAAACATCAATAGCAAGTAAATACCAGGAGGGAGGATATAAGATCCTTACCCGGTGGTATAGGACCCCAAGCATGTTACACGGCATATTCCCGCAGACACCAAATACCTGTTGGAGATGCGGAAAATCGGAGGGTACAATGCTGCATATTTTTTGGGAATGCGACAAAATCAGAGAATACTGGAAAATGATCGAGGAAATAGTAAAGGAAATTACAGGGGTGTCACTTGGTGAAGACCCTGCTGCATTTTTGTTAAATCTTGTCCCTATGCCTGTGGAAAAATACAAAAAATCACTACTAAAACATCTTCTCACGGCGGCGAGAGCCTGTATTCCGGCTCTGTGGAAAAAAGACGTAGCACCCACGAGGGCCCAATGGTGGGCCAGAGTGGGAGAAATTCAATTAATGGAAAATTTGACAATGGTAATTAAGGAACAGGAGGAGAGGTACAGCGACACATGGGCTCCCTACTTTGCATTTAGGGGGAGACTGGAGGGGGAGGGGTGGTGGGGGGTGGGGGAGGGGAGAGGGGGAAGTAACATATAATTCTTTTTTTTTTTTTTTTTTTTTCTTCTCTTTTTTCTTTTATTTACTTTGTGGGTGGGGGGGGGGGGGTGGATGGGTGAGGGAGTGGAAGAAAGTGCAAGGAAAATAGCAGAAGTAAAAGTATAAATAATTCATACTATAGAAAATGTAGGTTATAGATGTGAGAATACAAAGTAAGGGAACATGTTCAAAAGATGAAATGCACTGTATTGTATTGTATAAAATTTAAAATAAAGAGTTTGGAAAAAAAGTCCTATAGGTGCTTCTGGGAACAAAATATATGATCTCTGTGTGATGGGACTAACACACTTCAAGTCCTATAGGTGCTTCTGGGAAGAAAATATAGGTCTGTGTGATGGGACTAACACACTTCAAGTCCTATAGGTGCCTCTGGGAACAAAATATATGATCTCTGTGTGATGGGACTAACACACTTCAAGTCCTATAGGTGCTTCTGGGAAGAAAATGTAGGTCTGTGTGATGGGACTAACACACTTCAAGTCCTATAGGTGCTTCTGGGAAGAAAATGTAGGTCTGTGTGATGGGACTAACACACTTCAAGTCCTATAGGTGCTTCTGGGAACAAAATATATGATCTCTGTGTGATGGGACTAACACACTTCAAGTCCTATAGGTGCTTCTGGGAAGAAAATGTAGGTCTGTGTGATGGGACTAACACACTTCAAGTCCTATAGGTGCTTCTGGGAAGAAAATATAGGTCTGTGTGATGGGACTAACACACTTCAAGTCCTATAGGTGCTTCTGGGAACAAAATATATGATCTCTGTGTGATGGGACTAACACACTTCAAGTCCTATAGGTGCTTCTGGGAAGAAAATGTAGGTCTGTGTGATGGGACTAACACACTTCAAGTCCTATAGGTGCTTCTGGGAACAAAATATAGGAGCTCCGCCTGCCTGCCTGCCACGAACACACTTCAAGTCCTATAGGTGCTTCTGGGAACAAAATATAGGAGCTCTGCCTGCCTGCCAGGAACACACTACAAGTCCTATAGGTGCTTCTGGGAACAAAATATAGGAGCTCTGCCTGCCTGCCACGAACACACTACAAGTCCTATAGGTGCTTCTGGGAACAAAATATAGGAGCTCTGCCTGCCTGCCACGAACACACTACAAGTCCTATAGGTGCTTCTGGGAACAAAATATAGGAGCTCTGCCTGCCTGCCACGAACACACTACAAGTCCTATAGGTGCTTCTGGGAACAAAATACAGGAGCTCTGTTTGCTGCCAGTGCCTGCCTGCCACGAACACACTACAAGCCCCTCTTTCTAAATCAATCTTTCTAAATGAATCTATCTAACTCAATCTCTCTAAGTAAATCTCTCTAACTAACTAAATCCAGCAGAGTGATGGGAGAACGATCCTGCTCTATCTACGCCGGAACAGCATGTGACCGGCGCAGACGGCGTGGCGGCCTTTTATAAGAGGGGGCGTGTACTAAAGCCCCTGAGCTGTAATTGGCTACAGGCGTCCTGCCTGTAGCCAATTATGGCTCTTCGAGTTTCCGGCGCTGTGATTGGCCAAACATGCGGGGTCACAGTGCATGCTTGGCCAATCATCAGCCAGCAATGCACTGCGCCGGCCGCAATGCATTGCGGGGCCGCTCGCATCACACGAATGTGATGCGAACGGCCCAAATAGTTCTGGGCTCGCCGATCGAGCGAACGCCCGGTGCTCGATGCGAACATGGGTTCGCATCGAGCACCGGGCCCATCCCTACTCATAGTGTATCTTAAATGGTATCCTATAGCAAATGCTCACAAAACTTAACTTTATGATACCTTGCTCTTGTAATAGGTAACTGAGAGATTTTCTGACTTCCATGCTAGCTACACACACTACTGTCCTGTTACAGTACCTTACATAGAACTTTTCATGTGCCAGTGGCCTCCTATGACTTTTGCTGCATTACTCCTAATTCACCTTGGATAATGTATAGAACATGATAGGTTTTAAAAAAAAAAAAAGATCCCAGTAGGTGCAAAATTTAAGATTTACTCTATTTCCTCTTTCTTGCCCTACCCCTAAAATCCTCTTACCAATCACAAAATTCCTTTGTGTGGAAAACTTAATAGCCTATACAGTAAATATGTGGAAGCAACAATGATAGGGTGAGATTTACAAAAACTAGTGCACACACAATTTGGTGCAGCTGTGCATAGTAACCAATCAGCTTCCAGGTTTTATTGTAAAAGCCTAATTGTACAAGTTGAAGATAGAAGCTGATTGGTTACTATCAGCGGCGGTGCATCCATAAAGGGCGCAGGAGCGCCGCCCCCTCTCCTGTCACTCTCTATACTCCATAGATAGATGCATTGCATGAATCTATCTATGGTGGCTGCTGACACCCCCTATTCAGGTGTCCGGACCCTTTTCGGCCCCTTTTCGGTCACCGGGCACCTGAATTACAGTGGTGGGGGTGTTTTTTTTGGAAACACCTGATTAGCGCTAATAGGCGTCCAAAAAGGTGACAAGCGGGCGCAACGCTGTGTGTTCCTTGTCACTCAGCAGTATGTTAGCAAACAAAGAAATGGAGGACACTGATGCCGCCGTCACCCGAGACAAGGTAAGTGCAGGGCGGGGGGGGGGGGGGCACAGTGGCAGCTTCTTTGCAGGGACAGCTTTATTTTGAAGCGACTGCGTTTTATGGCAAAGTGGCAAAGTGGCTGTGTTTGATGGCAAAGTGGCTGTGTTTGATGGCAAAGTGGCAAAGTGGCTGTGTTTGATGGCAAAGTGGCTGTGTTTGATGGCAAAGTGGCTGCGTTTGATGTCACAGTGGCAAAGTGGCTGCGTTTGATGGGCACAGTGGCTGCGTTTTAATGGGCACAGTGGCTGCAGTTAATGGGCACAGTGGCTGCATTTTGATGGGCACAGTGGCTGCGTTTTGATGGGCACAGTGGCTGCATTTTGATGGGCACAGTGGCTGCGTTTGATGGGCACAGTGGCTGCGTTTGATGGGCACAGTGGCTGCGTTTTAATGGGCACAGTGGCTGCGTTTGGTACAGTGGCTGCGTTTTAATAGGCACAGTGGCTGCGTTTGGTACAGTGGCTGCATCTGGTACAGTGGCTGCGTTTGATGGGCTTTTTTTTCAGAATGTTTCAGTTTATTTGCGCCCCCCCAAAAAATTTTGAGCACCAGCTGCCACTGGTTACTATGCACAATTGTACCAGATTCTATGTGCACCAGTTTTTGGAAATCTACCCCATAGTGTGAAAACAGAAGTGTTGGCAACTAACCAGATTTCCTTGTCAGCCCAGGGAAAAAATACATTTGGTTGCTATGTTTTTCTACATTTTGCTTTTGCAGATTATTTTTGCCTTATTAAGCTGAGCTGCATATGATCCACAGGCATGAAAACAGGATGAGCTTCTTTAACACTTATCCCTCCTGGTCCCCACATGCACCTAGAAAATGTTGTTCTAGGCTGGTAGCAAAATGTCTCTCTAGTTCATGAAAGCCTGTATCTAGTAGAGCTCCCCATCTGGCCTTTGTACTAAACCACATCTTTCATGCAATTCAAACTTGCACCTTTAACTGGCAGAATACAGTGCCAACAGAAATGCCAACGTGCCCCTTGAGTATTTAAAATTAGTTATGCACAACTCCTTTCTGCTCTCTGGTGCAATGCCAGTTCCTTTTGGTCTTCTACAGATGCTTGTGGAGTAGCACTGACTACAGATGTATTGTGTGTTGTCCTACTGCCTCTTGTTAAGCAACTCTCCAACCCACAGAACCACCTGGTTCATAATGGATACTGAATACATCACACCAGTCAATCTTCACCTTAAATCCTAATCCTTTTCTCTCACACACATAGTGCAGGTGAGTGTAGGATATGCACTTGTATTTTTTAGAACTATGCAAAGCATGCTTGGTTTCATTTCCTTTATTCACTTCTCTGTGCCAGGGACTCATCTGCCAATAGTTATTGCAGAGAGCATGCTCCATCACCTCCACCTAATCATAAACAATCCCACACTGTCCAGTCACTGGATTTACTGCCAGCACAGAGTCTTACAGGCTTATCTAACTCCAGCCTGTGGGAAGCTGAGGGAAATGAGAAGGCTTAGATGCTGAGTACTTCTTTGAGAATTATCTTGTGATTCTGTGTAATGTGAAGAAAACATTAAAACATTCTCTCCCAACATTACAAAGATACAAATGACACGTGTGTGAAAATTCTGACAATGATTTTTCTATAACATGTTTATGTTATATTATTTAAACATTTTGTTTATCCACATTTCCCAGTTTTGTGTTCAGTGTAAGCACAAATCAGCCTGATACACGCGCACACACACACACACACACACATATATATATATATATATATATATATATATATATATATATATATATATACAGTATCTCACAAAAGTGAGTACACCCCTTACATTTTTGTAAATATTTTCTTCTATCTTTTCATGTGACAACACTGAAGAAATGACACTTTGCTACAATGTAAAGTAGTTAGTGTACAGCTTGTATAACCGTGTACATTTGCTGTCCCCTCAAAATAACTCAATAACTCAACACACAGCCATTAATGTCTAAACCGCTGGCAACCAAAGTGAGTTCCCCCCCTAAGTGAAAATGTCCAAATTGGGCACAAAGTGTCAATATTTTGTGTGGCCACCATTATTTTCCAGCACTGCTTTAACCCTCTTGGGCATAGAGCTCACCAGAGCTTCACAGGTTGCCACTGGAGCCCTCTTCCACTCCTCCATGATGACATTAC
Organism: Lithobates sylvaticus; assembly: GCA_028564925.1. Lineage (NCBI taxonomy): Eukaryota > Metazoa > Chordata > Amphibia > Anura > Ranidae > Lithobates > Lithobates sylvaticus. The sequence goes on from CM053032.1 coordinate 159,612,108, forward strand.
AGAGCTGGTGGATGTTAGAGACCTTGCGCTCCTCCACCTTCCATTTGAGGATGCCCCACAGATGCTCAATAGGGTTTAGGTCTGGAGACATGCTTGGCCAGTCCATCACCTTTACCCTCAGCTTCTTTAGCAAAGCAGTGGTCATCTTGGAGGTGTGTTTGGGGTCATTATCATGTTGGAATACGGCCCTGCAGCCCAGTCTCCGGAGGGAGGGGATCATGCTCTGCTTCAGTATGTCACAGTACATGTTGGCATTCATGGTTCCGTCAATGAACTGAAGCTCCCCAGTGCCGGCAGCACTCATGCAGCCCCAGACCATGACACTCCCACCACCATGCTTGACTGTAGGCAAGACACACTTGTCTTTGTACTGCTCACCTGGTTGCCGCCACACACACTTGACACCATCTGAACCAAATAAGTTTATCTTGGTCTCATCAGACCACAGGACATGGTTCCAGTAATCCATGTCCTTAGTCTGCTTGTCTTTTTTGTGCATCATCTTTAGAAGAGGCTTACTTCTGGGATGACAGCCATGCAGACTGATTTGATGCAGTGTGCGGCGTATGGTCTGAGCACTGATAGGCTGACCCCCCACCCCTTCAACCTCTGCAGCAATGCTGGCAGCACTCATATGTCTATTTCCCAAAGACAACATCTGGATATGACGCTGAGCACGTGCACTGAACTTCTTTGGTCGACAATGGCGAGGCCTGTTCTGGGTGGAACCTGTCCTGTTAGACCGCTGTATGGTCTTGGTCACTGTACTGCAGCTCAGTTTCAGGGTCTTGGCAATTTTCTTATAGGATAGGTCATCTTTATGTAGAGCAACAATTCTTTTTTTTTCAAATCCTCAGAGAGTTCTTTGCCATGAGGTGCCATGTTGAACTTCCAGTGACCAGTATGAGAGAGTGAGAGCGATAACAACAAATTTACACACCTGCTCCCCATTCACTCCTGAGACTTTGTAACACTAACGAGTCACATGACACCAGGGAGGGGAAATGGCTAATTGGGCCCAATTTGGACATTTTGAGTTATTTTGAGGGGGCAGAAAATTTACACTGTTATACAAGCTGTACTCTCACTACTTTACATTGTAGCAAAGTGTCATTTCTTCAGTGTTGTCACATGAAAAGATAGAATCAATTATTCACAAAAATGTGAGGGTTGTACTCACTTTTGTGAGATACTGTATGTGTATATATGTATGTGTATATATATATATATATATATATATATATATATATATATAATCTATTATTATTGGACTTTTTTCTTTGCTTGTGTAGCACTAACCCCCGAAAGAGCTGCTGGTTTTATTGGGCTTACCGTTACCTTATTCACCTCATCTCCGTCTAGGGGTTCCCATGGTAGATGGCTCAGAAAAATGTAGAAACTGACACTTTATCTTCCTTTTTTGATTATTTATTGAAAAAAAGATAAAACAGTCTCTTAAGAGTAGGGTAGAGGGTTAGGGTGGAAGTTCAGGTACTTTTGGAACTGCTAAGATAGAAAGTCTCTCACTGTAGAAATCCAGAGAGCAACTGTCTCACAACTGGATTATCACAACCCGGATAGACCTCCTCTCTCACAGTAACATTTCTATAATAATGTTTATTACAGACATGCTTTATTCTTTCTTTCTCCACTATGCATGATATTCATGAAGGCAGATATCGGTGGAAGTGATTTTTTTTTGAAAGAGTGTTTTCTGTGAAGCTAAAGAGAAGGGCTGGACCTTATGACAAGATGCATTTGGAAATCAGTGAGCTGGCTAGGATCCTTTTGACTAAAAAAAATAGTAATTCAGTTTTCACAATGCATTGTGTGACAAGATCCTGTCCAGTTGATTATGTTATGTTATATGTATTGTTTTCTTATTGCATATTTGTTTCTCTTTTTATTCCTAATATAGAAAGCTCCTGAGGAAGCGTCTTAGGACGCGTAACATGTAGAGCAACTGCAAACAAACTGTTCTTCTGTATGACTGTATCGCTCACTGATGGTTTCATGTTTCTGTTTATTTTAATGTCACAATCTTTCTAAGGAAATTTGAATGATCATATAGTGACTTCATTGGAACCACTTTGTTACTATCTGAGCGTTCTTATACATCAGCTTGTTAAAGATTTCTATAATGTGCCAGGTTGTTATTTCCAAACAATCTGTTTTAGATTTATAATTCATTATTTATTTTTATATTCTTTTTTTGTATATGTTTTTAATAAAAAAACTTGTTATATCTATCTGACGCCTAAAAAGTCCATCATTCTCCAACATTAATTTGTTGACAAAATACCTAATATTAAGATCCTGTCCAGGTATTTTGACTATGCCTTCATCTCCTACCCCCACCCCTCCACTTATAGAACTCCTTGCATTCTTTCACTAGCAAAACATTCTGTGAGGGAAGGAGAAGCAGATGAATGACAGGATCCCCTTCCTTCACCCAAAGGATATTTTACTTTCGTTGTAAAGTATACAAGGAATTCTGTGAGTGGTGGAGGAGGGAGAGGAGAACTTAGTCAGAGAACCTTGAAGGTATCTTCACACACACACATGCAGTCAGCCAAGCAGTTAACCCATGGAGCCTTGGAATTTCCACACTGCAAAGAGGATTAGCATCAGCGAAGGGAGATTGTCTACAAGAACCATTAGCCTTGAGGATGTGGGATACACTAAAATACATGTAATTAATATCCCTGGTTCTTATTTTCTAAAAAAATTTCACTAAACTATAGCTTAATGTCTCCGAACAGATCACATACTGGTATATCTTTTCCCCAGAACATTTTGTTCTATTTCTAGTTCAAGTTGAAAAAAAAAAAAACATTTAAAACTTGTGTGTATTTTATGTGCAGGAAATTTATTTTTAGGTGATGTGTGAAAAGAATTTATTTTTCACAAATGTTTTTTGCTACTTGTTATTAAAGTAATTGTAAAGTCTTGTTTTTTTCCCTATAAAAATAATATACATATTATACTTACCTTGGTTCTGCACAGAGCAGCCAAGATCTTCCTGTTCTCGGGTCCCCCTTTGGCTCTCCTGGCCCCTTTCTCCTGTTGAGTGCCCCCACAGCAAGCAGCTTGCTATGGGGGCACCCAAGCCGAGTCAGCTCCCTGTGTCCATTCAGACACGGAGCCCCGGTTTGGCCCCGCCCCTATCTCTCTTGATTGGCTAACTGACTTTGATTGACAGAAGAGAGAGCTAATGGCGTCACTGCTGTGCCACTGCTGTGTCTCAGCCAATCAGGATGGAGAGTCCCAGATATCAAGGCACTAGTGGACATTGCTGAATAGAGATGGTAAATATTAGGGGGTGCTGGGGCGGCTGTTGCACAAACACTTTAATGTCAAATTGAATACAATTATTTCCCAGGCTAGTAAAAAATTTCACCCTTGCCAGGGATTCTACTGAATAGTAGTAGTAGTAGCAAAAGGTCCCTAGCAAACAGAGTGTACATGCTGGTGTGTGTGCCTGTGCGTGTGTGTTTGTGCTTGTCCATTAAAGTTAACAAACATTATCTACAAAGGTTTTAGTAGCACATAAAAAAAAAAAACTGCTAATTACCATCCATGGAAATCTACTACGGCATGCATTGTGACAGTCTTTATAATACATTTTAACCACTTGCCGACCGGCGCACGACGATATACGTAGACAGAATGGCACGTACAGGCAGGAGGGCGTATATATAAGTCCCTCCTTTAGCCTGTCCCGCGCCGGTCGGGACCCCCGTGAGTCCGATCGCGGTCCCCGCGGACTCGATCGCCGCGGGGACCCCCGCGATCGTCTCACGGAGCGGCTGAACGGGGAGATGCCGAGATAAACAGCATCTCCCCATTCTGCCTAGCAACTAGTGACGCTGATCTCTGCTCCCTGTGATTGGAGCAGAGATCAGCATTCACTAGCTGACAGCCACACCCCCCCCCACAGTAAAAAACACACCCCTAGGCATACTTAACTCTTACACTGCCCCCTTCTGGTTAACCCCTTCACTGCCAGTGTCATTTATACAGAAATCAATGCATTTAAATGCATTAATTGCTGTAAAAAATGACAATGGTCCCAAAAATGTGTCAAAAATGTCCGATGTGTCCGCCATAATGTCGCAGTCACAAAAAAAAATCGCAGATCTCCGCCATTACTAATAAAAAAAAAATATTAATAAAAATGCTATAAAACTATCCCCTATCTTGTAAACGCTATAACTTCTGCGCAAACCGATCAATAATCGCATATTGCGATTTTTTTTACCAAAAATATGTACAGGAATACGTATCAGCCTAAACTGAGGAAAAAAAAAGTTTTTTTATATATTTTTTGGGGATATTTATTATAGCAAAAAATAAAAATTTTTTTTCAAAATTGTCGCTCTATTTTTGTTTATAGCGCAAAAAATAAAAACCGCAGGGGCGATCAAATACCACCAAAAGAAAGCTCTATTGTGGGAAAAAAAGGACGTCAATTTTGTTTGGGAGCCACGTCGCACGACCGCGCAATTGTCAGTTAAAGCGACGCAGTGCCGAATCGCAAAAAAGGGGCCTGGTCCTTTGGCTGCAAATTGGTCCGGTCTGAAAGTGGTTAAGGAAAGGATTTTCATATAACTCAGACTAATGTATGGCCTAGTTTTCATGTATCTGCTTATATTTAGCTGTCACCCGGTAGAACAGATGTACTTTAATACTTAATATTTACAAGATCATATGACTTTTTGGAAGTATATATTATAATATAACAATACTATTAATAACATTACCTTTATTAAAAAAGTAAAGATGGCAATACATTTCTTATTATATTATGAATAATCTACTAGCCCCAATAGGCAGTACACTATCAAACAACATAGAGCATAGTATGTAGATTACCGTGTATAAATATATTAATGTTGAAATCACAGGGTGTAAAGTACAGTCATGAACAGCTTGAAACACACATATGTCCCCTCTTTCGCTACTTTATATTCAGATCTACAATACAGCTCCTCTATGTGTTTCTATTTGCCCTATACTGTTAGTCTTTGTTGCAGACCTTTTTAATCCTCACCCTTAAGGTTAAGTGAGCAGTATTTGATATGACACATGGTTTGTGTCATCTCTTACCTTAAGGCCTTCATGCTGAAATCTTGTGTCGTTCAGCATGTCAAGTAGGGAAGTCCATTATTTAACAACATGTGTCTAGCAGTGTAACACTACAGTCCTTGACCCCCTGCTCTATCCTTCCTGACACCAGATGGACTGGGATTTTAATGACACACAGCTGCACTAATAAAAATTAAATAGATATAAAGACCGCATCAGCTGTGGCAGTTGACCCAATTAATAACCAGGAATAAGAGTTAATGGCACTTTCTCTGGCTTTATTTTATTTAGACAAACAATATGGGACACCTTTTTGACCCAGTTCACCCTTCTATAAGCATAATATATTTGAACCAAAAGATAAATTGAATAGGAATTAACCCTCAAATTACAAAGGAAAGTGAATAAACAATGGCAAAAACTGTTTTAATTTACATTATGTGTGTTAAAGCGTGTATAAACATTTTGTTTTGTGTACAGTAGGAAATATTAGAATCCCTGTCAAAAATAAAATTGGGATAAAGGTTAAAAAAAGAGAGAGAAACATATACAGAAAACCTCCTGAAGGACATTCAAAATATAGAAGCAGTACACAAAAAATATAAAAATAACTAACTCCACATTAGAAGACCTCCTGGCTCCAGGAGAAAGCTTGAGTTTACTCTGCCTTCATAAGGCAAAAACTAAAACAGGAAATCACAAACTGCAAGCATACATTCTATTAACATGGTAACAAATGCAGCACAGTTCTGTTTTGAAAATGAACGTTATGCCCCATATCTTATATCTACTACAGGCACTATCTAGCCACATTCCGCCCTTGTATTAAAAAGTTCTAAATAGGTTATTTTTACAATTTCTTTGAGCTCACAAACCCCCAAGAATTACACAATCAACTCGGCAATTTGCTAAACTTCTATTAGGCATGGCTTTACCGTACTTATGCAGATACCAATCAGCATGCTACCTAACCACAAGTTATTGACTGGTGTCAACATGGCCCATTTGAACAACACGGGATAATTAAACCGGCAGCCTCCAATATCCCTTTGTCTGCTCTTCCAGCACAGATAACATTCCACCCAACATCTAGTCTCACTCCACATTTAGTACTACCTAAAGATTTGTAGGAAAGTGTTCCTTCTCTTAATTTTAGGTATCCTTCCTGGCAGGTTTGGAAGACCCACTTTGTGAACAAGGAAATGAAAATATTTTCAGAGCACATCACTACATTAAAGATGATCATTAGCCCACATGAGAACAACTAACCACACACTCCTTATTAAATAATCTGAGTTTCTGTAAAAACGTTCAACTATCATATTTTCTCACTTCACTTCCTCCAGATAAAGACTTCATTGGTGAAACTACACAATTTCACATGAATGTGAAAAAAACTCCTATCAGACATACAATCTCCATGATGTACAATCTGCTCAACACCCCCCCCACACACAATTTTTACACTGACATATACAGTATATCCAAATTCAGATAAATTCAAATAAAATTTTGCCCAAACAAACTGACAAACTTCTCTTTCTCATGCATAAAACTTTCACATGCACTAAATACCAGAAATAACGATATAAAATCCTGACGAGATGGTTTTAATCCCATATAGACGCGCCAAAGTCAGCTCCAAAAAAAACAGTACAGTGACATGTTTTTGCAGTAGAGGGCAGCCCATTAAAGTTAATGTTGTTCCAGAAAAAGCGCAAAAAAGTGCAAAAAAAACCCGCCTAAAAAACGTGATGTTCCTACATCATATATTAATGGGGCCTTACTCATTTCTATTCAACTGCAGATCAAAGAGATGAGCTTCAATCTACTGTTTGTCATGTAAAAAGAAATGTCTTTTAAAAATTATATACATATTTATTCCTATATCATTTATTATTATCTGTTTACCTTAACCTTAGTTAGCTCATTCCCTTTCTCCCCTTAGTTATTTATTTTTTTCTGTAATTTTTTTTCTTTATTTCTATTTTGTAACCATTGGTATTGAAACTTTTTTCATTTCTATTTATTTTGTTTCGTAATTGTTTAGGCATTGCCTTACAGAGAGTCTTTGCTTTGTTTGTAAATAACTTTGCAAAACTTTATATCAGAATTATATATTTTTTTGCTATTTAAAAAATACAAACTATAGAATAAAATGTATTTTTTTGCACAGTATCAATATTTTTTTTAAACAAACACTGACCAATGTAGGAATAAAGTGTGTATTTTACATTTTGTTACTTTTTTGCCTATGGATTGCATGAAAAATGAAATACTTTCCTAAGACACATACTCGTCTAACTACCCAGTATTGTTTAGGCAATATTGCCTTCTTCTCAAACCTGAAAAAGATACTAAATATCTTGGCTTAGCAATCAAAATGATATTTCACCAGAAACACTTTTACATATTCCAAATGCTGTCAGTTACAGTCCCCGCACATATATTCACCATCCTCCAGAGGCAAATATTGACATATAAGAAAAACAGAAATGGAAGGCATTACCAGAGATAATTTAATAATAAGAATGTTTTGTATAAAAATGGGTACTCACAAAATGCAACTGACAAAAAGCCATAAACACAGTGCATGGACATGCACAGAACACGGGGTACATTAACGTGTTTCGGGGTGCACCCCCTTCCTCAGAGCTAGGCTAGTTTTGTACACCATGGGCAAGTGCTTTTATAGGGAATGGTAGAATTGAAAATTGAAAATTATTTTTAGTCAGATGAATACAGGTGTAGAAACACATAAGCAAAAAAGCAAAAAAGATGCAGGATTGATAAGTTGGTCAATCTATGTCTCACCTCTCCATGCCTGAAGTAGCTGCGGGGGGGGGGGGGGTTGGGCACTCAGAGGTGTCCAAAACCTGCACACTGGGATCACCTGACTGGAAGCTTCAGAAAAGTCAGGAACAGGAGGAAAACCCCAATAGACATCAGTGGGATCATCCCCGCTGCAGTGCGTCGATCAGTGCACACCCAATTTCACACAGGCACCTTACTAGACCCCAGGGAACCAGCGCAGTGCCAGGGGAATCCACTTCCTGGAAACACAGGAAGACGCCTGAAAACAACAAGTGACATAATTTCTGGGGTGGGAGCAGTACAACGGTGTCCCCATGGACATGAATGAGCAAAGATAGATGGAGAAAAGAAAATTTCCAAGACATTTTTTCAAAAATTATATTAAAACATTATATTAAAAAAAAAAATTCTCTGACAATTTTCGGTCCATTGGCGGAGCAAGAGAAGAAGACTTTGTGGGACATTTTTTTTTTTTTTTTAATAAAGGACTTGTCCTAAGCCGTGTCTTGTCATTTTTACCATTTTGACACTTTTTTGTGAAATGGTACCATTTCACACAGAGGGGAGGCCGGGATCTGGGGTCCCCTTGTTAAAGGGGGCTTCCAGATTCCAATAAGCCCCCACCCACAGACCCCCACAACCACCGGGCAAGGGTTGTTTTTGGGGGACCACCACACCATTTTTTTTTTTTTGGCGCATGGTTCCCATTAATATTCATACCAGAATTAAATGGACTGGTAATGGACTGGGGGGATCCCATGTCGTTTTTTTTAATGACTTTTATCTGTATTGCCGGGTCCGACAATTCATTATAGTTGCGAGTAGTTTTAAATTACTTTTTTTCCTTTAGAAATGTAATTTTGTGCAGGGACTGTTCTAAACACAGGAAACATGCGCCACTTTACAGGCATACAATAGACACCCCCAGGTACAAAATTTAAAGGAATATTTCACTTTTATTTTCTCACTTTAAGCATTATTACAATCACTGCTCCCGAAAAAACAGCAGTTTTTAAACCTTTTTTTGCATTAATACATGTCCCCTGGGGCAGGAACCAGGTCCCCAAACATTTTTTATGACAATACCATGCACATGGATGAGCTTTATGTTCGAGACAAACTCATGTTCGACTTCTCCATCTTCTTCTTCATCTTCTTCTTCGTCTTCTTCTTCATCTTCTTCTTCTTCCTCCACCCTTCTCTGCGCCGTCCGCACGATCCGACTCTGTGGGAGTCTTCAGCAGTGTGACGCTTTGCTTCTTCTGACACTTCTTAAATAACAGACGGGGACTTCCCTATGGCTTTCCACGTGATGTCAGAGAGGGGCGGGGTCACCCGTTTACGTAAAAGAAGGAAGGGAGAAGAAGTTGAAGAAAAAGATAAAGAAGAAGATGGAGAAGAAGAACACCGAAGGAAGACTAGAAGAAAGAAGATGAAAGAAGAAGCGCAAAGAAGAAGAATTTAATAAAGGACTTGTCAAAAACGGTCTTTTGCCTTTTTTAACCTTTTGTCACTTTTTTTGTGAAATGGTAGGGGTACATTTGTACCCCATTACCAATTCACACAGGGGGGGGGCAGGAACTGGGGGTCCCCTTGTTAAAGGGGGCTTCCAGATTCCGATAAGCCCCCCACCCGCAGACCCCCACAATCACCAGGCAAGGGTTGTGGGGATGAGGCCCTTCTCCCCATCAACATGGGGACAAGGTGCTTTGAAGGGCTACCTCAAAGCACCCTCCCAATGTTTAAGGCATGTGGCCTGGTATGATTCAGGAGGGGGGGCACTCTCTCTTCCCCCCCTCTTTTTCTGCAGCCTGCCAGGTTGTGTGCTGGGATAAGGGTCTGGTATGGATTTTTGGGGAACCCCACGCCATTTTTTTTTTATTTTGGTGCGGTGTTCCCCTTAAAATCCATACCAGACCTGAAGGGTCTTGGTTTGGGGTTCCCCTGTGGGGAAATCCCCATGCCGTTTTTATCAATGAACTGTTATGTGTATTGTCGGACCCGACAATTCATTGTAGCCGCAAGTAGTTTTAAATTACTTTCTTTTCCTTTGGAAATGTAGTTTTGCTGTCAGACTGTTCTAAACATTGGAAACATGTGCCCCTTTACAGGCATACTATAGACACCCCCTAGGTACGAAATTTAAAGGAATATTACACTTTTATTGTTTCACTTTAAGCATTATTAAAATCACTGCTCCCGAAAAAACGTCATTGCATTAATAGATGTCCCCTGGGGCAGGACCCAGGTCCCCAAACCCTTTTTATGACAATACCATGCATATAAGCCTTTAAAATTAGCACTTATGATTATTCATTCATTATTATTCATAGTCGCGTCCCATAGACTTTAACGGTGTCCGCGTGTTCAAACTAATTTTTTGCCTGTTCGCATGTTCTGGTGTGAACCGAACGGGGGGGGGGGTTTTCGGCTCATCACTAACCATGCATATAAGCCTTTAAAATTAGCACTTTTGATTTCCCCCATAGACTTTTAAAGGGTGTTCCGTGGCTTTTCGAATTTGCTGTGAACACCCCAAATTGTTCACTATTCGGCGAACATCGGGCTTATCCCTACAAACCACATAGGATGCTGGTCCATAAGCTTAAGCCACGTCCATTCTTATCTATCCCAGATCACGAAATGCAGCCAGATGGTACCCCTACCTATTGCCCCTGGACTATGTCTAAAGTATTTGGAAAATTCTATGAAAGACTTTATAATTGTTTGAGTTCAAATCCACATGCCCAATTTACACAAGAGACATTTGAAGTTTTTTTTAGCCCTGAGTGACTTCCCTACTCATACTACAAAACCTTTCTTCCACTGTCCCACTTCGCTGATGATGTTCTCTTGATGCTTACACATCCACACACATCTCTTCCCTCTTTACACAACATTTTTTTCGGGATTCAAAATCAATTCTGACAAAACAAAATGAGTTCAGCTCATGTCTTCTTATTCCACTCTGTATCAGGCTAACTTTCCCCCTATGTTCATGGAAATTAATCGTCTACTGACCCATTGGACCACCCTTCCTCTCTCTCCCTTCTTGCAAGAATCAATATTCTTAAAATGTCAATATTCCTCAAATTACTTTATCTATTTGAGACACTCCCAGTATTGATTCCACTGTCACAACTGATAGCTCTTCAGAGGAGATGTCTCCATTTTATATGGAATAATGCTTCCCATCGGATTGCGGGATCAGTGGTCCTGGCTCTGAGAAATAGAGGGGGTCTGGGTGCCCCAGATTTGATCAAATATTATTATGCCTCACATTTACGAATATTGTCTGTCCAGGAAAGCTCCGAATTGGTGGTCTGAGATTGAGATCAGTGTCACTGTACCGGTACACCCATGTTATATGCTATTGCCATCCTCTAGTAAACATATGCCCCAATTAAGGAGTATATGTCTAGCTCCAATGTTATTTACTTTGTCAATATGGAGACAATGCTCTGAACTATACTCTCTCTCTTCCTCATGCCCTCCACGTCTAATCGTGCTTTTCAATCCAGACATCCCAGATAGTCTGTCCTATGATCTGATATGATGATTTTTTTACCTTTTTCTGACCTGCAAAAGAAACATCAGATTCCCAAAACAACAGTTTTCTATTCCTATTTGCATTTAAAAAAAAAGAAATCTACTAGATACCCATCCCTGTCATTAGAAAAACTAACTGATTTTGAAATGTTATGTGCCAGAGGCCCATTTGAACCCCAGTTAATTTCGACTATTTATAAAACTCTACATGAACTGAGTGAAGTCACATTTATATGAGAAAATGGTATCGGGTCCTACAGCAAACTATTTCCATGGAGGTTAGGAGAAAATTTGGGAGTCCACATCCAAAATCTCCCGATGTGTGACCCACAAAAAAACTGCATCTAAGATTATTTTATTCTGGTACAGGACCCTGGGGACCCTGTATTACATTTCCATAACCCAGCAGCTTCTGGGCAATGTTGGAGATGCATTGATGCTGTAGGTACCCATTACCGTATTTTCTGGGAGTGCCCCTCTATTAGATTCAAAATTGTCTGCTAAAACTGTTGGAGACTTCCATTCCTTTGAACCCTATACATTATTTGCTGGTTCTCCCTGTCTTAGGTATCTCTAGGGCTGAAAGGAGGTTGATGTCCTTTATATTGTTAGCAGCTAAATGGATTATCCCTAGACTTTGGTTATCTACCTCACCCCCCACGTTTTCACAATTTTTAGCTACCTTGGCAGACATACATAGGATGGAACATCTGACTGCATTAATAGATGGCTCAGTACAACAATTTTCTAAAATATGGCAGGTATGGGATGAATCTGAATATTGCTCTGAGGCAAACAGCTCAATACAGATGTCATGCAATTGATTTTTTTGGCCCTAGTGATGATGAAAGTTGTGTACATTACAGTCTTTGGTGCAAATCCCTTTTCTTTTTCTACATGATTGTATGGCATGATATATTTGCATAACCAAATCCAAGTCTAAATATAAATCAATGTTGGTTCATACCATATCTTTATCATATCTTAATGCTCATGGTTTTCATGTTTATATGACAGTGTATATTTGAAATACCTGAAAAGTTTTATTTTCTATATCTTTCTGTAAACTCTGCAAAAATTCTATAAATAAACAATAAAAAAAGATCTTGGACGCAACCTGGAACAAGAAGATTGGAAACAAATTTGGGAAGGTATAGCTTATTGTTCAATTAATCCATTAGCAATATAATCTAATTACAGATTACTCATGCACTGGTACATGGTCCCACAGCATTTGTTCCAACTGCCTCTGACCAATGCTTCAGGGGATGTCAAACACAAAGTTCTTTTTTATCCATATATTTTTTATTTTATCTTCAAACACAAAGTTCTATTCACTGCAGCTAAACAATTCCTTGCTAAAGTATGGTGCTCATAAACCCCCCAGATGGGGAGAGATTCTGTTTCAAATGTATCTGTATACCCTAGATCAGGGGTGTCCAAACTTTTTTTCAAAGAGGGACAAATTTCATGAGGTGAACATGCGTGAGGGCTGACCATTTTCCCTGACATTCTTTGAACCATTAAAATTCAGTCTATGTGTGTTAGTTTGAGCACTAATACACTGCCCAACAAGAATTCTCTTGCCTTTGTGGCTGTGTGTGGTGAAGAGATGATCTCTGCATGTTATTTGGATATACCGTATTTATCAGCGTATAACACGCATATTTATTTTAAGAGGGAAGTTTCAGGAAAAAATGTATTTAAATAAAGAACTATGAAGCAAAATAAGGGTCAGTGCTTATCTGCAGCCTCACAAGTGCCATGAATGCAGCCCCACCATTGCTATGAATGCAGCCCCACCATTGCCATGAATGCAGACTCACCATTGCCATAAATGCAGAATCACTATTGCCATGAATACAGACCCACCATTTCTGTGAATGCAGCCCCACCATTGCCATGAATGCAGACCCACCATTTCCACGAATGCAGCCTCACCATTGTCATGAATGCAGCACCCCAGTTGCCATGAATGCAGCACCCCCATTGAGATGAATGCAGCACCCCCATTGACATGAATGAAGCCCCACCATTGACATGAATGAAGCCCCACCATTGCCATGAATGCAGCACCCCCATTGACATTAATGCAACACCCCCATTGACATTAATGCAGCACCCCCATTGATATTAATGCAGCACTCCTATTGACATGAATGCAGCACCCCATTGACATGAATGCAGCACCCCATTGACATGAATGAAGCCCCATAATTGCCATGAATGCAGCACCCCCATTGCCATGGATGCAGACTCACCATCAGTGCAGCCTGATCGATGCCCATCTCGGAGGGAACAGGGAGGGGGCAGGACGAGCGCCAACACATTACATACAGGAGAATCTGTTTTCTCTGTGGCTTCTTTAATACAAAGTCCCGCCTCCTATGATGGACAGAAGAGTCGCCCAATGGCAGCGCAGGAGATGGGACTTCCTAGTACAGAGGCCACTGTGCAAGGAAATTCTCACTGTATGTACGGCACTCTTCCCACCCCCTACCTGTCCCCTCCAAGGCAGCCAGCATATATATCTTTTATGGCCCCTGGCGCTCGGGGATTCATTGGGGGCCACAAAAGATATACATGTCCAAATTACCAGGCGGACCATTCAAAACCGGAACGCGGGCGGCAATTTGCCAGCGGGCCGGACTTTGGACATGCTTGCCCTAGATCAATCATTATCTACCAGCTGACTTTGATCACTGGTTGTTGGACCTCTGATAAAGTACTTGTATTCCCTAAAAATAAAACTACAGGTACCTAGACTCTTGACCCTATTCTCACACCTATCCCTAGCATGCCCTGGAACCCTCTACAACTCCCATTCCTTCTGCACCTTGCTAACTCACACTTGCTAAGACACACTTCCTCTCCCCTCATATTTTTGTCCATTTATTGACCCTAAAACTTGTTCCACTGGTTCCTTAGATATATGTTATAGCTTAACGTGTAATTAAGGGTAATTTCTTAGTCTTAGTTCTGTAGGGGGTGTATCTGTAATAACTCCTATCATAATGTCTTGCTCCCCATGTCATTGTTTGTACTGTATTGCCTCTATGGTCAAAGTAAAAAAAAATTAAAATTAAAATTATTGAAGGTGAGAAATATAAAATTCTTTTATAGATTCTTCTTTCAAGATAATTTCAACAAAAGAAATCTTTGTGTGTATTAAAAACATATGTATTATTTTGTTATCCTATATAATGACAAAGTTATTTACTGGCCACAGACTGACTGTCCAGGACCTGGTAGTGGCAGCTGAGGCTAGGCATTGGCATAGGCCACAGTATAGACACAGTGTGCTTGGTGGAATCACTAAGAGGCAAAGGATACTGCAGAGACTAAATCTTTTTTGAAGACACTGAAGGGGAGAGAGTCAGCATGCCTGCTCATTCAGCAAAGAAAAGCTGAGGTGAGCAGTGATGGGTTTTGCTGCTGATGACTCCCAGGTTGCTGCCCTCTGACTTACTTAAACAGGTAGCTCCTGAGACAGAATACAGGTGCTCAGAAAAGAGTGTCTTGCAGAACAGGGATGCAAATTAGGTAACACTGGGATACTGGAAGCAGACAAGAGTACATATTACTGTATCAAAGGAGTATGAAGCAGGTTGTAGACCATGAAGGTCGGATGCAAGTTAAAGTTCATAGGGTCCCAGGAGCAGGTTGCAGGTTGCTGTGCACTGGGGTGACAGTAGCAGGACACAGGCTGGAGTACTCAGGATGTTCACAAGATGCTGGAGGGCAATGGGGAGCATAGTAGAGGTACATTGAGAAACCGGGAGGGTCCAGCTAGTAGCCTGTTGCAAAGCCGCACACCAGCTTCAGAAGTCGGGATATCTTGTGACAGGTAAGTGATTTTGCCCTTTTTACCTTTTAAGGTGAATAGGTGTAAATGCTTACGCTGTCCAGATAATCGCCACGAATTTAGTTTAAAGAGGTTGTTGTGCCTTCGCGGAGGACTAGGCTGGTCCCCCGGGAGGTTAAAAGGACACGCAGGTAGTTACGTAGGTTATTTGGCTATTTAAAGAGGGTCTGACTAGGTTGGTCTGACTATAAAAAAACTATTGTAAAAGAGATTATTATTTTAATCACCGGGAAGTAGCAGATTACGCCCGTGATAAAAGGTTTGGTTGAGCGGACGCCCATTAAGTTTTTTGAGAAACAAAAAAGTGCACTATAAAATTGAACAAATGTATGGTTTTATAATGATCATTTAAAATAATTCTGTTCATAAGATTTACAGTATAAGACCTATAGAAATAAGTATAAAGTTTTGTTTAAGATATATATATATATATATGTATATGTGAGACTTCTTTTTCCACAGAACAGCGTAAGTGCCTAAAAATTTTAAAGAATTATATGTTGTATAAAGTATAAGAGTTTAATGACTTCGGAATACGAAGAACCTGATTGTAGCGACATAGCTTTATCTTGTCCACATTGTACTATAGGATTACTGTTTTTTAAAATAGAAAATAGGTGGGTTCTATTAACCAATAGACCAGGGGGCTATTCTTGTAGATTAGGGGTAAGAGGAATATATCCTGCCACAAAGAAAGGAACCATAAATCGAGTACTAAGGGTAAACCTTCACAGTCCCATTAGTCCATCTGATTTGACGGACCAAGCAGTGATTACCCAAACGGGTTGTTATCACTTGTGCCCACATACTAGGCATACCCTGCCCACTTTGTTAGATGGGGAATTCTGCGGCCACCCCAGGATCAGACATAGGGATCCCGTGCCCGTATGAATATATTAAAAACAATCTACCTGGACCACAGGTGGAACCTTTCTGGGCTCAAGTCCAGGAAAGATGCCACCAGTTAGGTATTCATGATCCGGGACCACAAGGTCCTTGTTCAGAGGAAGATTGGAAGAAAGTTAGCAAAATTTGTCAGACGCATAAGCATTCCTACCCCCCGTGTAAATCTAATGACCCTCAATACATGAAAGATTGTTATCACTCATGGAGCAAATGTTTAAAAGATTATAGAAAGAAATATGCTAAAAAGACTCCTGCAGTTAAAACAAATGTATCCGCCCCTACCTTTGAACCCCCTCCACCTTATGTCACTGTAAAAATGGACTCAGGAGAGCCTGGTCCTCGCCTCCAATTATATCCCTCACTAGAACCTCATGTCCTCGCAAGTAAACTCTATTGGTATAAATGGGACCCCTGTTACCCATCCCATCACTCCACCATTACCTGTAACCACTCCCGAGGGGCAACATTTGTGCGATCAGTCTTTTGCTGTGTTGGCCTCCTGTCCTGTATCCCTTATGGGAAGGGACCTGTTGTCCAGTCTAAATATCACTATTAAATTTGACAAAGAAGGGTCACTAACTGCAAGTTCCCCTTTCTGTGACCTGACTGGTCCTAAACGACACATACATAAAGGATTCTTTATGTTACTGCCCGCCACTTTAGAGACTCACAAGATCTGGGCAGAAAACAAAGGTAGCGTAGGATTTATCAACTGCACACCCTACACTCCCCAATTACGTCCAGATGCACAGCCACAATACCACAAACAGTATCCCTTGCCCCCAGAGAAAACCAATGGAATTGCACCACAGATTGAAGAATACATACGCTTAGGCATTTTGAAACCAGTAATCAGCCCCTGGAACACGCCCATTTACCCCGTAAAAAAGACCAGTGGCGAATGGAGGCTAGTCCAAGATCTAAGGGCAGTTAATAAACAAGTACTACCCCTCCCGCCCTTGGTATCTGATATAACATTCATTTTTTCATGCATACCTGCAGATTCCCTATGCTACACAGTGATTGATTTGGCAAACGCATTTTTTAGCATTCCTATTGCCGAAGAGGCTCAGCCCATATTTGCCTTCTCATGGGCCGGCGCGGGCCAGTTAACTTGGTCGCGTTTACCGCAAGGGTATGTAGACAGCCCCGCCGCCTTCTCCATGGTACTCAACGAGACTGTCAAGTCTTGGACTTCCGAGCATGGGTCGGTACTAATACAGTATGTGGACGACTTGCTCTTGTGCAGTCGTTCTGCTGAAGATTGTGCGGTCGATTCAACATTACTGTTAGAACATCTGGCCGAAGCCGGCCACCTAGCCTCAAGGAAAAAAAATACAGTGGTGTCTACCACAAGTAGAATACCTAGGATGTATTCTGGACAAGGGGACCAGGCTAGTGTCCCCCAAACGTGCCGCAGCCTTACAAGCTCTCAGTCCTCCAAAAGACAAAGCAGCTTTGTTGTCATTTCTGGGCGCAATTGTATATTGCCGCCAGTGGATTCCTGACTGTTCTCATTATGATAGTATCCTACGAGAGGCTGCCGGGTCAAACGCCCCTAAATTGATAGACTGGACAGAAGACAGAAAAAATGCTTTTGATGCTCTTATTAAGAGTTTGTCCACCGCCCCCGCCCTGGGATTGGTAGATTATGGTAAAGCCTTCCAGTTGTACTGTGTAGTTTCAGGAAAATCTTTTGCTGCAGTACTTGCGCAATCTCATGGCTCAGGGTATCGCCCAGTGTCATATTTATCTAGAAAACTCCCTATCCAAGTCCAGGGCATGCCGTCCTGTCTTCAGAATGTCGCTGCCTGTGCCATGTCTGCACAAGATGCCAACAAAATAGTATTGGGACACAAATGACACTGTACACCACTCATTCAGTTACCCACCTCATACAGAATATGAACACACAACACATGACTTCCCAAAGACTCAGTGGATACGAGATCACTTTGTTAAATACTGACAACTTGGTACTTAAATATGTTCCGAATAGCAATCCAGTTGTACGTTTACTACATTCCATGTTACGTTTACCACACGAACCTGATCACACACATAATTGTGTAGAAAAAGTGGAACAAGTCACTTCACCAAGACCTGATCTTTCTGACATTCCAATTATAAATGCCGAAAATGTTTTTGTAGATGGTAGTTGTTCCCGTCCCTCTGACTCTACATTTTTAACTGGTTATGCTGTAGTTCAGCTGCCACATACAGTACTAGAGGCAAAACCATTGCCCCCTGTTTCTGCTCAAGTAGCAGAACTAGAAGCTCTGACCAGAGCCTGTATTCTGTTCACAAACAAGGAAGTCAACATTTATACAGACAGCAGATATGCATTTGGAGTGGTACATGATTTTGGTGTGATATGGGCCAATAGAGGATTTAAAACAGCAGACAACAAACAGATAGCTAATTCAGAGCAGATCCTTAATCTACTGCAAGCAATTCTGCTCCCTAAAAAGGTTGCTGTTATAAAAGTAAAAGCCCACTCATCAGACAATAGTATGGTATCAAAAGGAAATGCTTTCGCAGACAGAGAAGCAAAAAAGGCTGCTGCCAGTTCACCCAATTCACCAGCCCCTACCACAATCTTCTTTAAAGAGCACTTCTCATCCCCTGATTTCAAAACTGTTGTGGCCCAAATGCAGTCAATGGCCACAGATACAGATGTCCATTTCTGGGCAAATGAAGGTTTGACCAAAGACTCTGAAGGTCTTTGGACAAAAGAGGGGAAGATCCTGGGTATACCTGAAGCTAATTGTATCCTAATTTTATCCTACCTCCATGGCCCAGGACACATAGGACCCGCCCCTCTTGTAAATATATATTCAAAATCTTTTTGCACAAATAATTTACAAAAACAAACTAAGCTTCTAACTAGAAGCTGCTTAACTTGTGCCCAGAACAATGTTCAAGGAAAGAGACATGGCCTACATGGCCATCTACCTCCACCCTTGGGACCATTAACAGATTTACAAATAGACTTCACACACCTACCAAAGCAAAAGGGAAACTTGAGGTGCCTCTGCGTAATCGTTGACAAATGGTCAGCTTGGGTTGAGGCAATTCCCTGTACCGGAGAAACCGCAAATATAGCAGCGAGATGCTTGTTAAATTATTGGATCTGTAGGTTCGGGATACCCACAACCATATGGTCCGACAGAGGACCCGCATTTAGTTCCTCAGTGACCCAAGTTGTAGCCAAATCTCTGGGGATGCAATGGAAACTACATATTCCCTATCATCCCCAGAGTGCAGGAGTAGTAGAGAGAATGAACAGGAACATCAAAGACAAATTAAAAAAGGCTACAGGAGGTACTCTAAAAGGTTGGTTGGAACACTTACCTTCTGTCCTTTTTCAGATAAGAACCACCCCCCATTCTAGGACAGGATTGTCCCCTTTTGAAATTCTAATGGGAATCCCTGCAAATATAGAATTACCCCCATTAGACCCAAATTCTGACATTAACGTTTATTCCCAACAGGAAGTGTACGTGAAAAGTCTGGTAAGTATGCTTCATGAAATAAATGAACAAGTTTCTGTCACCTTTTTTCCTCTTTCAACAGAACCAACCCACCCCTTCATCCCAGGGGACAAAGTACTGATTAAGCAGCTGGCTCACAGGAAAAGAATTGGACCAATCTACTCCGGACCGTGGAAGGTGGAAAAGGTATCCAGGACCGCGGTACTGACGGACCTAGGCAACACCTGGATCCACGCCAGCCGACTGAAGAAGTGTCCCCAGCTTCCCCCAACTCCAGAGCCCCTAACAGTAACCGAGGATACACTCCCTTCAAGACAACAACAAAATCTACAAGATATTCAGGAAGGCATGGGACAAATCTCCCTGGAGGACACAATGATTTTACCTAGAAACTAAACAGAATCTTTCCATCATCAGGACAAGTGAAGAAGAAGAAGAAGAATAGTGAATTTTGAGGACATTATATATGATCATTATGTTAAATCAGAATGATCAAAGAGAGGATTATAAGGGGGCTACTTATAATGATATACCATTTTGATAGGGGTTGAAATAAATATGCTTAACTTTCAGCTTTTAAACAAAGCTGGTGTAAGTATATTTCTTAGAAAAACGGTTTGACCAGTGTTGACATATCAGCAGGACGCAGCTGTTATGTGGTTTTCTAACTCTGTACTTCACCAGAGGATATGGAGTGACTCAGGAGTTCTGTGGTCAAGTCAGCAGGTGTAAACTAACTGTCATACTCTAAACTTTGCCTTATATTTCCTGTTGCAAGCTAACCACCAGCACGTGACTGACCTTTGCCCCATATTCCATATTTCAACTGAAGACTGTCACGTGACAAGAAGTTGTTAATGTATGCACATGTGTATAAGTCTGATTGGTTTTTGGGAAAGCTGTCCCCTCCCTCTGCATTTCCCATAAAAGAGGAACGTATTGTCTATTAAATTTTGTAACCATTTCCACTTACAAACCCGTGTATGTGTATATGTGTTAACCACCGGTGAACTGGGATCTCCGCTCCTACCAATTCCTGGCCTAGGCACTTAGAATACAAGAAGAAAGACGTGTACCTTTACAGGTTGTGTATCAATCAAGCTCACTGCAACAGGTCCGTAGTCGGATATCCTAGCATCTAAGATTGCCGGGTCACGGAGCAGCTGCACGAGAGCGGGTGTCGCAAAAAGGTAATCAATTCGTGAAAACGAATTGTGGGGGGGGGGGGTAAAAGGAGTATTCCCGATCAGTAGGGTGCGTCAGTCGCCATATGTCAGTTAGTTGTAGTGAGTCCATCGTCTGGGCAAGAATTGTCAGAGGCGGGTTCAGTACAGCTCTACTTGGGTCTCTACTTGTTGTGTTGTCTGAGCGGTCTAGCATATTGGACATTACTGCGTTAAAGTCACCTCCTACCAGGTGCAGAGTCTCTGGTGCTGCCTGAATCCAGTTGGTCACCTCACTAAAGAAGGTAAGATCAGGTGTGTTGGGGGCGTATATGTTGGTGACAGCTAGGTCCTTACCAGCCACGGTCATATGGATCGTAATTTTAAGACCCAGTTGGTCGGTTTTAACATCTTTCACAGTGTGTTTTAGGTTCCTGTGCAGTAAGATAGCCACTCCAGCCTTGCGTCCCACTGCAGGTGAGCCATAAACCGTCCCTACCCACATTTTACATAGGCGCGTTAGGTCATCTGCGGAGAGATGTGTCTCCTGTAGTAGAGCCGCATCTGTCCGCAGTCTCTTTAAATGTCTAAGTATCATCATGCGCTTACTTGGAGAACGGAGTCCCTTAACGTTCCAGAATACAATCTTTAGGTGATTCCCGTCAATTGTAGAAGCCATGTCCGGCGTTCTATGATGATCCGTGTCAGATATGGGGTACAGAAGAATTTCACGGGCATCGCCTCGCCAATCAAGGGGCCACCCTAACATTGTACATTACCTATAGTTAAAGGCATGTAGCATATAGTTAAACACTGTGCAACCAATACCAAATAAAAGAGAGCAGAAAATACATTGTAGATTTGGGGTAATACCCCAACATAAACCATCAGAAACTTCACTTTTTTCCACATTCGGCTAAGTCAGACAATATGTCTTCCCGCCATTCGCCAGCACCTGCTACAGGTGCGCATCCGAGCTCCGGGGGGGGGGGGGGGGAGAGGGAGGGGGGGTGGGGATGAGGGAAGGTGTGGGGGGGAGGAGGGGATGAGGGAAGGGGGGGTTGGGGGGGAGAGGTGGGAGGCAAGAACATGTACTCTGTACCCATATAAAACAATTTTGTCAACATAACCATGGGGTCTGCGAGGGTAGCGGGGGTGTGTGGGGGTCTCCCCGGTGCTTTTAGCAGGCTCTTTGGCTGGATTTCTGTGGCGGTTAGCGGGAGCGATGTCTCTCTACAGCCGTTCCATGTGGTGCCGGAACCGGAAGTTCAATTCCATTTTTTATATCACCTGGATCATACAGTTTCTTTATTTTCAAATCATGAAGATCCCTTAAGACCATCCTCCGAAAAACTTCTACATGTCCCTCATTTCCAGGTGGAGGATTAAAGAGAGATTTATTTCTGAGAGTACTATATACAATATCATCAGTTTCAATATTCTTCTTTGGCAGGTTTTCTTCAGGTTTACTGATCATATATTTCTTGATATTTAGACTATGGGTACATTTCTGTATGTCCACGTATGTATTAAATTTATTCAGATTCTTTTTTGGAGCGAACTTTAAGCCTTTATCAAGCACCTTAATCTCTTGTTGTGTCAATTCAATTCTGCTAATATTCACAATACCTTCACCCACTATTCTCTTTTTCTTTTGTTTTTTGATTACGGCTCAACATCCTCGCCTCGATTTTCGTTTCTTCCAGATCTGGTATCTGGGGTCCTTCTTGATGTCCTGTTTCTTCCCGATCTCGCCCCCTTTAAGGTTTAGGGTTCCTCTCCTCCTCCCTTTTTGTTCTTCTTCCCAATCGAGGATCTGTAGTCCGTCTGGGGGTTTTCCAAGCACCCCCTCCTGGTGATAACGCCTCTGGGATTCTCGCTGTCTCACCTCACCAAAAAAATTGTGGGGGTCTCTCACGATTCTGTTTAAATCTTCTCTCATGGTGATATATAGGTGTTCTTCCACCTTCATAATTTCTCCTTAGCGGTTCAAATCTATTATATGTCGGTACTGTATAATAACCATCAAGAGTGGGTCGTTCTCTCCTGTCATCATAATGATAATTTCTATTTTGTGCTCCATAATTCCTCCATGGTGGTGTTGGGGATCTTCCTCCATAAAAAGGATGTTGGTGTGGTCTTAATTGATTATAGTTGAATATTGTTTTGCCAGTTATTCTGCCAATTATTCCTCCAATATGGCTTCTTCCAATTGATATTACCATTCCCTCTTGGTTTCTGATTAGGGGTATTATAAGTATTATAATCTCCTTGTGTCTCATTAGTAGATTAAGCCCCCCCTTTTCTTGCTCCATTATCTTCTTTAATCTTCACTTCTTTTTCAGGGGAACTATTAGTAGATTTTAAAGTGGTCTCCTCTATCTTACTCTGCCACTTGAAGACTAGGTCATCTTCATAATCTTTGATATCTCTTTCATTCTTCCTTTTCTTTCTAGCCGCTGTTTCCTTATCTTTTTGTTCCATATCCCTATTTAATTGCTTGGATAGTGCAAAGAATTCTGGAAGTTCTTTTGATGGTTCCAGGCCCACTTTTAATTTGGAAATAGCATGATCTAGGTTCCTTATCTTCTGCTGTTTTCTCTTAATCAGGTAATAGCTACAAACCTTTATCATTAAAGAAATGGAATGATTCACCTGTCAATTCTTTATCTGATAATCCATCATTAATGGGCACATCCCATCTTAATCTTCTTGGTATAACTTTGTCTTTAATATACTTCTCATGGGTGGCAATACCCCACCATGCATAGATTACCAACCAACAGATGGAACTGTATGATCTTATATTCATTATTTCGGTTTACATGGAAGAAATGTACATTTTTTTTATATATTTGAGAATTTTTTATTGGATGTTAGCATATAGTATGTTCTTTCACTATATGGAGACTAGGATAGGACTTACAAAATATATAGGAAATGTTTGAATGCCCACTAATGTTGCTATGACAGCGGAGCTGTGTATAAAACCCTGACATTGTTCACCTGACTCCATACCCTTGATGAAGTCACGTGACCAGTGACGCAACGCGTCGTCAAGAGCCAGGTGGCTGAGACCGGAAGTATTATATGTGAAGCCGTTTGTCCTGATTTCAAACTGTGTTTACTGCTTTTTTAAATAAACAATTGATTGGACTACTACACCATGGAGATTCCTTCATGTTGCATGTGAACTGTATATGGAGAGAAGTGAGGACCTGCCTAAAGATATCGTTGGTATCCGTGCAAAAATGGTGCCATGTCTGATTGGAGGCCCCAGGAGTAGGAATTCATTGTCTGGATCCAGGAGACATTTATTAAACATATGTAGGGTTGAGAGAACCAGAACTGTAAAGTTCGGGTCCGTACCGGACTTTAGGTTGTTCGGGTCCCGGACCCGAACCCGAACAATTGACTGTATGTTCGGGTTCGGGTCCGGTGTTCGGGGATTTAATGTTGCTTTTTAAAATTTCTTTTAAAAGCACTCGCGGCTATATGAATTGATATTCATATAGCCGCGAGTGCTTTTAATACAGAGAACAGTCATTGAAGTCTTTTATTTTTAAAACGTTAGTCATAAAAAGTGTTTGGGGACCTGGGTCCTGCCCCAGGGGACATGTATCAATGCAAAAAAAACTTTTAAAAAACGGCCGTTTTTTTCGGGAGCAGTGATTTTAATAATGATTAAAGTGAAACTGTTATATCCTCTGAGTTGTGAGAGACACAAGACTCTGGTCTGGGACAATGGATGTTTATTTCAGTACTCACTGTACACTGCAACATGCATCTCAGGACAGTACATCTTATTATGCTTCCTTACATGTGCTCTAAGATGGCTACTATGCCCCTTGACCCTTGTCATCACTCCTGGGTGGAGCCAGCCTTAAAGTGACAGTACATGTGGAACCCTTCAGGTATAACAGAAACAATAAAAGTGTAATATTCCTTTAAATTTCGTACCTGGGGGATGTCTATAGTATGCATGTAAAGGGGCGCATGTTTCCAGTGCTTAGAACTGTCTCTGCAAAAAGTGTCATTTTTGCAGAAAAGAAAGCTATTTAAAATCACTCGTGGCTATATGAATTGTCGGCTCCCGTAATACAGAGAACAGTCATTCATTGAAAGTCATTCATAAAAAAAAAAAAGTCATTGATAAAAAATTAAAAAATTTAAAAAAAAAAAGCGTAGGGTTCCCCCCAAATTCAATAACAAGGCCCTTCAGGTCTGGGATGGATATTAAGGGGGATCCCAGCCAAAAAAAAAATGGCGTAGGGTCCCCCTCAAAATCCATACCAGACCCTTGAGGTCTGGGATGGATTTTAAGGGGAAACCCAGCCCAAAAAAATGGCGTGAGGTCCCCCTCAAAATCCATACCAGACCCTTATCCGAGCACGCAACCTGGCAGGCCGCATGAAAAGAGAGGGGACGAGAGCGGGCCCCCCCTCCCGCCTGAACCGTACCAGGCCACATGCCCTCAACATTGGGAGGATGCTTTGGGGGTCTAAGACCCCCAAAGCATCTTGTCCCCATGTTGATGAGGACAAGGGCCTCATCCCCACAACCGTGCCCAGTGGTTGTGGGGGTCTGCGGGCGGGGGGCTTATCGGAATCTGGAAGCCCCCTTTAACAAGGGGACCCCCAGATCCCAGCCCCCCCTGTGTTAAATGGTAAGGGGGTACAAAAGCACCCCTACCATTTCACCAAAACAGTGTCAAAAATGGTAAAAATTGTCTTTGACAATTCCTTTATTAAAATCTTCTTTCTTCTTTCTTCTGGTCTTCCTTTCTTCATCTTCTCCTTCCGGCATCTTCTTCTTCCATCTTCTTCTTCCTCCGATCCGCTTCTTCTTGGCCTTCTTGTCCAGCATCAGTGTCTCTTCTGGGCCGCTCCGCGCAATGGGAGGCTCCCGCTGGGTGAGGCTTCTCTTCGGTATCTTCTTCCACGGCGTCGGTCTCTGAGGCTTCTCTCCGGTATCTTCTTCCAGGGCGTCGGTCTCTTCTTGGGCCACTCCTCACAATGGGAAGCTCCCGGTGTGTGAGGCTTCGCTTGGGCTGACAGTTCTTTTATAACGGAGGGTGGGGCCACCTGGTAACCCCGCCCCCCTCTGACGCATGGGGACGTCATGGGGAGTTCCCTATGGCTTTCCCCACGTCACGGGGAAAGAAAGGAAATAAATATATAGCCTTCTAACAAATATAGATATATCAAATGGTCAAAATAAATAATATGTTATCTATCACAGCGCTCCTTCAGTGTTACCAACAACTCTGTCTCCTCCTCTCCATCCCCCCAAGGCTCTGTTCTTGGACCCCTTCTCTTCTCTATTTACACCTCCTCCCTTGGTCACTTGATAACTACCCACGGCTTCCAATACCACTTATACGCAGACGACACCCAAATCTATCTGTCTACTCTTCACCTCACTCCTTCAGTCTCCTCTCGCATTACTAGCTTACTAACTGACATCTCAGCATGGATGTTGCACCACTTCCTTAAACGAAATCTCTCTAAAACTGAGCTAATAATATACCCCCCCCCACCCGTGCCCCCCTCCATGACTTTTCCATTAAAATCAACAATTAAACCATCAGTCCCTCTCCTCACACCAGGGTACTAGGTGTAATCCTAGACTCTGACTTGTAATTTCAGCCTCAAGTCCAATCGTTGTCAAAAGTTTGTAGAATTCACATCCGTAACATCTTTAAAATTCACCCTTTTTCAGCAAATTAAACCAGCAAGCTCCTCATTCACTCCCTTGTTATCTCTTGCCTTGACTATTGCAACTTCCTTCTCATTGGCCTACCTCTCCATAGGCTATCCCCTCTTCAGTCTATCATGAATGCTGCTGCCAGACTTATCCACCTTACCAACCGCTCAGTGTCTGTCAACCCTCTCCTCCACTCGCTACACTGGCTCCCAATCACCCAGCAAATTAAATTCAAAATACTAACCTCAACATACAAAGTCATTCACAACTCTGCCCCGAGCTACTTCACCAAAATTGTCTCCAAATATCACCCAAACCGTCTCTCAAGCCCTCTCGTCTCCTACTCCCATGCTCGTCTCCAGGATTTCTCCAGAGCCTCTCTTATCCTCTGGAACTCACTACCTCCACCTGTCCAGCTATCCCCTACTCCTGCTACCTTCAGGCGATCCCTGAAACTCATCTCTTCAGGGAAGCTTATCACGTCTCCAACTAATCTTTTACCACTTCCATCAGCTCATTCCCCACAGCTACAACCTTTTGTACCACCTGCCCTATTAGATTGTAAGCTCTTCTGAGCAGGGCCCTCTTAATCCTCTTGTATTTTATTGTATTATAACTGTATTGTCTCCCTTTTATATTGTAAGGGGCTGTGTAAACTGTTGGCGCTATATAAGTCCTGTATAATAATAATATGCATAAATAGGTTTAAAAATGCATAAGTCCTTCAACTTCAGGTGATTGGTTCTTACATATTGGTTACATAAAAGCCCAGCTTGTCCAAACAAAAAACAATGTATGTATTACTTTTCCTTCCTAACAAGTGCCATTTTAAAAATACTGTTGCAGCTCTGTCCAGGATCTCACTGCAGCAGTAGACTGCTGATTGCAGCCAGCAATAGATCACTATTAGAAGTTAGCTGTTGCTGCACAGCTGCATGGGGGTCTGGATCTCGTCTCCACCGACCAGATCCAGACCCTTCATGAACATAATTAATCCCCAGGTTGAAACAATGATGTTGGATGATGTGGAAGACATTTGTGTTTAGTGCAAACGTACAGTAAGTGAATACAATGTAATTATAATTTTTACCAATCAGATTTTTACAATTTTTAAAATAAAGTTTATTGAGTATGAAAATACAGCGTTTTCCACAACAAATAACAGGTGCAACAAGCACCAACAGGTATGAACAACATGTACATGGTTTGTCTGATGCATTAGAGTACTGCCAATGTCGTGAATATCGTATCCAGCTGCGAACATGGGTTAGTGGGGAGAGGCCAGAGCACATAAGCAAATAAGCATATATTATGGGAAATACAGTGGGGTAGAGGATCCCCGGAGGTATGACTGCCGAGAAGTTGGGGGGTTCCGTACCATTATCCTCACGAGGAGGAGGTGGTGGGCTTAGTCTGCACATGTAGAGGAGTTTTCTATCCATGTGTCCCAAATTTTTTGAAACTTGTTGGGGCATCCACGGTGGGAGTACAGAACTTTTTTTATATGGGAGGGTGAGATTGACCGCTCTCTTCCATTGCTGGAGAGTGGGGGGGCTGGTTCTGAGCCACGTTTGGGCTATCTGCATTCTTGCAGTGAAGAGGGTTTCTTGCAGGAAAGTTATGAGATACTTCTCTTCCTCAGGTAGGGGGAGAAGACCAAGGATGCATTGGCGGGGGCATACTGTGAGAGGGGATCCCATTTGGTCATGGAGGAATTTGACAGTCTGTGTCCAAAACTGTTGGATGATTGGGCAGGACCATATAAGATGGAAAAAGGTGCTTTCAGTGTCCCCACATCTGGGGCAAGTCGGGTCGGTGTCGGGTCTATACTTGGACATTCTGGCAGGAGTGATGTATGATCTATGTAGGATGTATAGGTGTGTGAGCCTATCTGACAGCTTGGGAGACACTTTTTTAGGTGTTTCCAGGATTTCCCCCCATTGTTCGTCTGAGATTTCCCCAAGGTCGGCCTCCCATTTCGTTTTGAGGCGATAAGCGTGGGTAGTGGCTTTAGGTGTAATTAGGTGTGTGTAGAGAGTGGATATTAGTTTTCTGGAGTCAGTGCCTAATACCGTTTCTGCTAGAGCAAGGGGCTCCATTGCCGGTGTGGGATGCCCACACTGGGTCTGAATAGCATGCCTGACCTGCAGGTATCGAAAGAAAGTGTGATTAGGAAGGTCAAACTCCTCCTTCAGAGCCTGGAATGGTTTAATGATGCGACCGGTGAAGAGCTGGGATAGGTATATGACCCCTTTAACTATCCATATCTTGTAGTCCGAGATGTGTAATAATTCTGGGAGTTGGGGGCTTTCCCAGAGGGGTGTGTGGGCATGCAAAGGGGGAGTTCCAACCTGAGCTAGTGCTGTGTGCCAAACCCTGTTGTAGTTTGAGAGCATATGTTTTTTGTCACTTAATCTCAGAAGGCCCTTGTGTCTGCAGAAGATAACCTGAAATGGGTGAGCTATTACATCTGAGGCCGCCAAGCAGACAAGCATGGAGTACCGAAGTCTATCATGGCCGTTTAGGTGGTATAGGTGGGACAGCTGGGAAGCGAGGTAATATAATGCCAGGTCGGGCAGAGCTGTGCCCCCTAGGTGGGTTGGGCATTTGAGGGTCTGCCATGCCAGTTTGTGTCTAGAGGAGCCCCAAACAAAGGTGTTAAGGATAGACTCCATATCCCTGAACATACGGGCCGGGATATAAAGTGGGGCATGCCAGAAGAGGTAGAGTAGCTTGGGGAGGATCATTTTCACCAAGTTGAGACGGCCCATGACTCCAAGGGGAAGTCTGGACCAGACCTGTGTTTTGCGCTTTAAGAGGTCATAGAGCGGTTCTATGTTTAGGGATATATAGTCGGCGAGAGAGCGGATACTCAGATATTTGAATTGATTTGTGCGTTGGAGGGGCAGGGCTGCCTGAGTGGCCGTGGGGGCAGAGATGTCAATGGGAAGTATCTGGGACTTGCCCCAATTTATCTGTAATCCCGAGAAGGCACCGAATTTCTGAATAAGGTGGAGGGCCGCAGACAAAGAAGGGCCGGCGTCCTCCAAGTACAGCAGCATATCGTCTGCGTAAAGGCTGAGCACCTCGGTCACCCGGCCCATGAGCAGACCCCTGATATCAGGGTGCGTTCTAATGGCAATGGCCAGGGGTTCTACTGCCAGTGCATAGAGTAGGGGGGAGATAGGGCAGCCCTGGCGTGTACCTCGGGATAACGGGAAGGGGCTGGAGATACGTCCGTTGACTTGGACACGGGCGGTGGGAGCCTGGTATAGGAGTTGGAGCCACCTGATGAAGCTGGGGCCAAAGCCGAAGCGGCGGAGGCACTCCCACAAGTAGCTCCATTCCACCAAATCAAACGCCTTAGCAGCGTCTAGGCTAACGACCACCCGTGTACCAATGTTGTCATGTGGGGCCTGTAGGTTCATGAACAATCTCCTCAGATGGAAAGCCGTGTTTTTGTTGGGCATAAAACCTGTTTGGTCGGCGTGGATAAGGCTGGTGATCACCTTGTTTAGTCTTAGGGCTAGCACCTTGGCAAGTATTTTGACATCTAATTGGAGGAGGGAGATGGGACGGTACGATTCTGGGTATAGGGGGTCTTTGTCGGGCTTGGGAATAAGAACAATCAGGGCTTCACTCATAGATCGTGGGAGGGTGCCGGTTTCATATATATGGGAGTATAGGGAGTGGAGCTTGGGTAGAAGGGTATCTGCAAATTGGGTATAAAATTCTAGTGGGAGGCCGTCGGAGCCTGGGGCCTTGGATGTTGGGAGGTTCGCCAGAGCCTCCGCAATACAGTCCTCTGTGATAGGGGCTTCTAGGCTGTCTACTTGGGAGGCTGTGAGGGTGGGGAAATCCACTGATTGTAAAAGGGTGTGTAGGTCACTCATTGGGCGGTCAGTTCTGGAGGTGTACAAGTGAGCATAAAATCGTCTGAACTCCTGGGCCACCTCTTGAGGATCCGTGAGGAGGTCGCCTGCGTCTGTTTGTAATTGGACTACCACTGGGGGACTGTGGTCCAGGTGGGCCATGTACGCTAGGAATTTTCCCGCCCTCTCGCCGTTCTCATACACCCTTTGTTTGATGAAAAAGATCCCCCTCTTGGCTTTCTCATAGTGCAGGTGGTCTGTAAGCCTGGATTGGAGGCGCAGTGCAGCCGAGTTTGAGGCTGTGGGGTTCGCGAGAAACACCTGCTCAAGTGAGTCCAGTGCCTCTTCAGCCTGTTGTAGAATAAGCTTTGAGGTGGCTTTATGTCTATTGATGTGGGTCGATAGGTGCATGCGGGCGTGTGCCTTGAAAGCCTCCCAGACCGTGCCTATAGGGGCAGACCCCGCGTTGGATTGGAAATAGTGAGTCCATTCTTGCTGGATGCCCTCCAAATCATTAAGGACCGTAAGCCAGAACGGATTCAGTCTCCATATACGAGTCGGGGGGGGGGGGGTGGAGGGCAATCGAAAAGTAGCCCAGTACGGCGAGTGATCCGAAAGGATCCTATTGCCAAATCCGGCTTCTTGCAAACATAGGGTGAGCGTGGGGGAGACTAAGATCATGTCTATGCGGGACA
Organism: Lithobates sylvaticus; assembly: GCA_028564925.1. Classification (NCBI taxonomy): domain Eukaryota; kingdom Metazoa; phylum Chordata; class Amphibia; order Anura; family Ranidae; genus Lithobates; species Lithobates sylvaticus. Next base: position 159,643,260 of record CM053032.1, read on the forward strand.
TTGCGGCCTGGGAGGGGGTGAAGCAGGAGTATGCCTTCGTGGTGGGGTGTTTAAGCCTCCATGTATCTGACATGGCAAACTCCGACAGGAATTTGCCAAATCTGGTGGGCGAGGGGTGTGACGTCAGTGCAATAGGATGGTTTAATCTGTCTAGGGAGGGGTCTATTACAGCGTTAAAGTCTCCAACCCACATGGCAGGCACCGTGGGGTGTTTTGTCATGAAATCTATGCCCTCCTTTAGAGCTGTGAAATGAAAGGGTGGGGGGATGTAGAAAGCCAGGAGAAGGAGCTCAAGGCCCCCTATGGTTGCATGGAGAAAGAGGAACCTGCCCTGCCGGTCAGACTGCATGGAATGTAATTGGAATTGGACTGATTTAGCCACAAGAATGGCGATTCCTCTAGAATTGTTGGTGTGGGGAGCTTGGTAAAGCCAACCCACCCAGGGTTTTTTTAGGGACATTTGCAGCTGACCCGTCATGTGGGTCTCCACCAGCACAGATATATCTGCCTGCATACGCTTCAGGTGAGAGAGGACAGCCAGGCGCTTAGGTCTGGCTCTGACCCCCCTCACGTTCCATGTGACTACCTTAAGATTGGCCATTGCAGCATTTGTGGTAGTGTGTGGCGCAGTCCGACCAGCAGGGGAAGGCACAGATTTACAACATAACATAACATAATCAGCGAGCACATCTGCATATAGCAGAAATCACATTCCATTGAGCATCTCACGGCGGGGCCCCGCCAGAAGCATTGGCCGCGAGCCCCGCCGGGACACGCATAGCTATACAGTAAAGGCAGTACATTGTAATGAGAGTACGTCGTGTCAACATTTATCAGACAAACAGGTGGAAATAATATTGCAGTAAACATGTTAGTTAATAGGGAGTAGCAGTAACCAGGACTGGCCGTTAGGCCTATAACAACATTGCCTACTCTGGACCAGTGTGGCTGGGGTAAACAGGTACAGCTCTCCACGGCCGTGGGAGCTGAAGCTGGCCAGGGAAACAAAGCTTGCAGCACAAACAAGATGTACACATGCCAAGTCTCGTAGGCAGTGTAGTGTCCCGTACGGATTGGGGGTGTACATCCAGGTGCAATCTCGGCATAACATGGGGGCGAAAAAAAGTTAGCTGATGTGTATAGCGGCGCTAGTAAATCTAGCATCTGGGAGCAGTGTGGAGGCAAAGTGAGCACAGGGTCGGCCGCTGAGGTCCATTAGATGGGACAAGGAGCGATGGGGGACAGTTTGTAGCGGGTGATGGCAGCATAGACACCTATGCGCTTCTCGGTCTCAGGGTGAGGGTGGGTAAATGGGGATAACAAGAGTTCGGTGCATGGGGTGGTGAGGAGGGGTATTCAATGGATCCAGGGGGGGGAAACAAGCCGAGGCCTACTCACAGTTCAGGGTGTAGAGGTTCAGCACGTGGAGCTCATCTCAGGCAGTGTAGCTCAGGCGACCGTGGCGGTGTGTTTAGGCAGCGTCCTCGTGCCTCTCTAACCATGTAACAACGGCGGAGGGGTCCTCAAAGAAGTGAGCCTTGCCGTCCCGGATGATCCGATGGCGCGCTGGAAAAAGCATCGCGTAGGCTAGGTGACGGTTGCGGAGTTGGCGCTTGACCTCCGTGAATTGTGCCCGCTTCTTTTGCACCTCGGCAGAGAAGTCGGGGAAGACTGCGATGTGTGTGTCACCGAACGGGATGTTGCCCTTCTCACGGGTGAGGCGCAGAACCGTGTCGCGATCACGGAAGTTTAGCATTTTTGCTATGAAGGTGCGTGGCGGGGCGCCTGGAGGTGGGGGTCTGGAAGCAAGGCGATGCGCGCGCTCCACCACAAATGTGGATGAGAAGGCCTCTCTGCCGAAGTTGGTAACAAGCAGGCGTTCAAGAAATGTGGGGGGGTCCGAGCCCTCCGACCTCTCTGGTAGGCCGACGAACCGCAGGTTGCAGCGGCGCAGGCGATTCTCCATGTCGTCCTGCTTGCTTAGGACCATGTTCAGTTGGTGCTGGAGCCTTTCAGTGGTGTTCTGTAAGGGGGGGATATCGTCTTCCACTTGCCCGATCCTCCGCTCTGTCTCGCCAACCCTCTCCCGCAGATTTTGTAAATCCTGACGGATCAAGGAGATGTCGACCTTTACCTCTTCAATTCTAGAGGTGAGGGTGGTTTGACAGAGGGAGACAGCTTCCAGGATGCGAGCGGTGTCTCCCGATGGCGGGACTTCCTCCCCGGAGCTGGGCGCGGCGCCATCTTCCTCCACAGGGCCTGGCTCGTCGGCGCGATATTTGTTCAGCTTGGCGATCGCCCCTTGGGATTTCTTGGGTGGCGACATGGGCACAGGGGGTTCACCCGTCAGGTCCGGTGTCTGAATACTGGTGGGTGCAGGAGGCGATTTTAGTCCCAAGGATGGATGTTTTAGGATCTCATGCAGCCGGAGCTCTCACTATGTGCGTCCTACGCCATGCAGCTTCAGGCCACGCCCCCTAGCCTCCTATGACTTTTGCTGCATTACTCCTAATTCACCTTGGATAATGTATAGAACATGATAGGTTTTTAAAAAAAAAAAAGATCCCAGTAGGTGCAAAATTTAAGATTTACTCTATTTCCTCTTTCTTGCCCTACCCCTAAAATCCTCTTACCAATCACAAAATTCCTTTGTGTGGAAAACTTAATAGCCTATACAGTAAATATGTGGAAGCAACAATGATAGGGTGAGATTTACAAAAACTAGTGCACACACAATTTGGTGCAGCTGTGCATAGTAACCAATCAGCTTCCAGGTTTTATTGTAAAAGCCTAATTGTACAAGTTGAAGATAGAAGCTGATTGGTTACTATCAGTGGCGGTGCATCCATAAAGGGCGCAGGAGCGCCGCCCCCCCTCTCCTGTCACTCTCTATACTCCATAGATAGATGCATTGCATGAATCTATCTATGGTGGCTGCTGACACCCCCTATTCAGGTGTCCGGCCCCTTTTCGGCCCCTTTTCGGTCACCGGGCAACTGAATTACAGTGGTGGGGGTGTTTTTTTGGAAACACCTGATTAGCGCTAATAGGCGTCCAAAAAGGTGACAAGCGGGCGCAACGCTGTGTGTTCCTTGTCACTCAGCAGTATGTTAGCAAACGAAGAAATGGAGGACACTGATGCCGCCGTCACCCTAGACAAGGTAAGTGCAGGGCGGGGGGGGCACAGTGGCAGCTTCTTTGCAGGGACAGCTTTATTTTGAAGCGACTGCGTTTTATGGCAAAGTGGCAAAGTGGCTGTGTTTGATGGCAAAGTGGCTGTGTTTGATGGCAAAGTGGCAAAGTGGCTGTGTTTGATGGCAAAGTGGCTGTGTTTGATGGCAAAGTGGCTGCGTTTGATGTCACAGTGGCTGCGTTTGATGGGCACAGTGGCTGTGTTTAATGGGCACAGTGGCTGCATTTTGATGGGCACAGTGGCTGCGTTTTGATGGGCACAGTGGCTGCGTTTGATGGGCACAGTGGCTGCGTTTGATGGGCACAGTGGCTGCGTTTTAATGGGCACAGTGGCTGCGTTTGGTACAGTGGCTGCGTTTTAATAGGCACAGTGGCTGTGTTTGGTACAGTGGCTGCATCTGGTACAGTGGCTGCGTTTGATGGGCTTTTTTTTCAGAATGTTTCAGTTTATTTGCGCCCCCCCAAAAAAAATTTTGAGCACCAGCCGCCACTGGTTACTATGCACAATTGTACCAGATTCTATGTGCACCAGTTTTTGGAAATCTACCCCATAGTGTGAAAACAGAAGTGTTGGCAACTAACCAGATTTCCTTGTCAGCCCAGGGAAAAAATACATTTGGTTGCTATGTTTTTCTACATTTTGCTTTTGCAGATTATTTTTGCCTTATTAAGCTGAGCTGCATATGATCCACAGGCATGAAAACAGGATGAGCTTCTTTAACACTTATCCCTCCTGGTCCCCACATGCACCTAGAAAATGTTGTTCTAGGCTGGTAGCAAAATGTCTCTCTAGTTCATGAAAGCCTGTATCTAGTAGAGCTCCCCATCTGGCCTTTGTACTAAACCACATCTTTCATGCAATTCAAACTTGCACCTTTAACTGGCAGAATACAGTGCCAACAGAAATGCCAACGTGCCCCTTGAGTATTTAAAATTAGTTATGCACAACTCCTTTCTGCTCTCTGGTGCAATGCCAGTTCCTTTTGGTCTTCTACAGATGCTTGTGGAGTAGCACTGACTACAGATGTATTGTGTGTTGTCCTACTGCCTCTTGTTAAGCAACTCTCCAACCCACAGAACCACCTGGTTCATAATGGATACTGAATACATCACACCAGTCAATCTTCACCTTAAATCCTAATCCTTTTCTCTCACACACATAGTGCAGGTGAGTGTAGGATATGCACTTGTATTTTTTAGAACTATGCAAAGCATGCTTGGTTTCATTTCCTTTATTCACTTCTCTGTGCCAGGGACTCATCTGCCAATAGTTATTGCAGAGAGCATGCTCCATCACCTCCACCTAATCATAAACAATCCCACACTGTCCAGTCACTGGATTTACTGCCAGCACAGAGTCTTACAGGCTTATCTAACTCCAGCCTGTGGGAAGCTGAGGGAAATGAGAAGGCTTAGATGCTGAGTACTTCTTTGAGAATTATCTTGTGATTCTGTGTAATGTGAAGAAAACATTAAAACATTCTCTCCCAACATTACAAAGATACAAATGACACGTGTGTGAAAATTCTGACAATGATTTTTCTATAACATGTTTATGTTATATTATTTAAACATTTTGTTTATCCACATTTCCCAGTTTTGTGTTCAGTGTAAGCACAAATCAGCCTGATACACGCGCACACACACACACACACACACATATATATATATATATATATATATATATATATATATATATATATATATATATATATATACAGTATCTCACAAAAGTGAGTACACCCCTTACATTTTTGTAAATATTTTCTTCTATCTTTTCATGTGACAACACTGAAGAAATGACACTTTGCTACAATGTAAAGTAGTTAGTGTACAGCTTGTATAACCGTGTACATTTGCTGTCCCCTCAAAATAACTCAACACACAGCCATTAATGTCTAAACCGCTGGCAACCAAAGTGAGTTCCCCCCCCCTAAGTGAAAATGTCCAAATTGGACACAAAGTGTCAATATTTTGTGTGGCCACCATTATTTTCCAGCACTGCTTTAACCCTCTTGGGCATAGAGCTCACCAGGTTGCGACTGGAGCCCTCTTCCACTCCTCCATGACGACATCACAGAGCTGGTGGATGTTAGAGACCTTGCGCTCCTCCACCTTCCATTTGAGGATGCCCTACAGATGCTCAGTAGGGTTTAGGTCTGGAGACATGCTTGGCCAGTCCATCACCTTTACCCTCAGCTTCTTTAGCAAAGCAGTGGTCATCTTGGAGGTGTGTTTGGGGTCATTATCATGTTGGAATACGGCCCTGCAGCCCAGTCTCCAGAGGGAGGGGATCATGCTCTGCTTCAGTATGTCACAGTACATGTTGGCATTCATGGTTCCGTCAATGAACTGAAGCTCCCCAGTGCCGGCAGCACTCATGCAGCCCCAGACCATGACACTCCCACCACCATGCTTGACTGTAGGCAAGACACACTTGTCTTTGTACTGCTCACCTGGTTGCAGGCACACACGCTTGACACCATCTGAACCAAATAAGTTTATCTTGGTCTCATCAGACCACAGGACATGGTTCCAGTAATCCATGTCCTTAGTCTGCTTGTCTTTTTTGTGCATCATCTTTAGAAGAGGCTTACTTCTGGGATGACAGCCATGCAGACCAATTTGATGCAGTGTGCGGCGTATGGTCTGAGCACTGATAGGCTGACCCCCCCACCCCTTCAACCTCTGCAGCAATGCTGGCAGCACTCATATGTCTATTTCCCAAAGACAACATCTGGATATGACGCTGAGCACGTGCACTCAACTTCTTTGGTCGACAATGGCGAGGCCTGTTCTGGGTAGAACCTGTCCTGTTAGACCGCTGTATGGTCTTGGCCACTGTACTGCAGCTCAGTTTCAGGGTCTTGGCAATTTTCTTATAGCATAGGTCATCTTTATGTAGAGCAACAATTCTTTTTTTTCAAATCCTCAGAGAGTTCTTTGCCATGAGGTGCCATGTTGAACTTCCAGTGACCAGTATGAGAGAGTGAGAGCGATAACAACAAATTTACACACCTGCTCCCCATTCACTCCTGAGACTTTGTAACACTAACGAGTCACATGACACCAGGGAGGGGAAATGGCTAATTGGGCCCAATTTGGACATTTTGAATTATTTTGAGGGGGCAGAAAATTTACACTGTTATACAAGTTGTACACTCACTATTTTACATTGTAGCAAAGTGTAATTTCTTCAGTGTTGTCACATGAAAAGATAGAATCAATTATTCACAAAAATGTGAGGGTTGTACTCACTTTTGTGAGATACTGTATGTGTATATGTATTTATATATATATATATATATATATATATATATATATACATATTATATATATATATATAATCTATTATTATTATTATTGGACTTTTTTCGTTGCTTGTGTAGCACTAACCCCCGAAGGAGCTGCTGGTTTTATTGGGCTTACTGTTACCTTCTTCACCTCGTCTCCGTCTAGGGGTTCCCGTGGTAGATGGCCCAGAAAAATGTAGAAACTGACACTTTATCTTCCTTTTTTGGTTATTTATTGAAAAAAAGATAAAACAGTCTCTTAAGAGTAGGGTAGAGGGTTAGGGTGGAAGTTCAGGTACTTTTGGAACTGCTAAGATAGAAAGTCTCTCACTGTAGAAATCCAGAGAGCAACTGTCTCACAACTGGATTATCACAACCCGGATAGACCTCCTCTCTCACAGTAACATTTCTATAATAATGTTTATTACAGACATGCTTTATTCTTTCTTTCTCCACTATGCATAATATTCATGAAGGCAGATATCGGTGGAAGCGATTTTTTTTGAAAGAGTGTTTTCTGTGAAGCTAAAGAGAAGGGCTCGACAGACTGAGTGGAAGAAGCCTTATGACAAGATGCATTTGGAAATCGGTGAGCTGGCTAGGATCCTTTTGACTAAAAAAAATAGTAATTCAGTTTTCACAATGCATTGTGTGACAAGATCCTGTCCAGGTATTTTGACTATGCCTTCATCTCCTACCCCCACCCCTCCACTTATAGAACTCCTTGCATTCTTTCACTAGAATGCAAAACATTCTGTGAGTGAAGGAGAAGCAGATGAATGACAGGATCCCCTTCCTTCACCCAAAGGATATTTTACTTTTGTTGTAAATTATACAAGGAATTCTGTGAGTGGTGGAGGAGGGAGAGCAGAACTTAGTCAGAGAACCTTGAAGGTATCTTCACACACACACATGCAGTCAGCAAAGCAGTTAACCCATGGAGCCTTGGAATTTCCACACTGCAAAGAGGATTGGCATCAGCGAAGGGAGATTGTCTACAAGAAACATTAGCCTTAAGGATATGGGATACACTAAAATACATGTAATTTATATCCCTGGTTCTTATTTTTTTTTAAAAATTCACTAAACTATAGCTTAATGTCTCCGAACAGATCACATACTGGTATATCTTTTCCCCAGAACATTTTGTTCTATTTCTAGTTCAAGTTGAAAAAAAAAAACATTTAAAACTTGTGTGTATTTTATGTGCAGGAAATTTATTTTTATGTGATGTGTGAAAAGTATTTCTTTTCACAAATGTTTTATGCTTGTTATTAAAGTAATTGTAAAGTCTTGTTTTTTTCCCTATAAAAATAATATAATAATACATATTATACTTACCTGCTCTGTGCATTGGTTCTGCACAGAGCAGCCAAGATCTTCCTGTTCTCCGGTCCCCCTTTGGCTCTCCTGGCCCCTCTCTCCTGTTGAGTGCCCCCACAGCAAGCAGTTTGCTATGGGGGCACCCAAGCCGAGTCAGCTCCCTGTGTCCATTCAGACATGGAGCCCCGGTTTGGCCCCGCCCCTCTCTCTCTTGATTGTCTAACTGACTTTGATTGACAGCAGAGAGAGCTAATGGCGTCACTGCTGTGCCACTGCTGTGTCTCAGCCAATCAGGATGGAGAGTCCCAGATATCCAGGCACTAGTGGGCATTGCTGAATAGAGATGTTAAATATTAGGGGGTGCTGGGGCGGCTGTTGTACAAACACTTTAATGTCAAATTGAATACAATTATTTCCCAGGCTAGTAAAAAATTTCACCCTTGCCAGGGATTCTACTGAATAGTAGTAGTAGTAGCAAAAGGTCCCTAGCAAACAGAGTGTACATGCTGGTGTGTGTGCCTGTGCGTGTGTGTTTGTGCTTGTCCATTAAAGTTAACAAACATTACCTACAAAGGCAGTAGCACATAAAAAAAAAACTGCTAATTACCATCCATGGAAATCTACTACGGCATGCATTGTGACAGTCTTTATAATACATTTTAAGGAAAGGATTTTCATATAACTCAGACTAATGTATGGCCTAGTTTTCATGTATCTGCTTATATTTAGCTGTCACCCGGTAGAACAGATGTACTTTAATACTTAATATTTACAAGATCATATGACTTTTTGGAAGTATATATTATAATATAACAATACTATTAATAACATTACCTTTATTAAAAAAAGTAAAGATGCCAATAAATTTCTTATTATATTATGAATAATCTACTAGCCCCAATAGGCAGTACACTATCAAACAACATAGAGCATAGTATGTAGATTACCATGTATAAATATATTAATGTTGAAATCACAGGGTGTAAAGTACAGTCATGAACAGCTTGAAACACACATATGTCCCCTCTTTCGCTACTTTATATTCAGATCTACAATACAGCTCCTCTATGTGTTTCTATTTGCCCTATACTGTTAGTCTGTGTTGCAGACCTTTTTAATCCTCACCCTTAAGGTTAAGTGATCAGTATTTGATATGACACATGGTTTGTGTCATCTCTTACCTTAAGGCCTTCATGCTGAAAGCTTGTGTCGTTCAGCATGTCAAGTAAGGAAGTCCATTATTTAACAACATGTGTCTAGCAGTGTAACACTACAGTCCTTGACCCCCTGCTCTATCCTTCCTGACACCAGATGGACTGGGATTTTAATGACACACAACTGCACTGATAAAAATTAAATAGATATAAAGACCGCATCAGCTGTGGCAGTTGACCCAATTAATAACCAGGAATAAGAGTTAATGGCACTTTCTCTGGCTTTATTTTATTTAGACAAACAATATGGGACACCTTTTTGACCCAGTTTACCCTTCTATAGGGATAATATATTTGAACCAAAAGATAAATTGAATAGGAATTAACCCTCAAATTACAAAGGAAAGTGAATAAACAATGGCAAAAACTGTTTTAATTTACATTATGTGTGTTAAAGCGTGTATAAACATTTTGTTTTGTGTACAGCAGGAAATATTAGAATCCCTGTCAAAATAAAATTGGGATCAAGGCTAAAAAAAGAGAGAGAAACATATACAGAAAACCTCCTGAAGGACATTCAAAAGATACAAGCAGTACACAAAAAATATAAAAATAGCTAACTCCACATTAGAAGACCTCCTGGCTCCAGGAGAAAGCTTGAGTTTACTCTGCCTTAATAAGGCAAAAACTAAAACAGGAAATTACAAACTGCAAGCATACATTCTATGAACATGGTAACAAATGCAGCACAGTTCTGTTTTGAAAATGAACGTTATGCCCCATATCTTATATCTACTACAGGCTCTATCTAGCCACATTCCGCCCTTGTATTAAAAAGTTCTAAATAGGTTATTTTTACAATTTCTTTGAGCTCACAAACCCCCAAGAATTACACAATCAACTCTGCAATTTGCTAAACTTCGATTAGGCATGGCTTTACCATACTTATGCAGATACCAATCAGCATGCTACCTAACCACAAGTTATTGACTGGTGTCAACATGGCCCATTTGAACAACACGGGATAATTAAACCGGCAGCCTCCAATCTCCCTTTGTCTGCTCTTCCAGCACAGATAACATTCCACCCAACATCTAGTCTCACTCCACATTTAGTACTACCTAAAGATTTGTAGGAAAGTGTTCCTTCTCTTAATTTTAGGTATCCTTCCTGGCAGGTTTGGAAGACCCACTTTGTGAACAAGGAAAGGAAAATATTTTCAGAGCACATCACTACATTAAAGATGATCATTAGCCCACATGAGAACAACTAACCACACACTCCTTATTAAATAATCGGAGTTTCTGTAAAAACGTTCAACTATCATATTTTCTCACTTCACTTCCTCCAGATAAAGACTTCATTGGTGGAACTACACAATTTCACATGAATGTGAAAAAAACTCCTATCAGACATACAATCTCCATGATGTACAATCTGCTCAACACCCCCCCCCCCCCCCCCCCACAATTTTTACACTGACATATACAGTATATCCAAATTCAGATAAATTCAAATAAAATTTTGCCCAAACAAACTGACAAACTTCTCTTTCTCATGCATAAAACTTTCACATGCACTAAATACCAGGAATAACGATATAAAATCCTGATGAGATGGTTTTAATCCCATATAGACGCGCCAAAGTCAGCTCCAAAAAAACAGTACAGTGACATGTTTTTGCAATAGAGGGCAGCCCATTAAAGTTAATAATGTTGTTCCAGAAAAGCGCAAAAAAAGTGCAAAAAAAACCCACCAAAAAACGTGATGCTCCTACATCATATATTAATGGGGCCTTACTCTTTTCTATTCAACTGCAGATCAAAGAGATGAGCTTCAATCTACTGTTTGTCATGTAAAAACAACTTGAGTACAAAAGAAATGTCTTTTAAAAATTATATATATATTTATTCCTATATAATTTATTATTATCTGTTTACCTTAACCTTAGTTAGCTCATTCCCTTTCTCCCCTTAGTTATTTTTTTTTCTGTAATTTTTTTTTCTTTATTTCTATTTTGTAACCATTGGTATTGAAACTTTTTTCATTCCTATTTATTTTGTTTCGTAATTGTTTAGGCGTTGCCTTACAGAGAGTCTTTGCTTTGTTTGTAAATAACTTTTCACAACTTTATATCAGAATTATATATTTTTTTGCTATTTAAAAAATACAAACTATAGAATAAAATGTATTTTTTTGCACAGTATCAATATTTTTTTTTAAACAAACACTGAACAATGTAGGAATAAAGTGTGTATTTTACATTTTGTTACTTTTTTGCCTATGGATTGCATGAAAAATGAAATACTTTCCTAAGACACATACTCGTCTATCTACCCAGTATTGTTTAGGCAATATTGCCTTCTTCTCAAACCTGAAAAAGATACTAAATATCTTGGCTTAGCAATCAAAATGATATTTCACCAGAAACACTTTTACATATTCCAAATGCTGTCAGTTACAGTCCCCGCACATATATTCACCATCCTCCAGAGGCAAATATTGACATATAAGAAAAACAGAAATGGAAGGCGCACACACCTAGTGCATTACCAGAGATAATTTAATAATAAGAAATTTTTGTATAAAAATGGGTACTCACAAAATGCAACTGACAAAAAGCCATAAACACAGTGCATGGACATGCACAGAACACGGGGTACATTAACGCGTTTCGGGGTGCACCCCCTTCCTCAGAGCTAGGCTAGTTTTGTACACCATGGGCAAGCGCTTTTATAGGGAATGTTAGAATTGAAAATTTAAAATTATTTTTAGTCAGATGAATACAGGTGTAGAAACACATAATCAAAAAAGCAAAAAAGATGCAGGATTGATAAGTGGGTCAATCTATGTCTCACCTCTCCATGCCTGAAGTAGCTGCGGGGGGGGGGGGGGGTTGGGCACTCAGAGATGTCCAAAACCTGCACACTGGGATCACCCGACTGGAAGCTTCAGAAAAGTCAGGAACAGGAGGAAAACCCCAATAGACACCAGCGGGATCATCCCCGCTGCAGTGCGCCGATCAGTGCACACCCAATTTCACACAGGCACCTTACTAGACCCCAGGGAACCATGGCAGTGCCAGGGGAATCCACTTCCTGGAAACACAGGAAGACGTCTGAAAACAACAAGTGACATAATTTCTGGGGTGGGAGCAGTACAACGGTGTCCCCATGGACATGAATGAGCAAAGATAGATGGAGAAAAGAAAATTTCCAAGACATTTTTTCAAAAATTATATTAAAACATTATATTAAAAAAAAATCAGCAAGAGAGCAAGAGAAGCAAGAGAAGAAGACTTTGTGGGACATTTTTTTTTTTTTTAATAAAGGACTTGTCCCAAGCCGTGTCTTGTCATTTTTACCATGTTGACACTTTTTTTGTGAAATGGTACCATTTCACACAGAGGGGGAGGCCGGGATCTGGGGTCCCCTTGTTAAAGGGGGCTTCCAGATTCTGATAAGCCCCCACCCACAGACCCCCACAACCACCGGGCAAGGGTTGTTTTTGGGGGACCACCACACCATTTTTTTTTATTTTTGGCGCAGGGTTCCCATTAATATTCATACCAGAATTAAATGGACTGGTAATGGACTGGGGGGATCCCATGTCGTTTTTTTTAATGACTTCTTTTATCTGTATTGCCGGGTCCGACAATTCATTAGAGTTGCGAGTAGTTTTAAATTACTTTTTTTCCTTTAGAAATTTAATTTTGTGCAGGGACTGTTCTAAACACAGGAAACATGCGCCACTTTACAGGCATACAATAGACACCCCCCAGGTACAAAATTGAAAGGAATATTTCACTTTTATTTTTTCACTTTAAGCATTATTACAATCACTGCTCCCGAAAAAACAGCAGTTTTTAAACCTTTTTTTTGCATTAATACATGTCCCCTGGGGCAGGAACCAGGTCCCCAAACATTTTTTATGACAATACCATGCACATGGATGAGCTTTATGTTCGAGTCGAACTCATGTTCGACTTCTCCATCTTCTTCTTCATCTTCTTCTTCGTCTTCTTCTTCATCTTCTTCTTCCTCCACCCTTCTCTGCGCCGTCCGCACGATCCGACTCTGTGGGAGTCTTCAGCAGTGTGACACTTTGCTTCTTCTGACACTTCTTAAATAACGGACAGGGACTTCCCTATGGCTTTCCCCGTGATGTCAGAGAGGGGCGGGGTCACCCGTTTACGTAAAAGAAGGAAGGGAGAAGAAGTTGAAGAAAAAGATAAAGAAGAAGATGGAGAAGAAGAACACCGAAGGAAGACCAGAAGAAAGAAGATGAAAGAAGAAGCGCAAAGAAGAAGAATTTAATAAAGGACTTATCAAAAACGGTCTTTTGCCTTTTTTAACCTTTTGTCACTTTTTTTGTGAAATGGTAGGGGTACATTTGTACCCCATTACCAATTCACACAGGGGGGGGCGGGAACTGGGGGTCCCCTTGTTAAAGGGGGCTTCCAGATTCCGATAAGCCCCCCACCCGCAGACCCCCACAATCACCAGGCAAGGGTTGTGGGGATGAGGCCCTTCTCCCCATCAACATGGGGACAAGGTGCTTTGATGCACCCTCCCAATGTTGAGGGCATGTGGCCTGGTACGGTTCAGGAGGGGGGGCACTCTCTCTCCCCCCCTCTTTTTCTGCAGCCTGCCAGGTTGCGTGCTGGGATAAGGGTCTGGTATGAATTTTTGGGGAACCCCACGCCATTTTTTTTTTATTTTGGTGCGGTGTTCCCCTTAAAATCCATACCAGACCTGAAGGGTCTTGGTTTGGGGTTCCCCTGTGGGGAAATCCCCATGCCGTTTTTATCAATGAACTGTTATGTGTATTGTCGGACCCGACAATTCATTGTAGCCACAAGTAGTTTTAAATTACTTTCTTTTCCTTTGGAAATGTAGTTTTGCTGTCAGACTGTTCTAAACATGGGAAACATGTGCCCCTTTACAGGCATACTATAGACACCCCCTATGTACGAAATTTAAAGGAATATTACACTTTTATTGTTTCACTTTAAGCATTATTAAAATCACTGCTCCCGAAAAAACTTCATTGCATTAATAGATGTCCCCTGGGGCAGGACCCAGGTCCCCAAACTCTTTTTATGACAATACCATGCATACAAGCCTTTACAATTAGCACTTATGATTATTCATTTATTATTATTCATATTCGTGTCCCATAGACTTTAACGGTGTTCGCGTGTTTGAACTAATTTTTTGCCTGTTCGCATGTTCTGGTGTGAACCGAATGGGGGGGGGGGGGGGGTGTTCGGCTCATCCCTAACCATGCATATAAGCCTTTAAAATTAGCACTTTTGATTTCTCCCATAGACTTTTAAAGGGTGTTCCGTGGCTTTTCGAATTTGCTGTGAACACCCCAAATTGTTCACTATTCGGCGAACATCGGGCTTATCCCTACAAACCACATAGGATGCTGGTCCATAAGCTTAAGCCACGTCCATTCTTATCTATCCCAGATCACAAAATGCAGCCAGATGGTACCCCTACCTATTGCCCCTGGACTATGTCTAAAGTATTTTGAAAATTCTATGAAAGGCTTTATAATTGTTTGAGATCAAATCCACATGCCCAATTTACACAAGAGACATTTGACGTTTTTTTTTTGCCCTGATGGACTTCTCTACTCATACTACAAAACCTTTCTTCCACTCCTAGCCCCACATATGCTGAACTTATTTGCCTCTCTGCTAAAGGGCACCCTTCCACATTCTCACGTTCTACATGCATTCATTACCATAATTCCTAAGCCAGGTAAATTATAGAACTTTTACAAAGGTATTGGCGAATAGATTCTCACTGTTATTGCTATCACTGATACACAGGGATCAGGTAGGTTTTGTTCCCACAAGACATGCAGTTAATAATACAAGATGTACGATAGATCTTATAGATCTTCTGACTAAAACTAAACGCCCTGCTTTAGTGCTTAGTGCTAAGTGCTTTAGTGCTAAGCTTAGATGCTCAAAAACCTTCGACAACCTAGGTTGGCCATTTATGTTTGTAATCTTATCCCATTATGGGTTCTCAGGCCCTTTTATCCAGGCTCTACGGGCATTGTATTCAAAACCTACCTCTCAGGTACCACTCTCCTCCCATTTTTTGCGTTCGTTCCCCCTCAGTAACGGTATTAGACCTTTACTTTTTCATTCCCAGTTTGGAGCCCCTTGCCGCGGCCATTAGAGGCGGCCCTGATATCCGCGGGGTGCACTTGCAACAACAGGCGTATAAACTGTCCCACTTCACTGATGATGTTCTCTTGACACTTACACATCCACACACATCTCTTCCCTCTTTACACAACATTTTTTTTTTCGGGATTCAAAATCAATTCTGACAAAACAAAGTGAGTTCAGCTCACGTCCTCTTATTCCACTCTGTATCAGGCTAACTTTCCCCCTATGTTCATGGAAATTAATCGTCTACTGACCCATTGGACCACCCTTCCTCTCTCTCCCTTCTTGCAAGAATCAATATTCTTAAAATGTCAATATTCCTCAAATTACTTTATCTATTTGAGACGCTCCCAGTATTGATTCCACTGTCACAACTGATAGCTCTTCAGAAGAGATGTCTCCATTTTATATGAAATAGAAGAAAAAGGAGTTTTCCCCTAGGTTTGTGGACTTTTTATTGGCACTACCATGCTTTCCCCAAGAAAAAAATATATAAATTGTGTGAATAGTAACAAAATGTTTATTGAAATATTAAAGGTTAAAAAAGACCATAAAGGTCATATGTAACATGCACAGTAAAAATGCATCAAAATCATATACATAGACTTGTATGAAACATTGAACCAGACGCGTTTCGGAGTAGGTAAGTTGCTCCTTCTTCAGTGGTCGTGGTGTACAGTCTATGATTTGTATCTAAATATAAATATAGAGATAGAAAATATACATCTTATATGAGTTCAACATGAAAGGTACATTTGTGGGAACATTATTATAAAGAGCGGACATAGATCACATTCATACCACATACGGATGGTAAACAGTGTATTCGCCTTAAAGCAGTAGAGCATCAGGGAGAGAAGAAAAAGAAAAAGAAAGAGTAAATATGGTCATAGCACTCACGTGTATGTTGATGCAGAGATGGAGAGGGTTTTTCCCCCTTAATAAAAACAGAGTATAATATAACGTATCGGCACAGCAAAGGGTGGTGGTTGGATCACAAGCACAGGTCTCACTTTTCACATAAGTAGGCAGGATTAGTTCTCACATGGAGAGTAGTTTGAGCGTCTCAAAACTTTAGAATGCTCTGAGATCAAGATGTCCCCATAGGATAAGGTTGCGGGTTTTTGGAGAGGCTGTGAGGAGTCGAGCAAACGAGGATCTTGGTTCTGCTGGGGTCAACAAAGCAAACCCAGGGCAAACCTCTGTAGAAAAAGAGTGGTAGTTTTGGTATAGATTAAATAGCTGCTGGACATTGTAAAAGCGGGGTAAAGATGTACCCAATTTTACTTATACAGTTGTTCGAGAAAGGCAGGTAAGCTTATAATGGGTTAATATGATTATAAAGGGCTTAATAGTATTTATTATATCAGAGATGTTGGCTAGTAAGTCTAAGCCAGGAGGCTCTATCTCAATGCCTGAACAGGCAATCTTTGTGTGCTACAACGCCTAGTATTGCTGAATCTCAGCAAATAGGGCTCCATACGAGTACTTGGACAGGCCGTATTAAAATGCTGTATTACCAAGGCAATTAAGTGATTATCCAAGCCTAGGATACAGGGTACATAACAACAAAGAGTATTAAGGTGGAGAAGTAAGGTAAAAAGTACATGGGGTAGCGATTGTAATAAGAACCTACCTTGTGTATTTAACAAAAGAAGCTTGGCTGCTTGTTCCTCTGATGATGCCGTCAGAGGTTTGAAGATCTGAACTGTGAATTTATATGAGTGTGGCCACCCCCCCAATCAGCTGTTAATCAAAACAGCTGGCTGGTAAGGGGCGGGAGGTTTGTGGGACGAGTTGGCCCCCCGGGCGGTGTGCGCGCGGTCCCATCCAATCATAGCAGGTACGACGTAGGATGCGGCCCCGCCCACTCCTCCCGCCGGCACGTATGGCCTCAGAGTCGGAGTGCGCATGCCCAGTGGGTGGAGAAGGATGACAGGTATCTCCTCTCACGGGCATCGCACTACCGAATGAGGGAGGCCAATAGAGGAAGGGAGGCTATGGATTTAAAGTTAAGAAATTGTTTATTTCCCCACTAGATGGCTGTTCTCGAGCCGACACTTGGATCCTTGGAACTGCCCGGCACGTAAGCCGCCCGCCCATCTGGGCGGTGCGGCGACGGGGGGGAAGTTTGTTTCCCACGCCTCCCTTCCTCTATTGGCCTCCCTCATTCGGTAGTGCGATGCCCGTGAGAGGAGATACCTGTCATCCTTCTCCACCCACTGGGCATGCGCACTCCGACTCTGAGGCCATACGTGCCGGCGGGAGGAGTGGGCGGGGCCGCATCCTACGTCGTACCTGCTATGATTGGATGGGACCGCGCGCACACCGCCCGGGGGGCCAACTCGTCCCACAAACCTCCCGCCCCTTACCAGCCAGCTGTTTTGATTAACAGCTGATTGGGGGGGGTGGCCACACTCATATAAATTCACCGTTCAGATCCTCAAACCTCTGACGGCATCATCAGAGGAACAAGCAGCCAAGCTTCTCTTGTTAAATACACAAGGTAGGTTCTTATTACAATCGCTACCCCATGTACTTTTTACCTTACTTCTCCACCTTAATACTCTTTGTTGTTATGTACCCTGTATCCTAGGCTTGGATAATCACTTAATTGCCTTGGTAATACAGCATTTTAATACGGCTTGTCCAAGTACTCGTATGGAGCCCTATTTGCTGAGATTCAGCAATACTAGGCGTTGTAGCACACAAAGATTGCCTGTTCAGGCATTGAGATAGAGCCTCCTGGCTTAGACCTACTAGCCAACATCTCTGATATAATAAATACTATTAAGCCCTTTATAATTATATTAACCCATTATAAGCTTACCTGCCTTTCTTTGAACAACTGTATAAGTAAAATTGGGTACATCTTTACCCCGCTTTTACAATGTCCAGCAGCTATTTAATCTATACCAAAACTACCACTCTTTTTCTACAGAGGTTTGCCCTGGGTTTGCTTTGTTGACCCCAGCAGAACCAAGATCCTCGTTTGCTCGACTCCTCACAGCCTCTCCAAAAACCCGCAACCTTATCCTATGGGGACATCTTGATCTCAGAGCATTCTAAAGTTTTGAGACGCTCAAACTACTCTCCATGTGAGAACTAATCCTGCCTACTTATGTGAAAAGTGAGACCTGTGCTTGCGATCCAACCACCACCCTTTGCTGTGCCGATACGTTATATTATACTCTGTTTTTATTAAGGGGGAAAAACCCTCTCCATCTCTGCATCAACATACACGTGAGTGCTATGACCATATTTACTCTTTCTTTTTCTTTTTCTTCTCTCCCTGATGCTCTACTGCTTTAGGCAAATACACTGTTTACCATCCGTATGTGGTATGAATGTGATCTATGTCCGCTCTTTATAATAATGTTCCCACAAATGTACCTTTCATGTTGAACTCATATAAGATGTATATTTTCTATCTCTATATTTATATTTAGATACAAATCATAGACTGTACACCACGACCACTGAAGAAGGAGCAACTTACCTACTCCGAAACGCGTCTGGTTAAATGTTTCATACAAGTCTATGTATATGATTTTGATGCATTTTTACTGTGCATGTTACATATGACCTTTATGGTCTTTTTTAACCTTTAATATTTCAATAAACATTTTGTTACTATTCACACAATTTATATATTTTTTTCTTGGGGAAAGCATGGTAGTGCCAATAAAAAGTCTACAAACCTAGGGGAAAACTCCTTTTTCTTCTTCTTGATACCGGATGTGGCACACACCTTCTAAATTCTCCCAAATTTTGTAAAGCTAATTGACCTAACCCATTTTCGTTTTTATATGAAATAATGCTTCCCATCGGATTGCGGGATCAGTGGTCCTGGCTCTGAGAAATAGAGGGGGTCTGGGTGCCCCAGATTTGATCAAATATTATTATGCCTCACATTTACGAATATTGTCTGTCAAGGAAAGCTCCAAATTGGTGGTCTGAGATTGAGATCAGTGTCACTGTACCGGTACACCCATGTTATATGCTATGGCCATCCTCTAGTAAACATATGCCCCAATTAAGGAGTAAATGTCTAGCTCCAATGTTATTTACTTTGTCAATATGGAGACAATGCTCTGAACTATACTCTCTCTCTTCCTCATGCCCTCCACTTCTAATCGTGCTTTTAAATCCAGACATCTCAGATAGTCTGTCCTATGATCTGATATGATGATTTTTTACCTTTTTCTGACCTGCAAAAGAAACATCAGATTCCCAAAACAGTTTTCTATTCCTATTTGCAAAAATTCTAGTAGATCCCCATCCCTGTCATTAGAAAAACTAACTGATTTTGAAATGTTATGTGCCAGAGGCCCATTTGAACCCCAGTTAATTTCTACTATTTATAAAACTCTACATGAAGTCATTCCCCTAACTGAGTGTAGTCATATTTATATGAGGAAATGGTATCGGGTCCTACAGCAAACTATTTCCTTGGCAGATTGGGAGAAAATTTGGGAGTCCACATCCAAAATCTCCCGATGTGTGACCCACAAAAAAACTGCATCTAAGATTCTTTTATTCTAGTACAGGACCCTGGGGACCCTGTATTACATTTCCATAACCCAGCAGCTTCTGGGCAATGTTGGAGATGCAATGAATCTGTAGGTCTCCATTACCATATTTTCTGGGAGTGCCCCTCTATTAGCCAATTTTGGATTCAAAATTGTCTGCTAAAACTGTTGGAGACTTCCATTCCTTTGAACCCTATACATTATTTGCTGGTTCTCCCTTTCTTAGGTATCTCTAGGGCTGAAAGGAGGTTGATGTCCTTTATATTGTTAGCAGCTAAATGGATTATCCCCAGACTTTGGTTATTTACCTCACCCCCCACTTTTTCACAATTTTTAGCTACCTTGGCAGACATACATAGGATCGAACATCTGACTGCATTAATAGATGGCTCAGTACAACAATTTTCTAAAATATGGCAGGTATGGGATGAATCTGAATATTGCTCTGAGGCAAACAGCTCAATACAGATGTCATGCAATTGATTTTTTTGGCCCTAGTGATGATGAAAGTTGTGTACATTACAGTCTTTGGTGCAAATCCCTTTTCTTTTTCTACATGATTGTATGGCATGATATATTTGCATAACCAAATCCAAGTCTAAATATAAATCAATGTTGGTTCATACTATATCTTTATCATATCTTAATGCTCATCATTTTCATGTTTATATGACAGTGTATATTTGAAATACCTGAAAAGTTTTATTTTCTATATCTTTCTGTAAACTCTGCAAAAATTCTATAAATAAGCAATAAAAAAAGATCTTGGACGCAACCTAGAACAAGAAGATTGGAAACAAATTTGGGAAGGTATAGCTTATTGTTCAATTAATCCATTAGCAATATAATCTAAATACAGATTACTCATGCACTGGTACATGGTCCCACAGCATTTGTTCCAACTGCCTCTGACCAATGCTTCAGGGGATGTCAAACACAAAGTTCTTTTTTATCCATATATTTTTTATTTTATCTTCAAACACAAAGTTCTATTCACTGCAGCTAAACAATTCCTTGCTAAAGTATGGTGCTCATAAACCCCCCAGATGGGGAGAGATTCTGTTTCAAATTTATCTGTATACCCTAGATCAGGGGTGTCCAAACTTTTTTCAAAGAGGGCCAAATTTCATGAGGTGAACATGCGTGAGGGCCGACCATTTTCCCTGACATTCTTTGAACCATTAAAATTCAGTCTATGTGTGTTAGTTTGAGCACTAATACACTGCCCAACAAGAATTCTCTTGCCTTTGTGGCTGTGTGTGGTGAAGAGATGATCTCTGCATGTTATTTGGATATACCGTATTTATCAGCGTATAACACGCATATTTATTTTAAGAGGGAAGTTTCAGGAAAAAATTAATTTAAATAAAGAACTATGAAGCAAAATAAGGGTCAGTGCCCATCAATGCAGCCTAATCAGTTCCCATCTGCAGCCTCACAGGTGCCATAAATGGAGCCCCACCATTGCTATGAATGCAGCCCCACCATTGCCATTAATGCAGACTCACCATTGCCATAAATGCAGAATCACTATTGCCATGAATGCAGACCCACCATTGCTGTGAATGCAGCCCCACCATTGCCATGAATGCACACCCACCATTTCCACAAATGCAGCCTCACCATTGCCATGAATGCAGCACCCCAGTTGCCATGAATCCAGCACCCCCCATTGAGATGAATGCAGCACCCCCATTGACATGAATGAAGCCCCACCATTGACATGAATGAAGCCCAACCATTGCCATGAATGCAGCACCCCCATTGACATTAATGCAGCACCCCCATTGACATTAATGCAGCACCCCCATTGATATTAATGCAGCACTCCTATTGACATGAATGCAGCACCCCCATTGACATGAATGCAGCACCCCATTGACATGAATGAAGCCCCATAATTGCCATGAATGCAGCACCCCCATTGCCATGGATGCAGACTCACCATCAGTGCAGCCTGATCGATGCCCATCTCGGAGGGGACAGGGAGGGGCAGGACGACCACCAACACATTACATACAGGAGAATCTGTTTTCTCTGTGGCTTCTTTAATACAAAGTCCTGCCTCCTATGATGGACAAAAGAGTCGCCCAATGGCAGCGCAGGAGATGGGACTTCCTAGTACAGAGGCCACTGTGCAAGGAAATTCTCACTGTATGTACAGCACTCATCCCGCCCCCTACCTGTCCCCTCCAAGGCAGCCAGCATATATATCTTTTATGGCCCCTGGCGCTCGGGGATTCATTGGGGGCCACAAAAGATATACATGTCCAAATTACCAGGCGGACCGTTCAAAACTGGAACGCGGGCGGCAATTTGCCAGTGGGACGGTTTTTGGACATGCTTGCCCTAGATCAATCATTATCTACCAGCTGACTTTGATCACTGGTTGTTGGACCTCTGATGAAGTACTTGTATTCCCTAAAGATAAAACTACAGGTACCTAGACTCTCGACCCTATTCTCACACCTATCCCTAGCATGCCCTGGAACCCTCTACAACTCCCATTTCTTCTGCACCTTGCTAACTCACACTTGCTAAAACACACTTCCTCTCCCCTCATATTTTTGTCCATTTATTGACCCTAAAACTTGTTCCACTGATTCCTTAGATATATGTTATAGCTTAACGTGTAATTAAGGGTAATTTCTTAGTCTTAGTTCTGTAGGGGGTGTATCTGTAATAACTCCTATCATAATGTCTTGCTCCCCATGTCATTGTTTGTACTGTATTGCCTCTATGGTTAAAGTAATAGGGATGAGCCGAACACCCCCGGGTTCGGTTCGCACCAGAACCTTCGAACGGACCGAAAGTTTGCGCGAATTTTCGAACCCTATTCGTTATAATGGACGCGAACGTTCGAAATCAAAATTGCTAATTACAACGGCCAATATGCATGTTAATGTCATAAAACAGGTTTGGGGACCCGGGTCCTGCCCCAGGGGACATATATCAATGCAAAAAGAACTTTTAAAAACTAACGTTTTTTCGGGAGCAGTCATTTTAATGATGCATAAAGTGAAAAAAAAAAAAGTGAAATTTTCCTTTAAATATGGTACCTGGGGGGTGTCTAAAGTATGCCTGTGAAGTGGCATGTGTTTCCCGTGTTTAGAACTGTCCTTGCACAAAATGACATTTGTAAAGGAAAAAAAGAAGCCATTTAAAACCACTTGCGGCTTTAATGTCATGTCTTGTCCTGGCCGCCATATGGCTTAAAATCCTTGAGAAAAATGGCATGGCTACCCCATCACCCCCCCCCCCCCCCCAGCCCCTTTTTGGGTCTTGTATGGATATTAAGGGGGACCCCGCACCCAAAATAAAACCCTATACCTACAACCCTATATACTCTGAACAGCAGTATATAGGTGGTGCAAACAAGACACGGACTGTAGGTTTGTTCTTAAGTAGAATCTGAACAGGTACATTATGAAGTGTAGCTCCATCCCAAAAAAAATCTATTTTTAAGCTTTTTGGAGAACATAGGGAGGGGTTATCACCCCTGTAACATTTGCTGTCTTTGCACATCTGTTCAGAACATGTCACCTCACTTTCCGTCCCAATGACAAATGTTTTTGGAAAAGTGGGGTTTTAATTGAAACAAGGATTGGTGATAAAGCATCAGTAGAGAGGAGATACCTTTTTCCCAAATTAAATCTAACAGGATAGAATTTCCCTTCCTAGGGGTAGATTTCCTCTCACTTCCTGTTTTCTCTTTCCGTTTGCAAGTAGGAGTCGTTTGTAAGTTGGATGTTTGAAAGTAGGGGCCTGCCGTATATACTCTGCAGAAATTTGCCCTATTAGATGTTGGTGTAGCCACAAGACTGGTGGGCACAGGAATGGGCCCTGCTGTGAGTTAATAGATCAAGATTTGTACTTGCATGCACCTGTTGAACCGGGCAGAAAAATTGGGCCTTTGGTGGTGGTGGTGGTGGTGGACGGTGTTGCCACAAGACTGTAAGCCCTCACAGTTACTCTTGGTGGGTGCAGGAATGGGCCCTGCTGTGAGTTATTAGATCAAGATTTGTAATTGCATGCACCTGTTGAACAGGGCAGAAAAATTGGGCCTTTGTGGTGGTGGTGGTGGTGGTGGACGGTGTTGCCACAAGACTGTAGGCCCTCATAGTTACTCTTGGTGGGCGCAGGAATGGGCCCTGCTGTGAACTATTAGATCAAGATTTGTAATTACACGCCCCTGTTAAACAGGGGCTGAAAAATTGTGCCTTAGGCATTGGTGCTGGTGCCACAACACTGCAACCCCTCACAGATACTGTACTCTTAGCACAGCAATGAGACCTGTTGCAAAGCATTGCCTAAAAATTGTAATTACACGCCCCAACAGGGGCTGAAAAATTGTGCCTTAGGCACTGGTGCTGGTGCCACAACACTGCAACCCCTCACAGATACTGTACTTGGAGCACAGCAGTCACACCTGTTGCGAAGCATCTTTTTAAAAAAATTGTAATTACACGCCCCTGTTATACAGGGGCTGAAAAATTGTGCCTTAGGCACTGGTGCTGGTGCCACAACACTGCAACCCCTCACAGATACTGTACTTGGAGCACAGCAGTCACACCTGTTGCGAAGCATCTTTTTAAAAAATTGTAATTACACGCCCCTGTTATACAGGGGCTGAAAAATTGTGCCTTAGGCACTGGTGCTGGTGCCACAACACTGCAACCCCTCACAGATACTGTACTCTGAGCACAGCAATGAGACCTGTTGCAAAGCATTGCCTAAAAAAAATTGTAATTACACGCCCCAACAGGGGCTGAAAAATTGTGCCTTAGGCACTGGTGCTGGTGCCACAACACTGCAACCCCTCACAGATACTGTACTTGGAGCACAGCAGTCACACCTGTTGCGAAGCAAAAAAAATTGTAATTACACGCCCCAATGTTTGCAAAGCATTGCCTAAAAATTGTAATTACACGCCCACAGGGGCTGAAAAATTGTGCCTTAGGCACTGGTGCTGGTGCCACAACACTGCAACCCCTCACAGATACTGTACTTGGAGCACAGCAGTCACACCTGTTGCGAAGCATTTTTTTAAAAAAATTGTAAGTACACGCCCCTGTTATACAGGGGCTGAAAAATTGTGCCTTAGGCACTGGTGTGGTGGCATGGATCATTGAGGAGGAGGAAGAGGATAGTCAGTGAACATAACAGGACAGTCACTCAGCATCAGCATAGGCAGTCTTGAAGGGATGTGACATTATAAATTATTCCGTTATATCCGCTTCAGGTGCCTGGTAGCTGGTGGTGATCCAAGACTGATTCATTTTTATGAAGGTCAGTCGATCAACCGAGTCGGTGGACAGGCGCACCCTATGATCGGTGACAAATCCTCCAGCAGCACTGAATGTGCGTTCGGAAAGAACGCTGGATGCAGGACAGGCCAGTAGCTCAATTGCATACTGTGCAAGCTCTGGCCAGTGATCCATCCTCAGGACCCAGTAAGCCAGAGGATTTTCGGTGGGAAAGGTGTCCAAGTCTGACCTTGCCCCTAGGTATTCCTGCACCATGTATATCAGACGCTGGCGATGGTTGCTGGAACCGATCATACCTTGGGGCTGCGGACTAAAAAATTGTCTGAACGCATCGGTCAGACGTCCACCTTCCCCACCGCTCCTTCTGCTACTGACCGAAGCCTCAGCAACTCGTCGTCCAGGACCAGGAGTTTGTAACCTCCCAGTTTCTGGGAACGCGTTGCACAGACCTTTCTGCAAAGCCTCCCTGAGATGTCTCATCCTCTGCTCCCTCTGCGACGGCAAGATAAGGTCCGCAACCTTACCCTTGTACCGTGGATCAAGGAGAGTGGCCAGCCAGTAATGGTCCCTCTCCTTGATCCGAAGAACACGAGGATCCTTCCGCAGGCTTTGCAGGATCAGGGAGGCCATGCAGCGTAGGTTAGCTGAGGCATTCGGTCCGGAGTCTTCTGGGTCACTGAGGATGACATGATCGCCAGCCACCTCCTCCCAGCCACGTACAAGTCCACTGGTTTGTTGGGACTGTACATCATCCCTAAAAGACTGCTGCTGCTGCTGCTGATGCTGAGTGCCAGGCTCCACCTCCATGCTCACACAATCCTCCTCCTCCTCCTCCTCATCCTCTCATCCTCTTCCTGTGTGATGGGTGGGACAGAAGGAACACTGTCTGGATAAAGGGGGCCTTGAGAGGCAAGGAAGTCCTCCTCTTCCTGCCTCTGTTCTGCCTCAAGTGCCCTGTCCATTATCCCACGCAGCGTATGCTCCAACAGGTGGACAAGAGGTACAGTGTCACTGATGCATGCACTGTCACTGCTCACCATCCTCGTGGCCTCCTCAAATGGTGAGAGGACAGTGCATGCATCCCTGATCATGCTCCACTGGCGTGGGGAAAAAAAAAAGCCAAGCTCCCCTGACCCTGTCCTGGTGCCGTAGTCGCAAAGGTACTCATTGATGGCCCTCTGCTGCGTGTGCAGTCGCTGCAGCATGGCCAACGTTGAGTTCCACCTGGTGGGCATGTCACATATTAGGCAGTTCTTGGGCAGGTTCAGCTCCTTTTGCAGCTCAGTCAGCCGAGCACTGGCATTATAAGATCGGCGGAAATGCACACAGACTTTCCTGGCCTGCCTCAGGACATCCTGTAAGCCTGGGAACCTGCCCAAGAACCGCTGCACCACCAGGTTGAGGACGTGAGCCATACAGGGCACATGGGTGAGCTGCCCCTGTCGCAGGGCGGAGAGGAGGTTGGTGCCATTGTCAGAAACGACCATTCCTGGCTTAAGCTGGCATGGCGTCAGCCACCTCTCGGCCTGCCCCTGCAGAGCTGCCAGAACCTCTGGCCCAGTGTGGCTTCTGTCCCCCAAACACACCAGCGCAAGCACGGCATGGCATCTTTTTGCCTGCGTACTCGCGTAGCCCCTTGTACGCCTACGGAGCACCGCTGGTTCCGAGGTCAGAGCACTGGAGGAAGAAGAAGAGGAGGGGGTGGAGGAGAGAGGTGTGTCACAACCAGTAGTAGCATTTTGGAGGCGTGGTGGCGGAACAACCTCCAACACTACTGCACCTTGTCCTGCATCCCTCCCAGCTGCCAATAGAGTGACCCAATGGGCCGTGAAAGAAAGATAACGTCCCTGTCCATGCCTGCTGGACCATGAGTCAGCGGTAATATGCACCTTACCGCTGACCGCCCTGTCCAGCGAGGCATGGACATTGCCTTCCACATGCCGGTAGAGAGACGGAATCGCCTTCCGTGAGAAAAAGTGGCGTTTGGGAACCTGCCACTGAGGAACCGCACATTTAACAAACTCACGGAAAGGCAGCAGTTGAAGTGCTAGCAATTTAGCCAAGCTAGCATTCAACCTCTGGGCATGTGGATGGCTGGGAGTATACTTCTTTCGACGGTCCAGCAGCTGGGGCAGGGAAATTTGCCTGCTACAATCGGACGTCGGTGTACTGCAAGTACTTGGTTGTGACACACCTAATTCTACACCTTCAGTCCTCTCAGAGCAGCTTTCAGAGAGGACTGAAGATATAGTGGGGATGGAGATCCCAGCTAATGAGGAGCAAGGAGAGGTCCGCTTTGTTCTTTGGTGTGGGTCTTTTATGTGTGCTTGCCAACGAGCTGCATGGCAGGTCGACATATGTCTGCTCATGCTTGTGGTGCCCAAGCGGCTGATGTTTTGGCCACGCGAGATACGCTTGAGACAAATATTGCAAATAGCAGTGGTGCGATCTGATGCACTCGTCTCAAAAAAGGCCCACACCAAAGAACTTTTGTGATAACGTGCAGAGGCAGCGCCCTGCACAGGCTGAGCTCTGCGGTGTGGTACAGTTGCTGTGCTGGCCTCTAGCTTGCCTCCAGGGGGCATCCTGCCTCGTTGGACATGTGACGCCGCATCCTCCTCCTCCTCCTCCTCCTCCTCTCTCCCTTCAGGCACCCACGTGGAGTCAGTGACCTCATCATCCCCTCCCTCTTCACCACTAGAGCAAACCTGTCAGTAAGCTGCAGCTGGTGGAACAGTACTGCCAGATTGCTGTCCTTCAGCATCCCCTCTCTCTGCGCACACACTACTGACTTCCTCAAGCTGGGTATCATCATCCGAGCCTTCGAATCGTTGGGCATCCTCCTGGAGCATGTACCCAACACTGTGCTCAAAGAGTTCGGGGGACTCCTCAGGAGGACATGGTGGGTCTAGGGAAGGGGTGGCTGATGATGCCATTGAGTACGCGTTGGCAGCTGCTCTGCCAGTACCCTGAGCCTGGGTGAGAGAGGATGAGGAGGATGAGGAGGGCTTGGTCATCCATTCTACCAAGCCTTCGGCATGATGCGGCTCCACATGTCCAGCTGCCGAAAACAAAGACAAGCGTGTCCCATGGCCACGTGCTAATGACGATGCACGACCACGTCCACGGCCAGCACTGTTGTCTCTAGAAACAGAGCCTGCCTGCCCTGTGTTCTTGCCTCTGCACGCTCTGCCTCTCCTTGGCGGTCTTCCAGCCATTGTAGTCGGTAGTGTATATAGTATAAAAAATGGGTGCTGCTGAGAAGAAAATATAGGAGCTCTGTGTGCTGCCACTAACACATTAGAAGTCCTATGGGTGCTTCTGGGAAGAAAATATAGGAGCTCTGTGTGATGCCACTAACACACTAGAAGTCCTATGGGTGCTGCTGGGAAGAAAATATAGGAGCTCTGTGTGATGCCACTAACACACTAGAAGTCCTATGGGTGCTTCTGGGAAGAAAATATGGGAGCTCTGTGTGATGCCACTAACACACTAGAAGTCCTATGGGTGCTTCTGGGAAGAAAATATAGAAGCTCTGTGTGATGCCACTAACATACTAGAAGTCCTATGGGTGCTTCTGGGAAGAAAATATGGGAGCTCTGTGTGATGCCACTTACACACTAGAAGTTCTTATGGGTGCTGCTGAGAAGAAAATATAGGAGCTCTGTGTGATGCCACTAACACACTAGAAGTCCTATGGGTGCTGCTGGGAAGAAAATATAGGAGCTCTGTGTGATGCCACTAACACACTAGAAGTCCTATGGGTGCTTCTGGGAAGAAAATATAGGAGCTCTGTGTGATGCCACTAACACACTAGAAGTCATATGGGTGCTTCTGAGAAGAAAATATAGGAGCTCTGTGTGATGCCACTAACACACTAGAAGTCCTATGGGTGCTTCTGGGAAGAAAATATAGGAGCTCTGTGGGACGCCACTAACACACTAGAAGTCCTATGGGTGCTTCTGGGAAGAAAATATGGGAGCTCTGTGTGATGCCACTAACACACTAGAAGTCCTATGGGTGCTTCTGGGAAGAAAATATAGGAGCTCTGTGTGATGCCACTAACACACTAGAAGTCCTATGGGTGCTTCTGGGAAGAAAATATAGGAGCTCTGTGTGATGCCACTAACACACTAGAAGTCCTATGGGTGCTTCTGGGAAGAAAATATAGGAGCTCTGTGTGATGCCACTAACACACTAGAAGTCCTATGGGTGCTGCTGGGAAGAAAATATAGGAGCTCTGCGTGATGCCACTAACACACTAGAAGTCCTATGGGTGCTTCTGGGAAGAAAATATAGGAGCTCTGTGTGATGCCACTAACACACTAGAAGTCCTATGGGTGCTTCTGGGAAGAAAATATAGGAGCTCTGTGTGATGCCACTAACACACTAGAAGTCCTATGGGTGCTTCTGGGAAGAAAATATGGGAGCTCTGTGTGATGCCACTAACACACTAGAAGTCCTATGGGTGCTTCTGGGAAGAAAATATAGGAGCTCTGTGTGATGCCACTAACACACTAGAAGTCCTATGGGTGCTTCTGGGGAGAAAATATAGGAGCTCTGTGTGATGCCACTAACACACTAGAAGTCCTATGGGTGCTTCTGGGAAGAAAATATAGGAGCTCTGTGTGATGCCACTAACACACTAGAAGTCCTATGGGTGCTGCTGGGAAGAAAATATGGGAGCTCTGTGTGATGCCACTAACACACTAGAAGTCCTATGGGTGCTTCTGGGAAGAAAATATAGGAGCTCTGTGTGATGCCACTAACACACTAGAAGTCCTATGGGTGCTTCTGGGAAGAAAATATGGGAGCTCTGTGTGATGCCACTAACACACTAGAAGTCCTATGGGTGCTTCTGGGAAGAAAATATGGGAGCTATGTGTGATGCCACTAACACACTAGAAGTCCTATGGGTGCTTCTGGGAAGAAAATATAGGAGCTCTGTGTGATGCCACTAACACACTAGAAGTCCTATGGGTGCTTCTGGGAAGAAAATATAGGAGCTCTGTGTGATGCCACTAACACACTAGAAGTCCTATGGGTGCTTCTGGGAAGAAAATATAGGAGCTCTGTGTGATGCCACTAACACACTAGAAGTCCTATGGGTGCTTCTGGGAAGAAAATATTGGAGCTCTGTGTGATGCCACTAACACACTAGAAGTCCTATGGGTGCTTCTGGGAAGAAAATATAGGAGCTCTGTGTGATGCCACTAACACACTAGAAGTCCTATGGGTGCTTCTGGGGAGAAAATATAGGAGCTCTGTGTGATGCCACTAACACACTAGAAGTCCTATGGGTGCTTCTGGGAAGAAAATATAGGAGCTCTGTGTGATGCCACTAACACACTAGAAGTCCTATGGGTGCTTCTGGGAAGAAAATATGGGAGCTCTGTGTGATGCCACTAACACACTAGAAGTCCTATGGGTGCTTCTGGGAAGAAAATATAGGAGCTCTGTGTGATGCCACTAACACACTAGAAGTCCTATGGGTGCTTCTGGGAAGAAAATATGGGAGCTCTGTGTGATGCCACTAACCCACTAGAAGTCCTATGGGTGCTTCTGGGAAGAAAATATGGGAGCTCTGTGTGATGCCACTAACACACTAGAAGTTCTATGGGTGCTTCTGGGAAGAAAATATAGGAGCTCTGTGTGATGCCACTAACACACTAGAAGTCCTATGGGTGCTTCTGGGAAGAAAATATAGGAGCTCTGTGTGATGACACTAACACACTAGAATTCCTATGGGTGCTTCTGGGAAGAAAATATAGGAGCTCTGTGTGATGCCACTAACACACTAGAAGTCCTATGGGTGCTTCTGGGAAGAAAATATGGGAGCTCTGTGTGATGCCACTAACACACTAGAAGTCCTATGGGTGCTTCTGGGAAGAAAATATGGGAGCTCTGTGTGATGCCACTAACACACTAGAAGTCCTATGGGTGCTTCTGGGAAGAAAATATAGGAGCTCTGTGTGATGCCACTAACACACTAGAAGTCCTATGGGTGCTTCTGGGAAGAAAATATGGGAGCTCTGTGTGATGCCACTAACACACTAGAAATCCTATGGGTGCTTCTGGGAAGAAAATATGGGAGCTCTGTGTGATGCCACTAACACACTAGAAGTCCTATGGGTGCTGCTGAGAAGAAAATATAGGAGCTCTGTTTGCTGCCACTAACACACTAGAAGTCCTATGGGTGCTGTTGGGGTGCA
Organism: Lithobates sylvaticus; assembly: GCA_028564925.1. Lineage (NCBI taxonomy): Eukaryota > Metazoa > Chordata > Amphibia > Anura > Ranidae > Lithobates > Lithobates sylvaticus. The sequence goes on from CM053032.1 coordinate 159,674,426, forward strand.
ATGCTGTGCTAACAGCACTGCGGTTGGTACTACTGCAATACTGTACTAACAGTAAGCACGCACCAGACTAATCCCCAGCAGCAGCTAATAACACACTAACTGTGCAATCAGCAGCAATGAACGATCAATGACTTAGGTAGCAATGGTTTAGCAAAGAAATAGCCAATGGTTTAGCAAAGAAGAGCAAATCTTTCTGTAGCAATGAATCAAGCAAAGACAGAATCAGCAGACTGATCTCTCCTAAAGCCGGAACTCATGTGACCGGGGCCGACGGCGTGGCGGCCTTTTAAATGGTGGGGCGTGTACTAAAGCCCCTGAGCTTTAATTGGCTACAGGCGTCCTGCCTGTAGCCAATTATTGCTCTCCGAGTTTCCGGCGCTGTGATTGGCCAAGCATGCGGGGTCACAGTGCATGCTTGGCCAATCAGCAGCCAGCAATGCACTGCGCCGGCCGCGCCGGCCGCAATGCATTGCGGGGCCGCTCGCATCACACGAATGTGATGCGAACGGCCCAAATAGTTCTGGGCTCGCCGAGCGAGCGAACGCCCGGTGCTCGATTCGAACGTGGGTTCGAATCGAGCACAGAATGGCTATGCAGAAGGCTGCGTCAGCACAAATCTGACCATTGGAGCACAGATACCTAATGAGGTCAATTTGAAAAAGGAAAGCAGAGTGATTGGCAGAATCACCAGGTATTTCACATAATTTCAAACAAAGGAAGCAATGCAAAGAAAACAGGATACTTTTTTGTTTTTGTATTATTTATTTATGAAATTTTTAGTACATAAACAGACAAAAGGAAGCAAATAAGAAAACAACAAAAGACAATAAGACAAATAAATCAATCCCTGTACAACAAGTTATGTTCAACATAATGCAAACCATTAAAGAACTCTGTGGGGCCTTAAGTGAAAGTAGGATTATAAGATAATCAAATAAATTAAAGTAAAAAATAAAAAAATAAAATAAGGTCATAAGGCCAGATGCCAGTCGGGTAACATTATAACAAGTGGAAGCAATGAATGTGAGCGATGGGGATTCCAGGTCCTACATTGATGTAAGGTGGCATCATGCACCTAAAGTGCATCCTGTTGTATGGTTACTGAGAGGACTCCAGCATACCCATGCTATGATTACAGGGAGGGTGCATCCAATAGAGCCTGGAAAAAGTTTACAATCACTATGGAAAAGTTACAGTAGAGGTATACAGAGCTTTGTGACTTCAACACAGCCATGACATTAACCCAATTTAGCTGCCAGTAATCAATTAAAATCCTCTGTGCAGGTAAACTCAGTCTGGCAGAATCACGGCAGAATTAAAGGTGATGTATACAGACCTTGGTGGCCCACCTTCAGTGCGACCTTGACATTAACATGATAAAGCTGACAATAATCATTTCAATTCCACAGTGCAGGTGAACTCATTCCGGCAGAACCACATATTCATGAATTTAGTATTGTTGTCTCTTATTGAGCTACTGAGATGTTTCATCTTCTAAAATCTTCAATGCTTCTAATCCACTGTTAGACCATCGAAGGAAGGGGAGATTTCCAATCTTAACTGCTTCTAGCCATGACCGTGCCATGTTCACCAGTTGGCGCAATATCAATTTTTTGTAGACTGAAGTCATAATTAGGGATGAGCCGAACACCCCCGGGTTCGGTTCGAACCAGAACCTTCGAACGGACCGAAAGTTCGCGCGAATTTTCGAACCCTATACGTTATAATGGACGCGAACGTTCGAAATCAAAAGTGCTAATTACAACGGCCAATATGCATGTTAATGTCATAAAACAGGTTTGGGGACCCGGGTCCTGCCCCAGGGGACATATATCAATGCAAAAAGAACTTTTAAAAACTAACGTTTTTTCGGGAGCAGTCATTTTAATGATGCATAAAGTGAAAAAAAAAAAAGTGACATTTTCCTTTAAATATGGTACCTGGGGGGTGTCCAAAGTATGCCTGTGAAGTGGCATGTGTTTCCCGTGTTTAGAACTGTCCTTGCACAAAATGACATTTGTAAAGGAAAAAAAGAAGCCATTTAAAACCACTTGCGGCTTTAGGTTTGATCTTAAGTAGAATCTGAACAGGTACATTATGAAGTGTAGCTCCATCCCAAAAAAAAATCTATTTTTAAGCTTTTTGGAGAACATAGGGAGGGGTTATCACCCCTGTAACATTTGCTGTCTTTGCACATCTGTTCAGAACATGTCACCTCACTTTCCGTCCCAATGACAAATGTTTTTGGAAAAGTGGGGTTTTAATTGAAACAAGGATTGGTGATAAAGTATCAGTAGAGAGGAGATACCTTTTTCCCAAATTAAATCTAACAGGATAGAATTTCCCTTCCTAGGGGTAGATTTCCTCTCACTTCCTGTTTTCTCTTTCCATTTGCAAGTAGGAGTCGTTTGTAAGTTGGATGTTTGAAAGTAGGGGCCTGGCGTATATACTCTGCAGAAATTTGCCCTATTAGATGTTGGTGTAGCCACAAGACTGGTGGGCACAGGAATGGGCCCTGCTGTGAGTTAATAGATCAAGATTTGTAATTGCATGCACCTGTTGAACAGGGCAGAAAAATTGGGGGTGGTGGTGGTGGTGGTGGTGGTGGACGGTTTTGCCACAAGACTGTAAGCTCTCACAGTTACTCTTGGTGGGCGCAGGAATGGGCCCTGCTGTGAGTTATTAGATCAAGATTTGTAATTGCAAGCACCTGATGAACAGGGCAGAAAAATTGGGCCTTTGGCGGTGGTGGTGGACGGTGTTGCCACAAGACTGTAGGCCCTCATAGTTACTCTTGGTGGGCGCAGGAATGGGCCCTGCTGTGAGTTATTAGATCAAGATTTGTAATTGCAAGCACCTGATGAACAGGGCAGAAAAATTGGGCCTTTGGCGGTGGTGGTGGACGGTGTTGCCACAAGACTGCAGGCCCTCATAGTTACTCTTGGTGGGTGCAGGAATGGGCCCTGCTGTGAACTATTAGATCAAGATTTGTAATTACCCGCCCCTGTTAAACAGGGGCTGAAAAATTGTGCCTTAGGCACTGGTGCTGGTGCCACACAACACTGCAACCCCTCACAGAGACTGTACTTGGAGCACAGCAGTCACACGTGTTGCGAAGCATTTTTTTAAAAAATTGTAAGTACACGCCCCTGTTAAACAGGGGCTGAAAAATTGTGCCTTAGGCACTGGTGCTGGTGCCACAACACTGCAACCCGGCCCTCACAGATACTGTACTTGGAGCACAGCAGTCACACGTGTTGCGAAGCATTTTTTTAAAAAATTGTAAGTACACGCCCCTGTTAAACAGGGGCTGAAAAATTGTGCCTTAGGCACTGGTGCTGGTGCCACAACACTGCAACACGGCCCTCACAGAGACTGTACTTGGAGCACAGCAGTCACACGTGTTGCGAAGCATTTTTTTAAAAAATTGTAAGTACACGCCCCTGTTAAACAGGGGCTGAAAAATTGTGCCTTAGGCACTGGTGCTGGTGCCACAACACTGCAACACGGCCCTCACAGAGACTGTACTTGGAGCACAGCAGTCACACGTGTTGCGAAGCATTTTTTTAAAAAATTGTAAGTACACGCCCCTGTTAAACAGGGGCTGAAAAATTGTGCCTTAGGCACTGGTGCTGGTGCCACAACACTGCAACACGGCCCTCACAGAGACTGTACTTGGAGCACAGCAGTCACACGTGTTGCGAAGCATTTTTTTAAAAAAATTGTAAGTACACGCCCCTGTTAAACAGGGGCTGAAAAAATTGTGCCTTAGGCACTGGTGCTGTGGCATGGATCATTGAGGAGGAGGAAGAGGATAGTCAGTGAACATAAGAGGACAGTCACTCAGCATCAGCATAGGCAGTCTTGAAGGGATGTGACATTAAAAATTATTCGGTTATATCCGCCTCAGGTGCCTGGTAGCTGGTGGTGATCCAAGACTGATTCATTTTGATGAATGTCAGTCGATCAACCGAGGCGGTGGACAGGCGCACCCTATGATCAGTCACAAATCCTCCAGCAGCACTGAATGTGCGTTCGGAAAGAACGCTGGAGGCAGGACAGGCCAGTAGCTCAATTGCATACTGTGCAAGCTCTGGCCAGTGATCCATCCTCAGGACCCAGTAAGCCAGAGGATTTTCGGTGGGAAAGGTGTCCAAGTCTGACCTTGCCCCAAGGTATTCCTGCACCATGTATATCAGACGCTGGCGATGGTTGCTGGAACCGATCATACCTTGGGGCTGCGGACTAAAAAATTGTCTGAACGCATCGGTCAGACGTCCACCTTCCCCACCGCTCCTTCTGCCACTGACCGAAGCCTCAGCAACTCGTCGCCCAGGACCAGGAGTTTGTAGCCTCCCAGTTTCTGGGAACGCGTTGCACAGACCTTTCTGCAAGGCCTCCCTGAGATGTCTCATCCTCTGCTCCCTCTGCGACGGCAAGATAAGGTCCGCAACCTTACCCTTGTACCGCGGATCAAGGAGAGTGGCCAGCCAGTAATGGTCCCTCTCCTTGATCCGAAGAACACGAGGATCCTTCCGCAGGCTTTGCAGGATCAGGGAGGCCATGCAGCGTAGGTTAGCTGAGGCATTCGGTCCGGAGTCTTCTGGGTCACTGAGGATGACATGATCGCCAGCCACCTCCTCCCAGCCACGTACAAGTCCACTGGCTTGTTGGGACTGTACATCATCCCTAAAAGACTGCTGCTGCTGATGCTGAGTGCCAGGCTCCACCTCCATGCTCACACAATCCTCCTCCTCCTCCTCCTCCTCCTCCTCCTCATCCTCTTCCTGTGTGATGGGTGGGACAGAAGGAACACTGTCCGGATAAAGGGGGCCTTGAGAGGCAAGGAAGTCCTCCTCTTCCTGCCTCTGTTCTGCCTCAAGTGCCCTGTCCATTATCCCACGCAGCGTATGCTCCAACAGGTGGACAAGAGGGACAGTGTCACTGATGCATGCACTGTCACTGCTCACCATCCTCGTGGCCTCCTCAAATGGTGAGAGGACAGTGCATGCATCCCTGATCATGCTCCACTGACGTGGGGAAAAAAAACCAAGCTCCCCTGACCCTGTCCTGGTGCCGTAGTCGCAAAGGTACTCATTGATGGCCCTCTGCTGCGTGTGCAGTCGCTGCAGCATGGCCAACGTTGAGTTCCACCTGGTGGGCATGTCAGATATTAGGCGGTTCTTGGGCAGGTTCAGCTCCTTTTGCAGCTCAGTCAGCCGAGCACTGGCATTATAAGATCGGCGGAAATGCACACAGACTTTCCTGGCCTGCCTCAGGACATCCTGTAAGCCTGGGAACCTGCCCAAGAACCGCTGCACCACCAGGTTGAGGACGTGAGCCATGCAGGGCACATGGGTGAGCTGCCCCTGTCGCAGGGCGGAGAGGAGGTTGGTGCCATTGTCAGAAACGACCATTCCTGGCTTAAGCTGACGTGGCGTCAACCACCTCTCGGCCTGCCCCTGCAGAGCTGCCAGAACCTCTGGCCCAGTGTGGCTCCTGTCCCCCAAACACACCAGCGCAAGCACGGCATGGCATCTTTTTGCCTGCGTACTTGCGTAGCCCCTTGTACGCCTACGGAGCACCGCTGGTTCCAAGGACAGAGCACTGGAGGAAGAAGAAGAGGAGGGGGTGGAGGAGAGAGGTGTGTCACAACCAGTAGCAGTAGTAGCGTTTTGGAGGCGTGGTGGCGGAACAACCTCCAACACTACTGCACCTTGTCCTGCATCCCTCCCAGCTGCCAATAGAGTGACCCAATGGGCCGTGAAAGAAAGGTACCGTCCCTGTCCATGCCTGCTGGACCATGAGTCAGCGGTAATATGCACCTTACCGCTGACCGCCCTGTCCAGCGAGGCATGGACATTGCCCTCCACATGCCGGTAGAGAGACGGAATCGCCTTCCGCGAGAAAAAGTGGCGTTTGGGAACCTGCCACTGAGGAACCGCACATTGAACAAACTCACGGAAGGGGGCCGAGTCTACCAACTGAAAAGGCAGCAGTTGAAGTGCTAGCAATTTAGCAAGGCTAGCATTCAACCGCTGGGCATGTGGATGGCTGGGAGTGTACTTCTTTCTACGGTCCAGCAGCTGGGGCAGGGAAATTTGCCTGCTGCATTCGGACGTCGGTGTACTGCAAGTACTTGGTTGTGACACACCGAATTCTACACCTTCAGTCCTCTCAGAGCAGCTTTCAGAGAGGACTGAAGGTGTAGTGGGGATGGAGATCCCAGCTGAGGAGGAGCAAGGAGAGGTCCGCTTAGTTCTTTGGTGTGGGTCTTTTATGTGTGCCTGCCAACGAGCTGCATGGCAGGTCGCCATATGTCTGGTCATGCTTGTCGTGCCCAAGCGGCTGATGTTTTGGCCACGTGAGATACGCTTGAGACAAATATTGCAAATAGCAGTGGTGCGATCTGCTGCACTCGTCTCAAAAAAGGCCCACACCAAAGAACTTTTCTGATAACGTGCAGAGGCAGCGCCCTGCACAGGCGGAGCTCTGCGGTGTTGTACAGTTGCTGTGCTGGCCTCTACCTGGCCTCCAGGGGGCATCCTGCCTCGTTGGACATGTGACGCCGCATCCTCCTCCTCCTCGTCCTCCTCCTCATCCTCTCTCCCTTGAGGCACCCACGTGGAGTCAGTGACCTCATCATCCCCTCCCTCTTCACCACTAGAGCAAACCTGGCAGTAAGCTGCAGCTGGTGGAACTGTACTGCCAGATTCCTCAAGCTGGGTATCGTCATCCGAGCCTTCGAATCGTTGGGCATCCTCCTGGAGCATGTACCCAACACTGTGCTCAAAGAGTTCGGGGGACTCCTCAGGAGGACATGGTGGGTCTAGGGAAGGGGTGGCTGATGATGCTCTGTCAGTACCCTGAGCCTGGGTGAGAGAGGATGAGGAGGATGAGGAGGGCTTGGTCATCCATTCTACCAAGCCTTCAGCATGATGCGGCTCCACATGTCCAGCTGCCGAAAACAAAGACGCGCGTGTCCCATGGCCACGTGCTGATGACGATGCACGACCACGTCCACGTCCACGGCCACGTCCACTAGAAACAGAGCCTGCCTGCCCTGTGTTCTTGGCTCTGCACGCTCTGCCTCCCCTTGGCGGTCTTCCAGCCATTGTAGTCGGTAGTCCTGTGGGTGCTGCTGAGAAGAAAATATAGGAGCTCTGTGTGATGCCACTAACACACTAGAAGTCCTATGGGTGCTTCTGCAAAGAAAATAGGAGGAGCTCTGTGTGATGCCACTAACACACTAGAAGTCCTGTGGGTGCTGCTGAGAAGAATATATAGGAGCTCTGTGTGATGCCACTAACACACTAGAAGTCCTATGGGTGCTTCTGCAAAGAAAATAGAGGAGCTCTGTGTGATGCCACTAACACACTAGAAGTCCTGTGGGTGCTGCTGAGAAGAATATATAGGAGCTCTGTGTGATGCCACTAACACACTAGAAGTCCTATGGGTGCTTCTGCAAAGAAAATAGAGGAGCTCTGTGTGATGCCACTAACACACTAGAAGTCCTGTGGGTGCTTCTGCAAAGAAAATAGAGGAGCTCTGTGTGATGCCACTAACACACTAGAAGTCCTGTGGGTGCTTATGCAAAGAAAATAGAGGAGCTCTGTGTGATGCCACTAACACACTAGAAGTCCTGTGGGTGCTGCTGAAAGAAAATATAGGAGCTCTGTGTGATGCCACTAACACACTAGAAGTCCTGTGGGTGCTTCTGCAAAGAAAATAGAGGAGCTCTGTGTGATGCCACTAACACACTAGAAGTCCTGTGGGTGCTTCTGCAAAGAAAATAGAGGAGCTCTGTGTGATGCCACTAACACACTAGAAGTCCTGTGGGTGCTTCTGCAAAGAAAATAGAGGAGCTCTGTGTGATGCCACTAACACACTAGAAGTCCTGTGGGTGCTTATGCAAAGAAAATAGAGGAGCTCTGTGTGATGCCACTAACACACTAGAAGTCCTGTGGGTGCTTCTGAGAAGAAAATATAGGAGCTCTGTGTGATGCCACTAACACACTAGAAGTCCTATGGGTGCTTCTGCAAAGAAAATAGAGGAGCTCTGTGTGATGCCACTAACACACTAGAAGTCCTGTGGGTGCTTCTGAGAAGAAAATATAGGAGCTCTGTGTGATGCCACTAACACACTAGAAGTCCTGTGGGTGCTTCTGCAAAGAAAATAGAGGAGCTCTGTGTGATGCCACTAACACACTAGAAGTCCTGTGGGTGCTTCTGAGAAGAATATAGAGGAGCTCTGTGTGATGCCACTAACACACTAGAAGTCCTGTGGGTGCTTCTGAGAAGAAAATATAGGAGCTCTGTGTGATGCCACTAACACACTAGAAGTCCTGTGGGTGCTTCTGCAAAGAAAATAGAGGAGCTCTGTGTGATGCCACTAACACACTAGAAGTCCTATGGGTGCTTCTGAGAAGAATATAGAGGAGCTCTGTGTGATGCCACTAACACACTAGAAGTCCTATGGTGCTTCTGCAAAGAAAATAGAGGAGCTCTGTGTGATGCCACTAACACACTAGAAGTCCTGTGGGTGCTTCTGCAAAGAAAATAGAGGAGCTCTGTGTGATGCCACTAACACACTAGAAGTCCTGTGGGTGCTTCTGCAAAGAAAATATAGGAGCTCTGTGTGATGCCACTAACACACTAGAAGTCCTGTGGGTGCTTCTGCAAAGAAAATAGAGGAGCTCTGTGTGATGGGACTAACACACTTCAAGTCCTATAGGTGCTTCTGGGAAGAAAATAGGAGCTCTGTGTGTGTGATGGGACTAACACACTTCAAGTCCTATAGGTGCTTCTGGGAAGAAAATATAGCTCTGTGTGTGTATGGGACTAACACACTTCAAGTCCTATAGGTGCTTCTGGGAAGAAAATATAGCTCTGTGTGTGTATGGGACTAACACACTTCAAGTCCTATAGGTGCTTCTGGGAAGAAAATATAGCTCTGTGTGTGTGATGGGACTAACACACTTCAAGTCCTATAGGTGCTTCTGGGAAGAAAATATAGCTCTGTGTGTGTAATGGGACTAACACACTTCAAGTCCTATAGGTGCTTCTGGGAACAAAATATAGCTCTGTGTGTGTGATGGGACTAACACACTTCAAGTCCTATAGGTGCTTCTGGGAAGAAAATATAGCTCTGTGTGTGTAATGGGACTAACACACTTCAAGTCCTATAGGTGCTTCTGGGAAGAAAATATAGCTCTGTGTGTGTGATGGGACTAACACACTTCAAGTCCTATAGGTGCTTCTGGGAAGAAAATATAGCTCTGTGTGTGTAATGGGACTAACACACTTCAAGTCCTATAGGTGCTTCTGGGAACAAAATATAGCTCTGTGTGTGTAATGGGACTAACACACTTCAAGTCCTATAGGTGCTTCTGGGAAGAAAATATAGCTCTGTGTGTGTAATGGGACTAACACACTTCAAGTCCTATAGGTGCTTCTGGGAACAAAATATAGCTCTGTGTGTGTGATGGGACTAACACACTTCAAGTCCTATAGGTGCTTCTGGGAACAAAATATAGCTCTGTGTGTGTGATGGGACTAACACACTTCAAGTCCTATAGGTGCTTCTGGGAACAAAATATAGCTCTGTGTGTGTAATGGGACTAACACACTTCAAGTCCTATAGGTGCTTCTGGGAACAAAATATAGCTCTGTGTGTGTGATGGGACTAACACACTTCAAGTCCTATAGGTGCTTCTGGGAAGAAAATATAGCTCTGTGTGTGTTATGGGACTAACACACTTCAAGTCCTATAGGTGCTTCTGGGAACAAAATATAGCTCTGTGTGTGTGATGGGACTAACACACTTCAAGTCCTATAGGTGCTTCTGGGAAGAAAATATAGCTCTGTGTGTGTAATGGGACTAACACACTTCAAGTCCTATAGGTGCTTCTGGGAAGAAAATATAGCTCTGTGTGTCTGATGGGACTAACACACTTCAAGTCCTATAGGTGCTTCTGGGAAGAAAATATAGCTCTGTGTGTGTGATGGGACTAACACACTTCAAGTCCTATAGGTGCTTCTGGGAACAAAATATAGCTCTGTGTGTGTAATGGGACTAACACACTTCAAGTCCTATAGGTGCTTCTGGGAAGAAAATATAGCTCTGTGTGTGTGATGGGACTAACACACTTCAAGTCCTATAGGTGCTTCTGGGAAGAAAATATAGCTCTGTGTGTGTAATGGGACTAACACACTTCAAGTCCTATAGGTGCTTCTGGGAAGAAAATATAGCTCTGTGTGTGTGATGGGACTAACACACTTCAAGTCCTATAGGTGCTTCTGGGAACAAAATATAGCTCTGTGTGTGTAATGGGACTAACACACTTCAAGTCCTATAGGTGCTTCTGGGAACAAAATATAGCTCTGTGTGTGTAATGGGACTAACACACTTCAAGTCCTATAGGTGCTTCTGGGAACAAAATATAGCTCTGTGTGTGTAATGGGACTAACACACTTCAAGTCCTATAGGTGCTTCTGGGAACAAAATATAGCTCTGTGTGTGTGATGGGACTAACACACTTCAAGTCCTATAGGTGCTTCTGGGAAGAAAATATAGCTCTGTGTGTGTAATGGGACTAACACACTTCAAGTCCTATAGGTGCTTCTGGGAACAAAATATAGCTCTGTGTGTGTGATGGGACTAACACACTTCAAGTCCTATAGGTGCTTCTGGGAAGAAAATATAGCTCTGTGTGTGTGATGGGACTAACACACTTCAAGTCCTATAGGTGCTTCTGGGAAGAAAATATAGCTCTGTGTGTGTGTGATGGGACTAACACACTTCAAGTCCTATAGGTGCTTCTGGGAAGAAAATATAGCTCTGTGTGTGTGATGGGACTAACACACTTCAAGTCCTATAGGTGCTTCTGGGAACAAAATATAGCTCTGTGTGTGTAATGGGACTAACACACTTCAAGTCCTATAGGTGCTTCTGGGAAGAAAATATAGCTCTGTGTGTGTGTGATGGGACTAACACACTTCAAGTCCTATAGGTGCTTCTGGGAAGAAATATAGCTCTGTGTGTGTAATGGGACTAACACACTTCAAGTCCTATAGGTGCTTCTGGGAACAAAATATAGCTCTGTGTGTGTAATGGGACTAACACACTTCAAGTCCTATAGGTGCTTCTGGGAACAAAATATAGCTCTGTGTGTGTGTGATGGGACTAACACACTTCAAGTCCTATAGGTGCTTCTGGGAACAAAATATAGGAGCTGTGCCTGCCTGCCACGAACACACTTCAAGTCCTATAGGTGCTTCTGGGAACAAAATATAGGAGCTAAACACACTTCAAGTCCTATAGGTGCTTCTGGGAAGAAAATATAGCTCTGTGTGTGTAATGGGACTAACACACTTCAAGTCCTATAGGTGCTTCTGGGAACAAAATATAGCTCTGTGTGTGTGATGGGACTAACACACTTCAAGTCCTATAGGTGCTTCTGGGAACAAAATATAGCTCTGTGTGTGTGATGGGACTAACACACTTCAAGTCCTATAGGTGCTTCTGGGAAGAAAATATAGCTCTGTGTGTGTAATGGGACTAACACACTTCAAGTCCTATAGGTGCTTCTGGGAACAAAATATAGCTCTGTGTGTGTGATGGGACTAACACACTTCAAGTCCTATAGGTGCTTCTGGGAAGAAAATATAGATCTGTGTGTGTGATGGGACTAACACACTTCAAGTCCTATAGGTGCTTCTGGGAAGAAAATATAGCTCTGTGTGTGTGATGGGACTAACACACTTCAAGTCCTATAGGTGCTTCTGGGAAGAAAATATAGCTCTGTGTGTGTGATGGGACTAACACACTTCAAGTCCTATAGGTGCTTCTGGGAAGAAAATATAGCTCTGTGTGTGTGATGGGACTAACACACTTCAAGTCCTATAGGTGCTTCTGGGAACAAAATATAGCAGCTCTGTGTGTGTAATGGGACTAACACACTTCAAGTCCTATAGGTGCTTCTGGGAACAAAATATAGGAGCTCTGCCTGCCTGCCACTAACACACTACAAGTCCTATAGGTGCTTCTGGTAACAAAATATAGGAGCTCTGCCTGCCTGCCACTAACACACTACAAGTCCTATAGGTGCTTCTGGTAACAAAATATAGGAGCTCTGCCTGCCTGCCACTAACACACTACAAGTCCTATAGGTGCTTCTGGTAACAAAATATAGGAGCTCTGCCTGCCTGCCACTAAAACACTACAAGTCCTATAGGTGCTTCTGGTAACAAAATATAGGAGCTCTGCCTGCCTGCCACGAACACACTACAAGTCCTATAGGTGCTTCTGGTAACAAAATATAGGAGCTCTGCCTGCCTGCCACGAACACACTACAAGTCCTATAGGTGCTTCTGGTAACAAAATATAGGAGCTCTGCCTGCCTGCCACGAGCACACTACAAGCCCCTCTTTGTCAATCAATCTTTGTAACTGAATCTATCTAACTCAATCTCTGCAAGTGAATCTCTCTATCTATCTAAATGCAGCAGACAGAGTGTCACAGAAACAGCCTGCTCAATCTGCGCCGGAACAGCATGTGACCGGCGCAGACGGCGTGGCGGCGTTTTATAGGGGGGGGCGTGTACTACAGCCCCTGAGCTGTAATTGGCTACAGGCGTCCTGCCTGTAGCCAATTATGGCTCTTCGAGTTTCCGGGGCTGTGATTGGCCAAGCATGCGGGGTCACAGTGCATGCTTGGCCAATCATCAGCCAGCAATGCACTGCGTCGGCCGCGCCGGCCGCAATGCATTGCGGGGCCGCTCGCATCACACGAACGTGATGCGAGCGGCCAAAATAGTTCTGGGCTCGCCGAGCGAGCGAACGCCCGGTGCTCGATGCGAACGTGGGTTCGCATCGAGCACCGGGCCCATCCTTAGTCATAATCCTGTTTTGATGCAGTAAAAATGTGTCAGTTTTAGGGGGTTAGCAATCGGAAAATTTTTGAGTGATTTAATGGACTTGTGTCCAAAAAGTATTAAAAGATGGACAGGATCAGAAAAGGTCTATATACCTCTCCTGTAAGTTTTCCATAGTGATTATAGCTGAGTTCTTTTCTTCAGGCTCTACTGATCGCCTCGTTCCTGTCCACATCTCCAATAGATCTCAGGTTCTGTGGGGTATATAGAGTGGAGAAGGATGGGAGTTCAGTACCAATAAGTAACTATCTTATAGCCTGATTCCTGGTACCTGTTACAGGATCTGAAAGACTTAGGCCCCACTGCCTGTTGACACCTGATTACCTCCAATCCGATCCATCTACACAAAGGAGAACAGATCCCCTTCCATTTGTTTTTGCAGATTGGATCATATCAAACGTAGGCGGGTGCAACCGGACTTAGGGATGAATAGACAGTCTGATCAAGTCCTTCTAAAAAACTGACAGGCAGACTTGATTGAAAAGGTCATGTGAAAGGGTTAATTTTAACACAGGTTTCTTTCAATGGATCTGAAGACATTGAAATAATAATCTCTAGGACAGACTCATATGTATACCATGTATACAGTACAACACCCACCTATTAGCCATAAAAACAAGAAAAATGAGTAGGCATTGCAGTACTCTGCTGTAAACCAAATTTATTCAAACTGATATAAAGAGTTTGTTTAAAAAAAATATATAAAGGGTAATTTAAAGCTTTCCCCGAGAGCAATTGCACCAAACTACAAATACCTCTGAAATACCACTGTGTTTAAGAACTTTAAAAGCACATGACTATCTGATATTATTCTTCTATGGATACATTTAAATAGAGCACACCTTAGGTGGTAATCAAATCACTTCTCATAGCTATAGTTTCAATATATCAAGCATATGATTAATCCTGCTAGTTAATGACATAGCAGGGGACAAAATAAATATAATATTGTAGCTAGCCAGTTACACACAAAGCAAAATACCATTTACAACTTAATAAAGCAACCTATGGCTCTGCATTCGGCAAAACTAGTGTATCAAGCTGTTCGGGGAGTTCTGGCTTTCACTTATCAAGGGCCATGTCGGTATTTGCTTCTTCACAAAGAGAAAGGGTCCCACTCTGCAGCTGCTGGCAGGGGACAGGTTTTCTACTGAGACATTAACCTCTTGCCGTACGCGCTATAGCCGAATGACGGCCACAGTGCGGACCTGAATTTCTGGGAGGCCGTCATATGATGGCCTACCCTTTGCGCGCTCCCAGCGCATGCCCTGCAGGCCATGCGCTGCACGCAGTGTGATCACCTAGTCACTGAGACTCGGGTGATCACCGATCCGACTAAGGGGCTGATCCCGGCCCCTTACCATGAGATCAGCTGTTAGCCAATGACAGCTGATCACATGATGTAAACAAAAGCTCAGTAATCGTTTTTTTTTTTCTCCTCACGCTGTCAGCGTGAGGAGAAAAAAAAGCCAATCACCAGCAGATGTTCAAGGGACATCAGTCCCGAAGAGGAAGGAGGCACATCTGCCTCCTCTGTGTACCCCAGTACCCCCTGCCAGTGCCACCTACCATTGCCACCTGCCAGTGCCCACAGTGCCCATTAGTACCACCTATCAATGCCCATGAGTGCCACCTATCAATGCCCACAAGTGCCACCTATCAATGCCCACCAGTGGTGCCAATCAGTGCCACCTAGCAGTGCTGCCTATCAGTTTAACCGATCAGTGCCCATTATTGCCTCCCATCAGTGCCCATCACTGTCACCCATTAGTGCCCATTACTGCCACCTATCGGTGCCTATCAGTGCCGCCTCATCAGCGTACATCAATGAAGGAGAAAAATGACCTGTTTGCAAAATTTCATAACAAAATATAAAAAAAGATAATTTTTTTTTTTTAAATTCGGTCGTTTTTTTAAAAAAATTAACAAAAAATAAAAAACACAGAGGTGATCAGATACCACTAAAAGAAAGCTCTATTTGTGGGAAAAAAATTATAAAAAATAAATTTGGTTACAGTGTTGTATGACCGCGCAATTGTCTTTCAAAGTGCATCACCGCTGAAAGTTGAAAATTGGTCTGGACAGGAGGGGGGTTTAAGTGCCCAGTAAGCAAGTGGTTAAAAACCTTTTGTTTTGATGCACCTGAAAACTATTTAGCTGGTATAAACTGAAGGTTCAATTGGGCTTTGATGATGGGTATGGTGCATTGTCCATTTAAGCACACCCTTGTCTGCGTGACAGAGGATGAGGAAGGTTTAGTAAGCCCGTCCACCACCTCATCTACACGCTGTGGCTGGATAGCATGGGCAAACTCACTAAACAGAGGAAATGATGCCCTGCCTGAGGACTGACCACAACGTCCACCTTTGCCTGTGGACACATTTGTTGCTGGCCCCCTTACAGTGTCAAGTGAACGTCTGCCTCTCTTTGTTGTCCTCGCAGACATTGATGGGAGGAAGGGGGCAGTGCTTATAAGAAAATGTAAAGAAAAAGTTGAAATCTGTACGTAGATGCACTTTAATATGAGTACTTACAATACACAGACACACTTCACGGATACACTATAATATACTGCAATATAATGCGCCAAGCATACAGTGAAGCACAGAACTATATGGCGTTAAACTGGCAGTAACGCACACAAAACTATATGGCATTAAACTGGCAGTAACGCACACAAAACAATATGCCGTTAAACTGGCAGTAAGGCACACAGAAGTAAATGGCGTTAAACTAGCAGTAACGCACACAGAACTGTATGGCATTTAACTAGCAGCAACACACCCAAAACTATATGGCGTTCAACTGGCAGTAATGCATACAGAAGTAAATGGCGTTAAACTGGCAGTAAAGCACAAAACTATATGGTGTTAAACTGACAGTAACGCAAACAAAATGATATGGCTTTAAACTGGCAGTAACGCACACAGAAGTAAATGGCGTTAAACTGGCAGTAATGCACAAAACTATATGGCGTTAAACTGAGAGTAACGCACACAAAACAATATGGCATTAAACTGGCAGTAACGCACACAGAAGTAAGTGGCGTTAAACTGGCAGTAACGCACACAAAACTATATGGCATTAAACTGGCAGTAACACACACAGAAGTAAATGGTGTTAAACTGGCAATAACGCACACAGAACTTTATGGTGTTAAACTTACAGTAGAGCACACAGAACTATATGGTGTTAAACTGGCAGTAACACACACAGAAGTAAATGGCGTTAAGCTGGCAGTAAGGCGTTAAAATGGCAGTAACGTACACAAAACGATATGGCGTTGAACTGGCAGTAACGCACACAAAACTATATGGCATTAAACTGGCAGTAATGCACACAGAAGTAGATGGTGTTAAACTGGCAGTAACACACACAGAACTATTTGACCTTAAACTGGCAGTAACGCACACAGAAGTAAATGGTGTTAAACTGGCAGTAACGCATACAGAAACTTATAGCATTACATTTACAGTAAAGCACACAGAACTATATAGCCTTAAACTGGCAGTAATGCACATAGAGCTATAAAGCGTTAATCTGGCAGTAACGCACACAGAACTATATGGCGTTAAACTGGCAGTAACGCACACAAAACTATATGGCATTCAACTGTCAGCAATGCACACAGAAGTAAATGCCGTTAAACTGGCAGTAACGCACACAAAACTATATGGCATTGAACTGACAGTAACGCACACAAAACTATATGGCTTTAAACTGGCAGTAAAGCACACAGAAGTAAATGGCGTTAAACTGGCAGTAACGCAGACAGAAGTAAATGGCATTAAACTGGCAGTAACGCACACAGAACTTTATGGCGTTAAACTTACATTAAAGCACACAGAACTATATGGCGTTACACTGGCAGTAACACACACAGAATTAAATGGCAGTAACACACACAAAACACACAAAACAATATGGCATTAAACTGGCAGTAACGCACGCAGAACTTTATGCCGTTAAACTTATATTAAAGCACACAGAACTATATGGCGTAAACTGGCAGCAACACACACAAAACTATATGGCGTTACACTGGCATTAACGCACACAGAATTAAATGGTGTTAAGCTGGCATTAACGCACACAAAACAATATGGCGTTAAACTGGCAGTAATGCATACAAAACCACATGGCGTTAAACTGGCAGTAATGCATACAAAACCACATGGCGTTAAACTGGCAGTAACACACACCAAACTACATGGCGTTAAACTGGAAGTAAGGCACGCAAAACTATATGACGTTAAACTGGCAGTAATGCACTTAAAATTATATGGCATTAAACTGGCAGTAACACACACAAAACTATATGGCTATCAAATGACAGTAACGTACACAGAACTATATGGCATTAAACTGGCAGTAACCCACGCAAAACTATATGGCGTTCAACTGGCAGTAACGCACACAGATGTAAATGGCGTTAAACTGGCAGTAACGCACAAAAACTATATGGCGTTAAACAGACAGTAATGCACACAAAACAATATGGCGTTAAACTGGCAGTAATGCACACAGAAGTAAATGGCGTTAAACTGGCAGTAACGCACACAGAAGTAAATGGGGCTAAACTGGCAGTAACGCACACAGACGTAAATGGCGTTAAACTGGCAGTAAAGCACACAGAAGTAAATGGCGTTAAACTGTCAGTAACGCAATCAAATATAGGGTGTTCAAGCATCACTACATTGACGCTATCTGAACTGTCCCTACTCTAGCTATACACTAATGTAAAGATTACTGACATGTTCTCACTACACTGAAACTATCTGAGCTGTCCCTACTCTACACTAATGTATGTATGAATGACACTATCTCACTACACTACAGTGAAACTATCTGAGCTGTCCCTACTCTAGCTGCACACTATGCAAAGGTGACTGATGGTCCTCCTCACTACACTCACACTATCCCTAAACTGACACTAAACTAATATTCTACATTGAAAATTGAAGCAAAATATCACAGTATAGCACATTAACTAATAGCACTGAACACAGCCCTGTTCTATCTCTCTCCATGCCAAAATCACTCTGAAAATGGCTGCCATTGAAAGAATATTTGTATACTGGGGCGGCAATGAGCCATGATTGGATAAAGTCATGATGACAGTGTCCAATCATGACTCTGACAGTGCTCTGTGCCCTGATTGGCTGAAGCTTTGCACTGTTCAGCGCCGCAATGTATTGTGGTCAGTTCAGAGGGGGCGAACAAATGGTCCAACAACCCGTTTGTTCGGCTATTGGCCGAACGACCGAACAACAAAAGTTTGGCCTGAACTTATGCTCAGGCTGAACCGTTCGCCCATCCCTAGTGTAAACAAACAAATCCCGGTTCTGTCAGGGTAGAGGAGACAGATTGTGTGTTCCTACTAAGTAGGAACAAGGATCTGTCACTTCCTCTAATCAGCCACACTCCCCCCACAGTTAGAAACACATATAAGGAACACAGGTATCCCCTTAATTGCCCCCTAGTGTTAACCCCTTACCTGCCAGTGACATGTATACAGTAATCAGTGGCTATATTTAGCTTTGATCGCTGTATAAATGTCACTGGTCCGAAAAAAGTGTCAAAAGTGTCCGATGTGTCCATCGCAATGTTGCAGTCCCGATAAAAATCGCAGATCACTGCCATTACTAGTTAACAAAATAATAATAATAAAAATGCCATAAATCTATCCCCTATTTTGTAGACGCTATAACTTTTGCGCAAACCAATCAATATACACTTATTGCAAGAATACATATCGGCCTAAACTGATGATGAAATTTATTATTTTTTGGGGGATATTTATTATAGCAAAAAGTACTAAATGTTGTGTTTTTTTTCAAAATTGTCGCTTTTTTTTATTTTAAAGCGCAGAAAATAAAAGCCGCAGAGGTGATCAAATATCACCAAAAGAAAGCTGTCGCACGACCGCACAATTGCCAGTTAAAGTGACTTAGTGCTGTATCACAAAAAATGGCCTGGTCAGGAAGGAGGCAAATCCTTCCGGGGCTTCACCTATTAAAATCCTTTTCTCCTATATGACTCTTACACAATCACATAATTTCAGACATGCTGCATGCTTAACTCCATGGACAAGTAAATATGTTTTTTCTTTACATTGTGTTCTAGCTATGTAGGGCTATACAAGTTGATTTCATTAAGGGCACTTGCCGATGTCAAGTGCCTAACAGTGATGAGCAAATTAATTTGCAATGCAGGTAAATCAGCTAACTAAAATATGCATACACATTTGTTCAATCTGCAGTGGATCATACAATTTATAAATCTAACTGCCTTTTATGAATTACCCTATTCTCCACAGATCCCATAGATCTACACTAAAATGTACAGGCCAGTCTAAAATGAGTATATCAATAACTCTTGAAACTCTGTTATAATTAGGCGCAAATAGCACTTGTTTATCACTTTTACTATGGGGGTTGTCACCAGATTGCTTTTGTTTGCAAAATTGATCACTATATTATACTAGTAATAGTGATAAACTACTTACCTTTACAAGTTATCTTTTGTAATGGTTGTTTGCTATCTTGCTGCACATGACATTATGACTGACATTAAGGCTACAACTCTTTTTCTGGTCCAACCAGGAAAAAAGTGTGTCTGAATGTATTACGTTCTTGCTTAAAACTTTAAAACATGTTTTAGGGGGGAAAAAAGGTTGAAATGAAGTTATAACAACTTCCCATCACCCATATTGCCAAATCCACTTGACCTCCTTCATCCCTGTGTAAGCTGAAGCAGCACCCTAGTTGTCTTATCTGTTCACAAGCTGAGACAGCAAAGTAAAAGAGCTGTAGCAGATATGTTAATATCACATTTTCCTGGTAAGATGATTCCCTGGAACATTTCCTGTTTTATTATCATTCCTCCCATCAGGATGTTATACTGGGATGGCCCAGTCTCACAAGTGATAAATACAGCAATTAAATCTTTGTTAACGGCAAATCACGCCTTTAAATAATGGCAAAGGAGAAGCGTTTGCACATTTTTGTTCTGCAGACTTTGAAAAATCTTTGACCTTATTCACTTATTAAAAAAATAATCTTAAACATTTTGCAACCAAGGGTAAAAAAGCAGACTGAATTAACCATCTACTCAGAGTTAAGACAGTACTATGAATTAGATTCATGCTCTGTAGAGTAATACAGAAATGTATTCTATTCACAAAATAAAAACACTTATAGAACATCGGTGTGCATTTTATATTTTGCAACATTAAAATAAATTCTGTTCAAATGTTTAGAATTCAGTTTAATTGAACTCCAATCTTTTGATTTATCAGAAATAAAACAGTGATATAGGCAGTGGCAGCATCTTGTAGAATACTTTCCCTGTGGTCAATGTATTATGTCAGAAAAGTAGAAATAAGGATTAAAGTTGATCCCAAAATTCCCATGAAGTTACATTTGGACCTCATATTAGGAATTCTGATGTCCCAGGCTGAATCCAAACATCAGTGTTATTTTTGGCAATTTGGCTTCTCAAAAGGCCTCTAGGAGATAGGGACCAAAAGATGCTCCAAAGACTGTTTCTGCCTTATATCTGCTTCTGTTGTTGACTTGGCCCCCTTAGCTTGACCCCAACCCACCAATCCATCTTGGTGCCCATAGCAGACTGTTAACAAGTGCTAGCACATTACGTTGAGCATCCTTACTAAGCTAATGGCTTTAGATCGCACCCTGAACAGGGTCTGCTTGCCCCCCTGATTCTCCAGCCCGTTGGGCGGGGACTCCGGGGGGAGGCGGGGCCTGGAAAGGGTATTTGTTAAAGGTAACTTTCATATGGGGGCGCTCTGTATTATAGACATCATAGGCACCTCAAATGCCTTAAGTTAAGTTTGCCTTTAGGTGGCGGGGCTGTGGTGGATCCAGTACACCTTCAGTAGGAACCAAGAGCACCGGATTCACTGCAGTAAGGGCAATCTGGAAACCTCAGGTTAAGGGGTAGGAGATGGCAAGTCCATTCCATCCCATGGGTGGGATGGGGGTCAGGGGACCCTTATGAATGTAATATATTTACCTCAGGTTAATGTAACCCCCTTCTCTTTTTTTTTCTATTTTTTTTTTCTATTTTTTTTTTCACCACTTTTCTTCTTCTCATTGCTAATGCTCGTCTGAGTGTTCCCAGGCTCCATGGCCGTCTCTGGCCTTCCGTCCCAGGCCCTAGATGATTGGAATCTCCACCCTCCAGACTTCTTAGCGAGTACCTCTCTCAAAGTAAATGTAAGCTACAGATCTCACGAATAGTTTCATCCCCTCTTACCCATGATGCGAAACACTCCACTCCCACCCTCAAAATCATCTTACACAACACTCAGGGTCTTAACTCCCCCGTCAAACATAGGAAGCTCTTCCAACTTTATCACTCCATGCATGCAGACATCCTCTTGCTTCAAGAGACCAACTTCCCGTCCACATTTAAACCCACATTCCTTCATCAGCGTTACCCCCAATTTTTCATAGCATGGGCGGATAACAAAACAAAAGGGGTGCCCATCTGTTTTGCTAAACACATTAACCTCTCTCAATCAGAGACTATAGTTGACCCCTTGGGACGCTATATTCTGGTTTCTAGCTACATTGATGGGGAGTTATACACATTTGTTTCATTCTATACCCCCAATAAGGGTCAGAGACTTTTTTTTGACTCCCTGCTACATAAACTGCAAGCACATCTAAAGGGGACAATATTTATCAGCGGAGACTCTAACACCGCCTTCGATTTCTCTCTTGATAAATCTGCAGAAGAGAAACCGAAGCCTAAGCGTCCTTCCAAACAAAGGGCTAAAATAGCTAAACTGCTTCATTCAACGGGATTGATTGACATTTGGAGAGAGGCCAACCCACACACATAGGACTATACCCACTTCTCAGCCCCTCACAACTCCTTTGCCAGGATAGACCAAATTTTCACACGCCCCACAACTATCCCTCTAATCAGAAGTTCCAAGATTATAGACACTCCCCTGTTAGACCACTCGATGGTTACTCTGATCACACAAATAACTGCAGGAACTAGAGGTCCCCCTCGCTGGCAATTGCAGGAATCCCTATTAAGTGGTCCAATTCAATGCACCTTACTGGAGGAGGCTATTAAAGAATATTTTCTTATAAACGCAAAGAGCGAAGTTTCCCACCCGCAGTCTGGGCGGCGCATAAGTCCGTTGTCAGGGGGAAAATCATACAGATGACATCGAAACTTAAGGCCGAAACAGAGCAGACACACTAAAGCTTACGGAAGACTTTCGTTCTTTAGCAAAAGCACACAAGCAACACCCCACGCCCGAGTCTCTAGCAAACTTAGACAAAGCCTGGACTCTCCTAAACTTGACTCTGATGACAGCGGCTGAAAAGCACCTCAGGAGGACCCAGGCTAAATTCTACTCCAAAAAGGATAGGATTGGTTTAAGACTAGCTGTAAAGCTGAGTCCTAAACACCGTTTCCTAGCTTTGCCTAAAATTTGGACAGCCTCGGGAGGACTTGACACAAAACCCAACCAAGATTATGGAAACTTTTCTACAGTTCTACTCTGAATGATACAAACCAAACCTACCACCCCCAAACTGCTACAGAATACATTTTTAGATACTCTCCCTTTGCCCACACTGTCTAAAAAACACAGATACCTCCTTGAGAGTCTGTACACTCAAGAAGAGGTACTGGACACTATTAAATCCCTTAAACTAAGATCCTCACCAGGACCAGGTGGTTTCTCCACTGGTTATTACAAAAAATTTGACCCCTGCCTGGCCCCACACTTAGCTCGGGGATGGAGCCCCCCTGGGGGCAGATCTAAACTCTGCATATATCTCAGTAATACCTAAACCGGGCAAGGATACAAGCAAGGTAAGTAATTATCGTCCTATCTCGCTAATTAATAACGATATTAAAATAATGACAAAGATCCTTGCAAATAGGGTAGCAAGCTTTATCCCTTCATACGTCCATAGAGATCAGGTGAGCTTCATGCCTGGGAGACAGGGCCCCGACCAGATTCAAAGGACCATTGATGTCATCTCACTTCTCAAATCACAGTGGGACAGGGGACCCCCTCAAAAAGGCTTTCTACTCTCGATAGACCTCCACAAGGCTTTTGACTATGGCTATTCAACCCTATCGGCACAGGTACGCTTGATGGGCAGATACTCGGACTCCTTCTCCATAGGCAAGGGAACCAGACAGGGATGCCTGCTCTCTCCCCTCCTCTTCGCAATGGCCATCGAAACGTTGGCCATAGCAATTAGATCGAATCCCGACATTAAGGGGGTGATTTGTGGGGATCAGGAACATAAATGTGCATTATATACTGATGACCACCTCCTTTTTATCACCTCTCCTCTAACATCCACTCCTGTAGTATACAAGTTACTGCAGGTTTTCAGTGAGATTTCTGGCCTACGGGTCAATATGAACTAATCGACAGCATTAAACATAACAGTCCCTCCGGATCTGCTTACACAGCTTTCAAATAACTTTGACTTTTCTTGGGCTCCCGCAGCAATTTCATACCTAGGGATCAAACTAATGCCAGATATCAATAAGCTTTTTAAAGCAAACTAACACCCTATGGTACACAAATGTAGAAGCGACATGGAAAAGTGGTAAAAGTGTGATATATCCTGGCTGGTCAGGGTTCATGCAGTTAAGATGACCCTTCTCCCTTGTCTTTTATCCTTATTTCGCTCTCTCCCAATCCCAATTATGAAACAATTCCTCAGTAAATTCCAGTCTGAAATAGTTTGCTTTGTTTGGGGTAACAAAAGGTTATGGTGTCCCTCAGGAATCCTTTTCTGCCTGAAATCCCAGG
Source organism: Lithobates sylvaticus (assembly GCA_028564925.1). Classification (NCBI taxonomy): domain Eukaryota; kingdom Metazoa; phylum Chordata; class Amphibia; order Anura; family Ranidae; genus Lithobates; species Lithobates sylvaticus. The sequence goes on from CM053032.1 coordinate 159,698,186, forward strand.
GCGGTCTCGGTCTACCAAACCTCTGGGAGTACTTCCAGGCAGCACAACTCATACAAATTTCAATGGTATTCTCTAGGAGCCCGAAGCCTGATTGGCTCGCCATGGAAAGACAAGCTATCCCCTTGAATACCATTGATTATCTTCTCTGGTGCGACACAAAAATTAGGCCAGCTATAATGTCCCCAACCCTCTCTCACTCCATTGCCGTATGCTCCAAGCTTTACGCACATCACACCCTGATATCCCCCTTTAAGCCACTAGCGCATTTGTTTCATAATGCTAACTTCCCACCCGGGTTGAACATTAAAGCGTTCCGATGGTGGACAGATAAGGGCCTCTACCAAATTGGTCACTTCCTCTCCCCGGCAGTTCCACTCACTTTGATTCCCTGCAGGAAGAAATTAGAAATGTCCGATGCCGAACTATTTAGATTCTCCCAAATCTCTAATTTCCTACACTCCATCTGGACCAACAAAACAGAACCCCCCACAATAACCCCTTATGAACATTGGTGCTTGAACACTGTGGATCAGAGGGGAGGTATCTCATTGATCTAAAAGGAATGGTGACAAATATGGATAAGCCGACTAATGCTCGGGCCTGGGAGGAGGACACGGGCAGCACATGGACTACTGCGGATTGGTTCTACGCATTAAAACAAGCCTACGAAGATATTTTCAATATATCCCTCATTGAAGCTAGTCTAAAAGTATTGACCAGGTGGTATTATGTTCCATCCAGGCTGGCAATCATTTACCCAGGGACCTCGCCACTAGGCATGAGCCAAACACCCCCGGGTTCGGTTCGCACCAGAACCTGCGAACGGACCGAAAGTTTGCGCGAACATTCGAACCCTATTGTAAAAAGGATAGTGCCAAAAAAATTCCGCCCTCTGGGACTATCACTCCGCGCTCCTGGATTGTGCGTACTTAAATACAGTAGACCAAACACGTATAAATATCCAGTAATGACTATTAGATATTACTAAAGCAGCTACTATAAAATACAGTAAAATCGATAATAAGGCAATATAAGAGTCCAGGTAAAACCCCAATCCTATAAAAGACAGGTGCTTGTCCCTTTAAATATTGCAGCAGCGCTAAAATACAGTCCTTTTAAATTAATTTAAAAGAGTTTATAAAACATCATCATGGTGACCCGGAATACAGTCCGTATTGGTGCAGTGAACCCCAAAATTCTTCAAATATAGTGATACACCTTCCACCGGATAATCAATTTTTCACCGCGTGCAGGTCACACTCCCCTTTGGGGATGCACTCACCAGAGATATGATCAATATCAGCATTTCAATCAAAGCCATAGGTAACTGCCATCTCCTCAGCACGACCACCTCTTCACCATCTGCAAGCACCAGAGCGGATCCACTCTAACCCAGCATATGTATATGAAGAAAAATAGTGCGGATAGCGTAGTACAGTTTGAAACAAACAGCTTTATTAAACATCCAATATTCCCCCCTTTTTAAAATCTGCGTACCACAATAAAATGATAAAACAGCCTTGTAAGTAATATGAGAGTGCACTCTGCCTGATCAGCCCTTCCGTCCGCCGGCAATCGGGCACCAAAGCGATGTGTAGAATGGTATTCCTCCACTTCCTGGTTCGCTTGGTGGCTGGAGCGCACCCTGGAGCGCATGCGTCACTTCCTGCGAGGTCACGACCTTGACGCGTTTCTTCACTTCCGGACGTCGTCTGAGGGTGTGACCTCGCCACCGGAAGTGAAGCTTATGAATGAGCAGCGCCCAATACGGGCTCTGCACCATATAATTGACATTACATGTGGCAAATGGGAACTACCGGCTGCTAAACAATGTAGTATACAGCCGCTGTCTGCATTAAATGTTAGCATTAACATTTTCTTGTACCATATTATACTTATCTCCTATAGTGCCTATACAATTAAATTTCTGGTGTGAATTACATCAACACAAATGCCGCACTTTTTTTATATATATATATGCACACATCAATGCCGCACTTTTAACCCTTACATCTCATGTCTGTATATGGTTGCAGATGTGGATATGTATGTGCTATAATCTTTGCATTAATGTTGTATCAATTCCGCAGGTCCGTACATTATAGTGTTATGCAATATACATATTCCTTAGGTTTATTTTAAATTCACTCAATGTTAGACCACCCCTGCGGTCGGTAGCTTATTTTATTATATGTGGGATCCATTTATGGTCAATATGTAAATCTGCATCCATGTTAGTGTCACTAATTGTGCTGATGCTATTCAATAGCGATTATACCGGCACGCACATACATCAACCAATTTGTATTGATATCTCCATACATATAGTTTTGCGCTAAAGTGGATAGCGTAGAGATAAAAATATATAGAATATAATGGGATATAATGCTCATAAAAATATATAGAATATAATGGGATATAATCCTCATAAAAATAAATATACTTGGATAAGATTAGAATAAAAAATAATTACTAAACCTGTAATTTGTATGGAGGGATAATGAAACCTGCGTTGATATTATGCTATAAATTAAATTAAGAAATACTTAGACGACATAAGATCTGGATAAAATCTGAATAAAATCTCGAATGATGTTTCGCTCCAATTTAAAAATATATATATATATATGTATAAATCTATAAAATAAATTAAATTATAATATAAAATAAGTACATTACATATATTGAGTAATAAAACACCATATAATCCCATAATAAATAGTAAAATTCTGTGTCGCATAAAAAAACCATATATTGAGTAATAAAACACCATCTAATCCCATAATAAATAGTAAAATTCTGTGTCACATAAAAAACCATATATAAAACCCCATTGTTTATATATGTAAACCCCAAATGCTACCTAACATAAAATTGGGGTTAGAATAATTCTCAGTATGCACTTTCAACCGGATACCTATGACCGCTGTGACTTGTAGCACAGCAGTCAGACCTGTTGCGAAGCATTGCATAAAAAATTGTAATTACACGCCCCTTTTAAACAGGGGCTGAAAAATTGGGCCTTAGGCACTGGTGCTGGTGCCACAACACTGCAACCCCTCACAGATACTGTACTTGGAGCACAGCAGTCAGACCTGTTGCGAAGCATTGCTAAAAAAAAATGTAATTACATGCCCCTGTTAAACAGGGGCTGAAAAATTGGGCCTTAGGCACTGGTGCTGGTGTCACAACACTGCAACCCCTCACAGATACTGTACTCTGAGCACAGCAATGAGACCTGTTGCGAAGCATTGCTTAAAAAATTGTAATTACACGCCCCTGTTAAACAGGGGCTTAAAAATTGGGCCTTAGGCACTGGTGCTGGTGCCACAACACTGCAACTCCTCACAGATACTGTACTCTGAGCACAGCAATGAGACCTGTTGCGAATCATTGCTTAAAAAAATTTAATTACACGCCCCTGTTAAACAGGGGCTGAAAAATTGGGCCTTAGGCACTGGTGCTGGTGCCACAACACTGCAACCCCTCACAGATACTGTACCCTGAGCACAGCAATAAGACCTGTTGCGAAGCATTGCTTAAAACATTGTAATTACACGCCCCTGTTAAACAGGGGCTGAGAAATTGGGCCTTAGCCACTGGTGGTGGCACCCAGAAACAAAAATGTTCTTCCAAGCTATCATCAGGGTCATTGAGGAGGAAGAGGATAGTCAGTCAACATAACAGGACAGTCACTCAGCATCAGCATAGGCAGTCTTGAAGGGATGTGACATTTCAAAATAAATTATTCTGTTATATCCGCTTCAGGTGCCTGGTAGCTGGTGGTGATCCAAGACTGATTCATCTTTATGAAGGTCAGTCGATCAACCGAGTCGGTGGACAGGCGCCTGTGATCGGTGACAAACTCTTCAGCAGCACTGAATGTGCGTTCGGAAAGAACGCTGGATGCAGGACAGGCCAGTAGCTCAATTGCATACTGTGCAAGCTCTGGCCAGTGATCCATCCTCAAGACCCAATAAGCCAGAGGATTTTCAGTGGGAAAGGTGTCCAAGTCTGACCTGCACCTTGTATATCAGACGCTGGCGATGGTTGCTGGAACCGATCATACCTTGGGGCTGCGGACTAAAAAATTGTCTGAACGCATCGGTCAGACGTCCACCTTCCCCACCGCTCCTTCTGCTACTGACCGAAGCCTCAGCAACTTGTCGTCCAGGACCAGGAGTTTGTAACCTCCCAGTCTGTGGGAACGCGTTGCACAGACCTTTCTGCAAGGCCTCCCGGAGATGTCTCATCCTCTGCTCCCTCTGCGATGGCAAGATAAGGTCCGCAACCTTACCCTTGTACCGTGGATCAAGGAGAGTGGCCAGCCAGTAATGGTCCCTCCTTGATCCAAAGAATACGAGGATCCTTCCGCAGGCTTTGCAGGATCAGGGAGGCCATGCAACGTAGGTTAGCTGAGGCTTTTGGTCCGGAGTCTTCTGGGTCACTGAGGACAACATGATCCGCAGCCACCTCCTCCCAGCCACGTACAAGTCCACTGATTTTTGGGACTGTAAATCATCCCTAAAAGACTGCTGCTGCTGATGCTGAGTGCCAGGCTCCACCTCCATTCTGACACAATCCTCCTCCTCTTCCTGTGTGATGGGTGGGAGAGAAGAAACACTGTCTGGATAAAGGGGGCCTTGAGAGTCCTCCTCTTCCTGCCTCTGTTCTGCCTCAAGTGCCCTGTCCATTATCCCACGCAGTGTATGCTCCAACAGGTGGACAAGAGGTACAGTGTCACTGATGCATGCACTGTCACTGCTCACCATCCTCGTGGCCTCCTCAAATGGTGACAGGACAGTGCATGCATCCCTGATGATGCTCCACTGGCGTGGGAAAAAAAATCCAAGCTCCCCTGACCCTGTCCTGGTGCAGTAGTCGCACAGGTACTCATTGATGGCCCTCTGCTGCGTGTGCAGTCGCTGAGTTCCACCTGGTTGGCATGTCACATATAAGGCGGTTCTTGGGCAGGTTCAACTCCTTTTGCAGCTCAGCCAGCCGAGCACTGGCATTATATGATCGGCGGAAATGCACACAGACTTTCCTGGCCTGCCTCAGGACATCCTGTAAGCCTGGGTACCTGCCCAAGAACCGCTGCACCACCAGGTAAGGACGTGAGCCATACAGGGCACATAGGTCAGCTGTCCCTGTCGCAGGGCAGAGAGGAGGTTGGTGCCATTGTCACAAACCACCATTCCTGGCTTAAGCTGGCATGGCGTCAACCACCTCTCGGCCTGCCCCTGCAGAGCTGACAGAACCTCTGCCCCAGTGTGGCTCCTGTCCCCCAAACACGCCAGCGCAAGCACGGCATGGCATCTTTTTGCCTGCGTACTTGCGTAGCCCTTTGGACGCCTACGGAGCACCGCTGGTTCAGAGGACAGAGCACTCAAAGAGGCCATGGAGGAACAAGAAGAGGAGGGGGTGGAGGAGAGAGGTGTGTCACAACCAGTAGTAGCATTTTGGAGGCGTGGTGGCGGAACAACCTCCAACACTACTGCACCTTGTCCTGCATCCTTCACAGCTGCCAAAAGAGTGACCCAATGGGCCGTGAAAGACAGGTAACGTCCCTGTCCATGCCTGCTGGACCATGAGTCAGCGGTAATATGCACCTTACCGCTGACCGCCCTGTCCAGCGAGGCATGGACATTGCCTTCCAGATGCCGGTAGAGAGCCAGAATCGCCTTCCATGAGAAAAAGTGGCGTTTAGGAACCTACCACTGAGGAACCGCACATTGAACAAACTCACGGAAGGGGGCAGAGTCTACCAACTGAAAAGGCAGCAGTTGAAGTGCTAGCAATTTAGCCAAGCTAGCATTCAACTGCTGGGCATGTGGATGGCTGGGAGTAAACTTCTTTTGACGGTCCAGCAGCTGGGGCAGGGAAATTTGCCTGGTAGAATCGGACGTCGGGGTACTGCTAGCAGAGTGCCCGCAAGTACTTGGCTGTGACACACCTAATTCTACACCTTCATTCCTCTCAGTGCAGCTTTCAAAGAGGACTGAAGGTATAGTGGGGTTGGAGATCCCAGCTGATGAGGAGCAAGGAGAGGTCCGCTTTGTTCTTTGGTGTGGGTCTTTAATGTGCGCTTGCCAACGAGCTGCATGGCAGGTCGACATATGTCTGGTCATGCATGTGGTGCCCAAGCAGCTGATGTTTTGGCCACGCAAGATACGCTTGAGACATATGTTGCAAATAGCAGTGGTGCGATCTGATGCACTTGTCTCAAAAAAGGCCCACACCAAAGAACTTTTGTAATAACGTGCAGAGGCAGCGCCCTGCACAGGTGGAGTTCTGCGGTGTGATTCAGTTGGTGTGCTGGCCTCAAGCTGGCCCCCGGAGGGCATCCTGCCTCGTTGGACATGTGCCGCCTCCTCCTCCTCCTCTCTCCCTTCAGGCACCCACGTGGAGTCAGTGACCTCATCATCCCCTCCCTTTTCACCACTGGAGCAAACCTGGCAGTAAGCTGCAGCTGGTGGAACATGACTGCCAGATTGCTGTCCTTGAGCATCCCCTCTCTCTGCGCTCACGCTACTGCCTTCCTCTAGCTGGGTATCATCATCCGAGACTTCAAAACGCTGGGCATACTCCTGGAGCATGTACCCAACACTGTGCTCAAACAGTTCGGGGGACTCCTCAGGAGGACATGGTGGGTCTAGGGAAGGGGTGCCTGATGATGCCATTGAGTACCCGTTGGCAGCTGCTTTGCCAGTACCCTGAGCCTGGGTGAGAGAGGATGGGGAGGATGAGGAGGGCTTGGTCATCCACTCTACCAAGCCTTTGAAATGTTGCCCAGTTTTTAGGGTTTTTGGACAGTTCTGACCTTACCCCCTGGGCTAACCAATAACTATTCTACTTTCTGTAGTTGCTAATATATATTTCTTACTATATCCGCATTATTAGTAATTTACTGGAACTCTTAGTTTATATAGAAAACAAGATTAATTGGACAATTTCCAGCAACAGATAAATATCTCCAAATCCCTGGTGATGAATAAAAGAAAACAGAAATGAGGGAGACACAGCTTCCTCTTGATGAGTGGAATTTTTAGTGGAGATATTTTTATCTGTTATCAAGGTTACCACACAAAAATGAAAATAGTGTAAGAAAAAAATAAATTTATTGTCACATTATGATGTAAAAATCATCCTGTCATCCTAATTTGACAAACAGTGATACTTGATATGGGAAACAATAAGATGCTTGAATATGCAGAGGAGCTGACATGTTTCGAAGATTTCTGCTTCTTCAAAGGCACTGCATACATCAATTGTTTCATCTAAATTGCATAAAACACATCATTAATACCATATTTACAAAGTTATAAATGGTGGTCATTTGGATATTGCATATATGAGCTTACCCGAGCTAAAACATCAAAACGCTTACATAGGCAGTCCCAGCGTAATATTGTGCAAAGGACCCAGTCACTAGAGAACAACCAGCTACAGCTAAACCCCGGAGTTATGTTGATACGTCAGTTCAGAAGACTCGAACAGCTAATGGCCAAAGAGATCAGAATTTTCTGGGACATCAGCTTTTTGACAGAATATGTGTCTATGTCACAAATTCCACGTGGTCTAAGGATTAAGAAATTCCCTACTTCAGAATTACATGATAAACAGTTTAAAAGTGAATGGACTGAGACCCTAAACACTTGTTCATTTAAACTAATGAATATTTTGATTGCATCCAAAAAGAAAGAAGCAGACATTCTACAAACAGAGATCACTTCAATACAGAAAGATCTCACTGATTTACAGGCTCATGCTGGCTTCGCTGATCTGGACGGTCGTTTAAACAGAAAATTGGACAAAATGGAAAGAGCTGTCATAGACAGCAAAAAAAGCAAAATGACCCGTGACAAATTGGACTATGAAAGTGACAGGGTATATGTCTGGAGAAAACCCACGTTCTATCCTAATCGATCACGCAAAAATAGAGGAAAGCAAGTTAGTTTCTCAGATCAGGAAAATTATAAGACAGATGACACATTTGCTAACACAGCATCGGATTCTTCACCCACCAGCTCCATCGGACAACCACAGGCGGGGAACACACAAAGCCCAGGAAACCCCCGTGGGCAAGGTCAGACCAAAAAGAAAAAAGCAACCGTCCGAAAACCAGGAGAGGTGGCCGCAAACATAAAAGGGCCAAAGGACATTCCTTACACCCTACGGGGCAAGATGAAGAAGTGACCCTTAATGTGATTAACCCCTCTAAAAGGACATTGACCAACGGTGAAACTAGTTTACTTTCAAGGGGTCTAAACTTTTGCCCCATCAAACATTTTGATCTTTTTGGTACTATCCTAGACGTTAACAAGTTTTCCCGCAACTTAACCCTGAGAAAACATTATTTTGATTTCGATTTTACCAATGAGGACACACATAATGCTGCAGACGCTATCGGGACAGGTGAATCTTCTCCCCCTTCACCTATTAACTTTTCTGATGTTTGTGCTGTTCAGAATTTGACTGAGCTTTGGGAGGAATCCAATCCCTGCCATAGTGATCCCACAGACTCACAGAACAAAGTTGTATTCAAAACGAGATCGGATTTTTATCCGGTGGCTTCCAGGGGCAGGGATTTAGATCTCTTCCAGAAAATGGTGGAGGGGGATTTGACCCGCCTGGCCCGTGACTGTCGTAGGGGATCAGTTTCCCACAACCTTACCTTTGTGGAGAGAGCTGCCCTTAAAGCACTTAGTACTGACAAGGGTATTACTATCAGGAATGCAGATAAAGGTGGTATGGTAGTAGTTTTGGACTCAGATGTATACAAACAAGAAGCTTTAAGACAACTTTCTGATGCACACACATACCAACCCCTAACATCCAATCCCACAGGCCCTTTTACTAAGGAACTATCCAGCCTTTTAGATAGGGCGGTACATGTTGGCCTTTTCTCTATAAGGGATAAGGAGTCACTCATTCCTGAATGTCCAGTGACACGGGTGTTTCACCACTTACCCAAGGTACACAAGGGCCTTGCTCCACTCACAGGCAGACCTATAGTCGCCGGTATAGGTTCCTTGAATGAACCCTTGGGTGAATGGGTAGACAGCCAGCTACAGCCTCTTGTTCTAAGATTGCCCGGATATCTTAGGGATACAAAGCAGTTGCTCTGCAAACTGAGAACTTTTTCCTGGCACAATGGTTATAGATGGATCAGTTGCGATGTCACCAGCCTCTATTCTAGCATACCACACCATCTTGGTTTGCAGGCGGTGGCTTGGTTTCTGAAAACATCTGGCACACATTCACTAGTGCTCCAGGAATTTATTCTCCAGGCTTTGGAATACTTGTTAACACATAATTTTTTCATGTTTGACGGGGGCTATTATCTCCAGAGATGCGGGGCCTCTATGGGGGCCAAATTTTCACCCTCCCTAGCCAACCTCTATATGGGTTGGTGGGAGAGGTCTCGCATCTTCGGACATGATAGCCCCCGCCGTACAGACACAGCATTTTACTGTCGTTATATAGATGACCTGTTATTCATCACATCCGATGCTGATGCAGATTTGGAAAAGTGGCTTTCATTTTTTAACAACAATAATCTAAACCTAAAATTCACTGGAAAGCTATCCATGACCAGCATTGATTTTCTGGATGTTAATTTAACTGGGTCTGAAGGGGTTATCCACACTAGTCTATACAGAAAGCCCATTGCGGGCAACACCCTACTTCGGGCGGATTCTGCCCATCCCAGCCACACCATCAGGGGGGTCCCCTATGGCCAATTTCTCAGGCTTAAACACCTATGCAGCACTAATGCCAGCTTTCACTCCACTCTGAGGCTAGAGGCATGGTCCAGCGCTTCAGAGAGAGAGGCTATCCAGAGAAAACTATCACTAAAGCCTACACTGCAGTGAGTGCCATCAGTAGAAATTCCCTTTTAAATGATGACAACAGAAAATCCAAATTACACAGTACTCAGGGACACACAAACAGAATTCCTGTTTTTTCCACTCCGTTTAGTCTTGAGTTCACATCCATTAAGAAAATTATTAACAAGTATCTTCCAATCCTCTATAATGACCCAGTTTACAATTCAATTTTGTCTAAAGGTATTCAAACTGTATCCCGGAGAGCACCCACTTTGGGTAGCACTCTTTCACCAAGTTTGTTTACTAGTGAGAGAGCGGGATCCAGCTGGCTACATTTTAAAGGGAATTTTAAATGTGGACAAAAAAGTTGCAATTATTGTCGCCATATTAAAAAGGGTAAATATATACGCTCCTGTGTTAGTGGTAATACTTTTGACATCTCGACTTTCATAAATTGCAACACTAAGTATCTCATCTATGCGATTACCTGCGATATTTGCAACATACAATATGTAGGTCGCACCACACGCCGCCTTAAGGACAGATTGTATGACCACTTGTATGATATCGAGAGGAATAGACCAACCAATGTAGCCAAGCATTGGAATCAGGAGCATAACAAAGATGTTACCAGCTTATTCATTCAGGGTGTTGAGAGAATTGTCGCCCCCATTAGAGGAGGCGACAAGTTCCAGTTGCTTTGCAAGCGTGAAGTATACTGGATATTTTCTCTCAACACCAGAATTCCCTTGGGCCTTAACTTTGAATGGGATGTATCCCACTTCCATGAATAATGGTTATCTCCCCTACCCTCTCCTTTCTTTCAATTTGGTCAATCGTTTACCTGGTCATTTTGCCTGATTAGCATTAGTATTACATTTTGTTCCCAATCTGAAACCATGACCCAGTCTTTTTCATTCTGACGTTTCCCAATAGGGTTCTCCTTTTTGTTCTTCTGGATCACTAGATCGACCATGGTTATTCTGTGTCCATCTGTGTCCAGTTGGACAAGAGATGTCCTGCTTGTCTTCCCCATATATATCTGCCTTTGCTGTGTCTATTGACACACACTTCTTTTGGTATTAACTACACGGGAGAGACATATGCCCACCTATCATTCTCTAGTTTGATCTCCTATAGATGGATAGATAGGGTTGCAGGCATCTCTGTTTGCAAGCACTCATATATATGTGCAAAACTATTATCATTTGTTTTTATTTTTGTTTTTAATAATATTTTTTTTTTATTTATTTTTTTACTTTGATGGATGTTGTCATTTTTTAGGAGTCCGTAGAAGAGGGTTTCAGTGCTTCTGTCATTGTAGCTGTAGTTTGTCACTAGTGACAAATAATGGTTTTCTTATTTTTCATCTTTATTTTTCATTTACGACACTGGCTTTCCTTGTCATATGTAGTTTGATTTAGAGCCATCAGTGGGGTTATTTTATTTCATTTTATTTAAATTCAGGAGGTGTAGAGGTGCCAAATATGCCATATATGTGACTTAACACTCATGACTTTGGACAAACATGTTTATGTATTTACATGAGATACATCTACCCAATGTTTTAAACGCATACACGCAACGACTACATCGCACGATCTGCATTTTCCTGTCTTTTTCAGATTATTATACTCTTGGATTTGGGCGGACCTCTTTTGGCATGATAAAGACATCACCTGCTAAGCTCCTGTGAAACAGTGTTTTACACACCGGTCTTCAGTGCTAGTATCCAAATGGACTCTAATTAAAACGTATTGTTTTGCCATTTCCCAAATTTATGACGGCACCCTGGTTTTTGGATACGTGCAATACACTTCACTACATTCTTTTACTATTAGTGTTGCCATATACATAATGTTACTTTAAATGAGGTGTATATTTACTTTTTGATATTATTTTCTGTCCATTATAAATATGACATCATTTTGGATGAAGTGCATATAAATACGCATTATTTACACTTATTATTATTATTTTTTTTGATACCATTTTTGTTCATCATATATGGAACACTATTCTAAGTGAAGTGTGTATGTATGTATATGTGTATATATATATATATATATATATATATATATATATATATAATATATATATATATATATATATATATATATTATTATTTTTTTTTTTTTTTTTTTTTGATGCCTTTTTCTTGTCAATGAGCAAAGTGTGGTTGGATTACATGCCGGGTTTTTTCCGCCATCCTTTCCTCTTCCCCCCTCTTCTTTTTCCATCATTTCTTAGTCATCTGCATATACCCAGGTTTAAGCCATGTTATAAGTCACTACACATTAACACCTTCTGAGGTTTTTCTATGTGGGTTCACAAACAATAGGTCGGTATCTAGGTTGTTCACACTAGGAGACATTTTTTACATTTTATATATCACTTACATGTTTTTTATGTAATTGATTACATAATATAGGTCTTCTGTCAGCCCCCCTGTTTTTGTGGATTGGGTGGCTTTTCGTCCATGAATATATAGAAAATACATTTATTTATATCCATCAATACTTGTAAAAGTCCATATTCACGGACACATCACTACATTTGGATGTAATATTTGTATTTACACTTCACAATGGTTTTAAATGATTACTGCTGATCAGCTACTCAGAAATGTGTCATATCACACACAGATTGCACACCGTTTGTATGTGCATGTATATATATATGTGTGCACATGTATAATTATACACACATGTCTGCTTTTGATGTATGTTTCTTTCATTTAGTTGTCTAGCAGTAATCTATTTTCCACCCCCATATTTGTCACAGTCCCAAGTCTTTACCTTATTGTTCACTTTCACATGACATAGCTTTAAGTTTTTTTTTAATTTATCATCTCACATATTTTGAACATGTGTTATGGGACACATTTTCTAATGACATCTGAGCTTTAGCTGCACTGTCACGTTCCTCTCTTTTTTTTATAGTAATGTTCTGAACAGAACACACTTTTCACCTCCCAGTCGTTTACACTTTGACACATTTTTTTTTTATTTTTTTATTTTTTTATTTTTTTGGTTTTGCCACAGTCACATCAATATTCATACAAAAATATATATATATATATATATATATTTTTTTTTTTTTTACACCTATGGACGTTTTCAACATATATAGATGGACACATATATGTATTTTCCTTTTTTTTTTGCTTGCATACATCATATGGACATGGTAGTAATATTAGGCTGAGAGTTTTTTCAGTGACACAAGTTGAAGGTTCTTTACTGAATGTTTGATGGGGACAGGTCTGGTTCTTGATCAGAGTCAGCTGGCCAGTTCATCCATCAATTGAATTATTCATTAACCAATTAACCAACCAACTCTAAGTGTGTAACATCATGAAATGTATTTATTTGCCATATTTCTCCATGTGCATTAGCTATGAGTAAGCACTCTTGATAGTGTGAAATGCATTAGCGATTTTCTTGCTTTGCTGTGACCTATTTTTGTGTGATTCCATATTTTACCAATAAAGGCTTTTGAATTTTTCTTGGAGTGCGGCCATCCAGAGTCCTTAATTTGCATCTTCATAAACCCCGGTGGAGGTCAGAACCACAAGGGCTAGATAGTGGGTGTATCGGATCGCATGTTTATACCAGGGAATTGGATACAACCAATAATCTAAAGAAAGTATAACAGTTTATTTAGAAGTATATTCATAATGTCACTATTTGTATTTTCTATAGGACAGTAAACAAATGCTGCGGCATATAGGGACTGTTACGCTCCGGGTATGGTGGGAAAATGGGAGGTGGATCCCCTATGTCAATGAGGCGATAGCACAGGTTGTATTGGAGGACCGGTTCTAATGTTGCTACTGGTTTTCACCAGAGCCCACCGCAAAGCGGGATGGACTTGCAGCGGCGGTAGCAACCAGATCGTGTCCTCCAATAGCAACTCGACCCCACTGACAGCTGAGACAGGCACGGTACACAGGGATAAGGCAGAGGCGAGGTCAAACGTAGCAAAAGGTCGAGGCAGGTGGCAATGGTTCGTAGTCAGGGGCAACAGCAGGGGTCTGGATACACAAGCAGGAGCAAAACACACAAACGCTTTCACTGGGCACTACGGCAACACAAGATCCGGCCAGGATAGGAAGGGGAAGTGGGTTTATAAGGAATTTGGGTGTAACAGTAATTTGGGCCAGGCACCAATCACTTGTGCGCTGGCCCTTTAAGACATAGCCGAGTTGCGCGCGTGCGCCTGGGGAGCGGGGACGCGTGCGCCGGGAGACACAGGCGGGGGCAGGTGAGGAGAGAGAGATGCGATCCCCGGGCGGACGGAGGCCGCCGCGAGGATCGCATCCCATCGGCAGAGCAGCGCCTGCGGTCAGAGGAGCTGACCGAGGCGCTGCAGGACAACGGGCGCCGCGAGCGCTCCGGGATGGATGGGACACCCGGAGCGCTCTGCGTTACAGTACCCCCCCCTTGGGTCTCCCCCTCTTCTTGGGTCTCCCCCTCCTCCTGGAGCCCCAGAAGCTGAGGATGAGATCTTTGTCTATGATGTTACCCTCAGGTTCCCAGGACCTCTCCTCAGGACCACAATTCTCCCAGTCAACAAGATAGAACCGCTTACCTCGGACGGTTCTAGAGGCGAGCATCTCTTTAACGGAGAAGATGTCAGAGGACCCGGAGACAGGAGCAGGAGCGATGACCTTGGGGGAAAAGCGATTAATGATAAAGGGTTTGAGGAGGGAAACATGGAAAGAGTTGGGGATGCGGAGGGAAGGGGGAAGATGCAGTTTGTAGGACACGGAATTGATCCGAGCCTTGACCTTGAATGGACCGAGGTAGCGGGGACCCAACTTGTAACTGGGGATGCGGAACCTGATGTACCTGGAGGAGAGCCACACCCTATCACCAGGGGAGAAGACAGGAGGAGGTCTTCTTTTACTGTCAGCATGTTTCTTCATGCGAGAAGAGGCCAGGGCAAGCGACTTTTGGGTCTCTTTCCAGATGGACGACAGTTCTTGTGTGACTTCGTCTACAGCAGGGACTCCGGAAGAAGTGGGGAAGGGTAGGGGGGTAGAGGATGACGGCCGTATACTACAAAGAAGGGTGATCTAGAGGAGGACTCAGACTCTTTCAGGTTGTAAGAAAATTCGGCCCAGGGCAAGAGGTCAGCCCAGTCGTCTTGACGAGCAGAGACAAAGTGTCGCAGGTAGGCCCCAAGGATTTGGTTGACTCTCTCCACTTGTCCATTGGACTGTGGATGGTAGGCAGAGGAAAAGTCCAGTTTGACTTTCAATTGACTGCAGAGGGCTCTCCAGAATTTAGACACGAACTGAACGCCTCTATCCGAGACGATGTGAGATGGAAGTCCATGAAGACGAAAAATCTGGAGGAAGAAATGTTTTGAAAGTATAGGTACAGAAGGGAGACCTGGAAGCGGGACAAAATGCGCCATTTTGGAGAAGCGATCACCGACCACCCATATGGCTGTATGGCCGTGGGAAGGAGGAAGGTCTGTGATGAAGTCCATAGCTATGTGGGCCCAAGGTTGTTCCGGCATAGGCAAAGGATGAAGAAGACCAGAAGACTTTTGGTGAGGGGTCTTGTCTCGAGCACATATAGTACAGGCTTGTACAAAGTCCGTCACATCCTTTTTTAAGGAGGGCCACCAGTAATACCTGGAAATCAGTTGGGAGGACTTCTTGACTCCAGGATGACCAGCTAGCTGAGAGGAGTGCCCCATTTGAGAATCTGAAGATGAAGACGTGGGGGGACCAAGGTTTTCCCAGGAGGAACTTGCACCAAAGAGGCAGGGGCAGAAGAGATCAGACACTCAGGGGGTATAATGTGTTGTACCGGAGACACGGACTCACAAGTATCGGTGGAACGTGATAGGGCGTTAGCCCTGACATTTTTGTCCGCGGGACGGAAATGGATCTCAAAATTGAAGCGAGCAAAAAACAACGACCACCTAGCTTGACGTGGGTTTAATCGCTGGGCAGACTGGAGATAAGAGAGATTTTTGTGATCCGTGAAGATCGTGATGGGGTGAACGGATCCCTCAAGGAGATGTCTCCATTCCTCAAGTGCCAGCTTAATGGCCAGTAATTCACGGTCTCCGATGACATAGTTCTTTTCGGGGGGAGAAAAGGTCTTAGAAAAAAATTCACAGGTTATGTTCTTGCCCTTAGAATCTTTCTGAAGAAGCACAGCTCCAGCTCCCACAGAGGAGGCATCGACTTCCAGGAGAAACGGTTTGAGAGGATCAGGCCTGGACAAAACGGGTGCAGAGGCAAAGACAGACTTAAGTCGGTTAAATGCCTCATCAGCTTGAGGAGGCCAGGACCTAGGATTCGCAGCCTTTTTGGTTAGCGCCACAATAGGCGCGACAATGGTGGAGAAGTGAGGAATAAACTGGCGATAATAATTGGCGAATCCGAGGAACCGCTGGATGGCCCGTAGTCCAGTAGGACATGGCCAGTTTAGGACGGCGGAAAGCTTCTCAGGGTCCATTTGGAGACCTTGTCCAGAGACAAAGTAACCCAGGAAGGGAAGACTGCAGCGTTCAAAGAGACATTTCTCTAGTTTGGCGTAAAGATGGTTATCTCTGAGCCGTTGGAGTACTTGACGGACATGAAGGCGATGCACCTCCAAGCTAGAGGAGAAAATCAGGATATCATCCAGATAGACAACAACACAAGAGTACAGCAAATCCCTGAAAATCTCATTTACAAAGTCTTGGAAAACCGCAGGAGCATTGCACAAACCAAAAGGCATGACGAGATATTCAAAGTGTCTGTCACGGGTGTTAAAGGCGGTTTTCCATTCATCGCCTTTACGGATACGGATGAGATTATATGCGCCCCGGAGGTCCAGCTTGGTAAAAATTCTTGCTCCGCGCAAACGGTCGAAAAGTTCAGATATAAGGGGCAGCGGGTAACGATTTTTTACAGTGATCTTATTAAGATTATGATAGTCAATGCAGGGACGTAAGGACCCGTCCTTTTTGGCGACAAAGAAGAATCCTGCTCCAGCAGGGGAAGAAGACTTGCGGATGAAACCTCTTTTGAGGTTTTCCTGGATGTAGTCTGTCATAGCTTGTGTCTCCGGGATGGAGAGAGGGTAGATCCTGCCCCGGGGCGGAGTGGTGCCAGGAAGAAGATCAATAGGGCAATCAAAGGGTCTATGTGGCGGCAGGACCTCAGCTTGTTTCTTGCAAAATACATCGGCAAAGTCCCGGTAGGGCTGAAGGAGACTAGGCAGAGAGGTAGCGACGAAAACTTGTTTAGTGGGCACCGCTTTGAGGCAATGCCTGTGGCAGGACGGACCCCAACTTTTGATGTCCCCCGAGGCCCAGTCGAGGGTAGGAGAATGTAGCTGGAGCCAGGGCAGGCCCAAAAGGATCTCAGAGGTACAGTTGCACAACACAAAGAAGCCAATCTTTTCGTGATGGAGAACTCCAATTTTCATGAGGAGAGGCTCAGTGCGATAGCGCACGATACAGTTCAGGTTTTGACCATTTACAGAGGTGATGAAAAAAGGCTTGACGAGACAGATAACTGGAACATTAAATTTGTTGATGAGTGAGGCTTCAATGAAGTTTCCTGCCGAACCAGAGTCCAGAAAGGCCACAGCGGAGAAAGAGGACTTCTTGGGCAACGAAATCCTCACTGGAACAGTCAGACTTGGAGAGGAGGAATCCCCACCTAGTAACGCCTCTCCTACGTTAGCTAGGTGCGAGCGTTTCCCTGACGCTGAGGGCGGATAGAGCAATCCTTTAAAAAATGGTCAGGACTGGCGCAATACAGGCACAGATTATGGTCTCGGCGGCGAGTCCTCTCTTGTGTGGTCAGGCGAGACCGATCCACTTGCAT
The DNA here is from genome assembly GCA_028564925.1 of Lithobates sylvaticus. Taxonomy (NCBI): domain Eukaryota; kingdom Metazoa; phylum Chordata; class Amphibia; order Anura; family Ranidae; genus Lithobates; species Lithobates sylvaticus. The sequence goes on from CM053032.1 coordinate 159,715,862, forward strand.
AGCCTCCTCAGCGGGAGGCACAGGAACAGGTTGCAGAGGATTCTGGAAGAGAGGAGCCAGGCGAGGAAACCGCCTGACGCGAACCAAGTCTCTTTCTTGGCGTAGCTCTAGGCGTCGTTCGGAATAACGCATGTCAATGCGGGTGGCCAGCTGGATGAGTTCGGACAGGGTAGCAGGAATTTCTCGAGCGGCCAGAACATCTTTGACTTGACTGGATAGGCCCTTTTTGAAGGTCACGCAGAGGGCCTCATTGTTCCAAGAGAGTTCAGATGCCAGGGTGCGGAACTGAATGACGTAATCGCCTACTGAATAATTCCCCTGGACAAGGTTCAGGAGAGCCGTCTCGGCAGAGGAAGCCCGGGCTGGCTCCTCGAAGACACTGCGAACTTCAGAAAAGAAGGCCGGGATTGAAGCTGTGGCAGGATCGCCCCGGTCCCAAAGCGGTGTAGCCCAGGCTAGGGCCTTATCAGATAGCAGGCTAACCACAAACGCCACCTTTGACCGCTCTGTGGGGAATTGGTCCGATAACATCCCCAGATGGAGGGAACACTTCGATAGGAACCCTCGGCACAGTTTGGGATCCCCATTGAACTTGTCAGGAAGAGACAGGCAGATTCTAGCGGCAGCAGCTCGCGGTGGAGGAGATGCCGGAGCAAGAGGTGGAGATGGCAGAAGCTGCTGCAGCATAGCAGTCAACTGCGCAAATTGCTGACCCTGTTGAGCGACCACCGTGGTCAGGTCCGAGAGGCTTGGCAGCGGGACCTCAGCGGGATCCATGGCCGGATCTACTGTTACGCTCCGGGTATGGCGGGAAAATGGGAGGTGGATCCCCTATGTCAATGAGGCGATAGCACGGGTTGTATTGGAGGACCGGTTCTAATGTTGCTACTGGTTTTCACTAGAGCCCGCCGCAAGGCGGGATGGACTTGCAGCGGCGGTAGCAACCACACAAATGCTTTCACTGGGCACTACGGCAACACAAGATCCGGCCAGGATAGGAAGGGGAAGTGGGTTTATAAGGAATTTGGGTGTAACAGTAATTTGGGCCAGGCACCAATCACTTGTGCGCTGGCCCTTTAAGACATAGCCGAGTTGCGCGCGCGCGCCTGGGGAGCGGGGACGCGCGGGTCGGGAGACACAGGCGGGGGCAGGTGAGGAGAGAGAGATGCGATCCCCGGGCGGACGGAGGCCGCCGCGAGGATCGCATCCCATCGGCAGAGCAGCGCCTGCGGTCAGAGGAGCTGACCGAGGCGCTGCAGGACAACGGGCGCCATGAGCGCTCCGGGATGGATGGGACACCCGGAGCGATCGGCGTTACAGGGACACAGAATATTTAAGGTGCATTGTTACCATCTCAAATAACAAGATGGAATACATTGGTTAATTTATCTGATAATGATTATATATAGCCCTACTAAGTATAAACAATTGTAAAAAAGAAAGATAGTAAACCCTGGATGGCATCGTCACCATGCGCAGTGATATATAGAAAAAGCTATAACCAAAGTGACTGCAAATTAATAAGGAAACAAAGAAAATTTCCTCCCAATCATTATACATAGTGTTGGGTATAAGCTAGAATATACATATAAATGTCCCTTAATAACTATGATGAAATTGCATGCCATTAAGATAAAATGGTAATAGAATTAATAAGGACATGTGCATAAGATAATTTTGTCTGGCTACAATATTGGCCAGCAAGCACAGAATATAATGAAAAAATATAGAAATAATTTCTCACCATAATGGCAATGGTTATCTAGAGAGTGGCGCTCTCTATCTTGAATAGTCCCCTCTTCCTGGATACTAATGTAGTCATATTAGCTAGTTTCAGGATACTCCCTTTAATTTGAATGTTCTCGGTTTTTATTCCTAGGCGTGCTTGATATACACAACTGCAGCATGCATGTTTAGATAACCATTGCCATTATGGTGAGAAATTATTTCCATATTTTTTCATTATATTCTGTGCTTGCTGGCCAATATTGTAGCCAGTCATAACCATCTTATGCACATGTCCTTATTAATTCTATTACCATTTTATCTTAATGGTATGTGATTTCATCATAGTTATTAAGTTCCAGTTGCTTTCAATTTTCTTCTTTGCAAATTTTTAAAAAGTTTGGCCAAATGACATGTAAAAAAACTTTAAAGAAGTGTGCTGATCTCTGAAAAGGACCTTGTGTCTCAACTTCCTCATCTATACAGTTCTCCTGTTCCTAGATAAAATAAAAGTTCTTATATAAAGTTTAATTCGCAGTATTTTCTGTTTTTGAGCTATTTACCAAAAACATTAAAATAGACCTTTCACCACATGCAAATAACAATAGTGCTGATGTGCAGTAGCTTACAGCAGCCAGTCAAAAATCATCTATCATTCATTTGTTCTCTCTAAGCTCCAGGAAGCCAAATTTTGATTAGTTGCTATTTATTACTGTGCATTGTGTGAGAGTTTGCATTTCATTAATAAGTAAGCTCATATATTTCAAATCTAGTAACCGAAATAATATGTTGCCAAGTAGTATGGAAGGTTATAAAATCATTTACAAAAAAAGTAATTGCCCAAAAGTAAGAACTGTACAGTGGCATATACAACATCAGCCTGTCTGATGGGTGTAAGGTCAATAGGATCACCCAAAATGATTCCCTTAAGTAAATCAGCAGTTATGTATTTTTAATATTTTTTTTAGATTTGGTTGGAATAGGATGCAGAAGGAAACACTTTTAGATTTTTATTGGTGTCTGTGTCTCCAATGGAAAAATGCACCCTGTCACTAGTCATGGGAAATCCAAACAGAAGGTGTGACTAATAGTAATAGATATACTTTATGAAACCACATAACATTCTAGATGCAAGTCTCTGCACATATTGCTTTCAAAGCCATAGCAAGCTAACATGTATGTGTACATAAAATGCATTCACTTTAAAAATATTGAAGTAAGCCTGAAAAGGAAATATATGCATCCTTGGTTTCCTTTTTGTATATTGCATCTTTGTATGGAGCCTTGTGTGTGTTGTATATTTGCAATATGTACCGTATTTGCCGGCGTATAAGGCGACTGGGCGTATAAGGCGACCCCCTAATTGTCCAGCTAAAACGTTGGTTTTAACATATACTCACAGTATAAGACGACCCCCTTCCGACTAGTCTGACTAACATACTGAAGCAGCAATAAGTGCAATTTAATTACAAGCTTTGTGAAGCAGTGCTGTGGTGGTAAATACCTGATGTAGGGTCAGATGCCTGATGGAGGGTCCGGTGCCAGATGGAGGGTCCGGTGCCAGATGGAGGGTCCGTTGCCAGATGGAGGGTCCGGTGCCAGATGGAGGGTCGGGTGTTTCAATTTAAAGCTCCAGTGTTGAATGGCGAGGAGCCGAGGGGTAGCCACATTTAGTAACATACCGGTACTGTATACAGGCATGGTATATGGATGTCAGCATGGATGTCCGCATTAATGTCCGCGCTGAGCCAATCACGGCAAGCGATGTATTCTTTTAATGAATACAAAGCCTGCACGGATTGGCTTTCAGAGTCAGAGAGGCGCGGGCTGATGATATTCCAACCTCTGCCAATCCGAGCAGGCTTTGTATTCATTAATAGAATACATCGCTCGCCGTGATTGGCAGAGGTTGGAACATCATCAGCCCTCGCCTCTCTGACTCTGAAAGCCAATCCGTGCAGGCTTTGTATTCATTAAAAGAATACATCGCTTGCCGTGATTGGCTCAGCGCGGACATTAATGCGGACATCCATGCTGACATCCATACCGGCGTATAAGACGACCCCCGACATTTGGGGGATTTTTTTAAGTATAAAAGGTCGTCTTATACGCCGGAAAATACGGTATATTGTAATGTCCAAGCCTGTTACAAAGGTAGCTAACCTGATACATTTTTTGTGTTAGGTGCACATTAATATAAATACCATTCAAACACCACACTCTTCCTGCTTAAGAAAATCTTACATATTCTTACAGAGCTCAGATGCAGAGAAAATAAGTATTTCAGCACCATGCCAAAACAGGGACATACAATCATTACAAACTACTGCTGAAATTTGAGTTCTAGCATAGAGTTCATCTTTTCCTTACCGTGAATTCTAGTTAAAATCAAAATGTGCCCTTTCCTAGTATATGTAACAACAACAACTTTTATATTATGCATTATTCCAATTGCTAATTGTCTAGATTAGAAACAACAGTCTAAGTTAGACAATCAGCATTCTCCTGAGCTTTACCAACAATGTTGTGCCTGTGCAGCTAAATGTGTCTGCTCACAGGTACTTCCCTAAACCATTGTCAGTATCTGTGTATTCATTTCATCACAGCTCTGATTAGCTATGCATCTGTCCCGCCTGGCCTCACCCCTGTTCCACCTGAACCCCCCCCCCCCCCATTTATAAATAGCACCGGATAAATAATTATCTACCATTTTGTCTATTGTATGTCAATAGTGAGGTGGTAAACATCACATTGTTATGGTATGAAAACCTATTTTAACTCTTTTCGCTCAGGTAAATGCCTAAAATAATGGAAACTATAGAAAATGTAATGCACAATTTATTTAGGAATGACATCTAAGGAAACATTGGCTTTTAGATTGCCATCTTCAGCATCGTCTCACAGCTCAGTAGGATCTCATATCACTTCCACCAACTTATTGCCTGGTATTCTGGTAAATTACTCAAGTTCTGGAGTAAGAAATAGATGGACAAACTACTCTTCTTTGCATTTGACTAAGCAAAAAATTCAATACAACATCAAAGGACTGGAGAACGCCTAAATAACCAGAAAACAGCAGCTTGTGAATTTGGTGCATTTGCCACAAACACTTCCCTGTTTCTAATTATACCTGATCCCACACAAGAATCATCATAAGTAAAACAAACAATATGCATTCTATATCCTAAAATTATTCCCCAATTCATACTGTTACAATTTACAAGCTTTGCATTTGAATATAATAAAACAGTAATTATAATTTTAATAAAATGCAATCATTTTCATTTATTCAGCATCATGCATTCAGCTTTTTATCATTTCCCCTCCATTATTTTTTTTTTCATCACCAAAATGGTTTATTAATTTACTAGGAACACATGAGACCGGTGACATCCGTATTCAGGGATAAAGGAAAATTTACTTCGGAACTTCATCAAGTTTTGGTTCTTCAAACCTGAATTCTGGGAACTTCTCCAGGTCTCCTCCGCCATATAACCTCTGTAGTTTGTTGATGTCTTCGGTAAGGTCCTTCTGATATTCAGGGCCAGCATCAACTGTGCCTCCACTTGCCTGGCTCTTGGTCCTATAATCCCTGATCGTATCCACAAAGAGTTTCTGAATGGGGTCGAGCTCCTTAGCCTTGTTGAAAGCTATGGCCGTCAGTCCAATGTTTCTTCGCAGATGAACAGAGATTGTAGAGCGAAAGACGGAGGACAGGCGGAAGAGATGTTGAAGAACCATGATTTCACAAATGATTTACCTCTCCCGGGACGTGGAGGATCGGTCACCTTGCTGTTCTGTCACCTCCTGCAGCACGCCATTATTTATTTAATGGTTCTTCACTTGCTGTATCCTGTCCCTTCTGTCCCACTTTTTTTACATTTTACTGGTAGGATTCTAAAAAAGCCACTATGTGTTAAAATCAGTATAACCTTATTCTAAGACTATTAGGCATACTGGAGATTACAGTTTTTCAGCTACCCTTCCGAATACCTGGCCCACACAAAATAGTTAGAATACCATTTTTTATATGTTAAAGTGGCCCTTTTCCCCTACACTAAAATCACTGGTGTATGCAGATCTGCATGCACCTAATAAAACATCTGCAAGTCATTTTGTAACTCAAATATTTATTCAGTTACTTACAGTCAACCGAATTTCACATCCTGGTTGATTGAGCCACTGGTGCCAGGGCCTCACAGATTTACCCTGGTAAGGTGAAAGGAGACAGACTCTCCCTTCCTTAATTACGATAGTCACAGGAATAAGATCCCAGAAATAAAAAAGAAAAGGTAAGTAAGGAAACAGACTGCATATAATATTACAAATGTATGTTTTATGTTGACCAAATCTAGACCAAAAAAAATCTAACCAGAGTTTCTTCCTTCTTTTCTGTATTTGCATACTGCTTAGTCCTAAGGAGGTATAATAATGTAGGGATTTGTATTTTTGTGATTCTGTAGGGAGCATTGGGTTGCAGTCAACCTATCTGTATCTCAGCAAGAGTGATCTCTAAGCATATAGTGTATTTTCTCTGTCACTTGCTGTTTGAGCTTGCTGTGTGTGCTAGAAATATACTTTTCTGTGTTATGAATGTTTAATGACCTTGGCAATCAGCATGTTTTGGGGGCCTAGGGATGCATGCTAGCAAAACTGTAAAAATGTTTGGGGCACTTCCTGTTCTGTCTCTTCCCTCATGAGCTTATGTCCTGTAAAGTTGTCTTTGTGAAAGATTTCTCTCTCTCCCCCGGTCTTTGTTGCCTAGGGGTTGAGAAGAAGTGGGGATCTCCCCTCCTGGGAGGTATTCCTGAAGATGCTGCCTGTTGGAATCTAAAGAGCTTAACCACAATGGAAATTAAAGCCCCACACCTTCTTAGCAGTGGTGTGGTTCTTCAATGTCCATTTTGTTACATTACACTATAATCGTGAATATCCTTTAGGGTATAGCAGATACCTGTCTGAGACCAGATTATTTACATCTACATCCATACTTTAAGATAACAATACCAATAAGACAAACCTTATGGTTTCAGCACTATTTTTCAATTTTTCTCAGGAAACTTAAGAGTGTCTGGCCTAAAGGAAACAAATTGTGACTCTCCTCCTAAATGAGAGGAGGTAAGTGGCTGGTTGAGTGGGATGTATACACATGGAGCCTTTGTTATCCTGCCTCAGAACATATATATTAAGATACCACATGAACCTCTTGAAACACTTGAAGAGATTAGAGCTTAGTCCGGTATTTGATACCATCTATGTTTTGGGGATATCCTGATTTGAACCTCACCCTCCTTCCCATATTGCCATGTGCAATCTACTAGTTCTTGTTTTGAACTCACTAAGTGACTGGCATCCTTCCTTTTTTACACTTGGGAAAAAGAACTATGCCTGAGATTGAATGTGTATGGGTTCTTTTTGCCAAGTAAGAGTGTTTAGGACATTTACAATATAGCTGTTAGTTATCTTGAAATTAATATTTCTTTGGAGACCAGTGCCAATAGTGCTCCAAAAGCTATATATTAATTATAGGAAAATAAATCTGAGTCCTTCCTTCCTGGCTCAATGTGTAGCAAAAAGAGCTCATTGCCTGAAACTGTAGCCAAATTGTAACTTTCTTGATGGATACCTAAATAAATGTAATGTATGCTGCAACCCCGATTTATATATATATATATATATATATATATATATATATATATATATATATATATATATATATATACACTTGTCTTATTTGTTTTATTTATAATTTTATTGAAAACTTATGCATCACATCCACTATATGTCATCAATTTTCTCTTAATCTGTCTTGGTATTACAAAACTAGAGATATACAGTAAGTTTAGAAAAAGTAACATGACTAGTATTAGCTACTTCTTTTACATGGAAATATTAGGTGCGTGATATTACCATCAAATAGTTGGTTCAGCAGAATTAAACAGAAGCTCAGATGTAAGCTAGAGTGCCATGCTGAGAAAAAGACCTTTTGGTTGGTTGACAAATCCCTAATCTGACACCAGTATGTCTAAAGTGTAATAATTTCAGTAAGACAGAAAGCTTAGAATGTCTCTGTGCTGCACTTGTCACTGTTAGGATTATAATGAGAACATATTCTATCCAAACTCAGACCAAGTGGAAAATTCAATTAAATGAACAAGTGTACAGCGCTTTTGCAATTAACAAATGAGGCAGCTTTTCAGGAATCATGCAGACCCAGGTTCATAGATATAAACAAGGAACAGGGTTTCTGTGAAACAAGATGCTTAATTAGCTTCTTTGCTTTAAATGAGCTGTTCATTTCTTGCTGACATGCTTAAAGATAACCTGTAGTGAGGAGGTGACTGTCATTATTGTCCTCTCTTTCTGAAAGTGCTAGTTCTCTGGCTGCCATGTTGGTTTAATGGTTTCAGGACTTTCTAAGACACTGACTTTGAACAGATATGCAGATTGTGGGTGATGACTTTACTTTTATAACCTGCATACTTGTTCCAGGTCAGTGTTCAATGTATTGAAGCCAGAGACAGCCAGGCAACTTGCATTTTTAGAAGGAGGCCAGTAAAAACAGATTTCATATTTATGCCAGTGCACCTTTAAAGGGTATTTTAGACTCAGGTAAGGATGAGCAAATGTGTCTGGGTTCAACTTGCAGTGAGTTTTGCCTATTGTAAAGCCTGAAAATTGTGAACTTAAATCTAAAATCTATGGGAGGGTAAATTTTGAAAATCAAGTTTGGCCATTTTTAAATGATAAGTTCACCTTATCATGGTTCATCATAATCAATTCATATCTGTTTGCGGGTTAAAAAGACTGCAGTCTATAAGGCATTGCACTTGTGATCAGCAGATTGCAGGTGCAATGCTTGGATCCTACAGACACTTAGTAAGCTGCCTGTCCATATCTTGTATGGGCAGTCAGTTACTGGGTGGCAGGAAGAATCAATGTACTACAAGAGCTTGCTCACCAGTGTCCTCGCAGTTCACTGAGAACTACAAGCCTTTAACCACAACAGCCGATGGTACTTATAGATAGACATGTGCATTAGTTTTCGTCCGAATTTCGGGTATTTTCCTTATCGTTTTAACAAATGATAATGAACGTGCAGAATCTGAAAACCGAAAACCGAAAGATCTGACATAAACAAATGCTTTATTTTCGTTTTCGAAACATTCGACAACATTTCGATATAGATAGGAGATTCGACATGATGCTGACAATAGTGATCTGTGTCCATCGAACCTGTGGTCGAATGTGCCTAACCTTAGCTCTATTAGTCTAAGATTATTCTACGTAGAGAGAAAAGATTTGACATAGAGAGAAAAGATTCAACATTATAGAGACAATAGCAAAAAAGGTCGAATGTGCCTAACCTAACTCTATTAGTCCATGATTATTCGACATAGAGAGAAAAGATTTGACATAAAGAGTCCACGAAGTGGACATTTATGGTCAAATGCTCTGCCCATAGGCTATAGAAGAATTCTAATGTTGATGGACTAGTAATAATAATTAATAAATATAATTATTACTAGTGTCATACAACATTAGAATTCTACTATAGCTTGTAGGCGGAACATTCGATCGAAAATGTACGATTGCGGCGTTGTACAGTTTAGCTGTTCCGTCGAATCTTCTGAGAACATTCCACATACACCGTAAGCCTTCAATGACAGATTCAACCTTAATTATTTCAGATTTTCAGACGATTGCATTTTTTAACAAAACAAAATAAATAAAAACTAATTTCGGGAGTAACTACATAAATTAATTTTTTGGACGAAAACGAAATTCCGAAAAAAAATATTGCATATGTCTACTTATAGGCCTTCGTTCACAAGAATCTGTGAATGAATGCTGTTTTTAAATTGCGACAGTGGGTGCAGGGAGAAGATACCTTGCCTGAGGGGGGATCGGGGGGAGAGGAGGCAGGTGCTGGAACATGTTTCATGTATCCCCCTAAATACAGGTGGAACATGTAATGTACTGAAGGTGAACTTAGCCTTTAAGGCTAATAGGCAGAGGATTGTCATTCAAAGGGCATGGGTAGCTGGGCCCCAGCATGGCAGACATATACCAATGCAGAAAATATTTTTAAAATGCTATACAGATGTAAGCGCATCCAACTTTAAATGCAACTTCAAGGGTAACCTCAGAAAAACACTAATCCTTTTGACTGCATGCTTGGGCAATGCCTTTAATCTGTATGTGGTATTAAAGAACTGTACAATTTTCATGAACTATCAAAGACAATGTATTTTGTCATCACGTATTTTGCATGTGTGATAGATTTAATTACTGTAATATTTTGCATGGCTTAAATACAATTAGTTTAGGCTGCAAGATCTGATTCCTTATCTAGTGATAATAGGCTTGAATTGAAAAGTAGCAACCGCAACATAGTGTATGTAAAAGCCTTACTCTAGTTAGAGTCCTCACACAAATCAGCCAGTTGCAGAACCGGTAAGAGTATAGTTTGTGACCTTTTTCAGCAGGACCACACTGCATTGTCAATTTTTTTTTATAAACTATCAAAGTACACAATAAAACTGTTAAAAACCATGAACCTATCCACATACGCCAGTGGCATATCATCCATGGATGCAAGGTGTTCACTGCACACGGGCCCCGAGGGGGGAGGGCTCCACTGTGCTCTGACCCACAGTGCACCCATGGGTGATCTGTCCCTGGTTGGTACCTCCTGCAGCAGGTGAAATTTGACAGTCAGGGGTGATGGGTGTAGGGGTGGGGGCAGTTACAAGCACCAATCTCCATGTATGGCTTTCAATGAAGCAGCTGAAATACGCTTCTCCTCCTCTCCCTCCCATGGAGCTGCTTCATTGAAAGCCATACAGGGAAATTGGTGCCTGTGACTGCCCCCACCAACGAACTGATCATCCCAACTGTCCATCAGATTCATTTTATTTTCAGGGTCCCCTGTGTGCTCCACTGGCCCTCCTGTGTGATCCTCTAGTCCCCCTGTGTGCTCCTTGCCCCCCCTTCATCCCCCGAAGTGCTGCCAGATTCCCTCCTCTCCCACCGGCTGCTTTGGGGGATGTGTCAGGGTGGAGAGCAGAGGAAGGGGCTGGTAAACATGTCATTTACCAGCCCATTCCTTTTCTGAATAAGCAGAGTCAAGGACTCTGTCCATGCATAATTGAAGCATCTGTGTTTACGATGCTTCAGTTTATGAATGAACAGGAGCCTCTGTGTCTGTCTAATTTAAGAAATCACAGAAGCAGTGAAAAACTGGTGAGCAGTAGGACAATTTCAAAAAGGCAAGGCTAGGCCAAATTTACTAGAGAAAAAATGCACAAACTGTGATTTTACTACAAGAATGAAAATACAAATAGGATTATCTGGGAGTGAGTTAAAGGGTAAGTTCACCTTTACAGAAAACTCTGTAAGGTGAACTTACACAGGTCCCTCTTCTCACCCACCCCGATCCCGCTGACCTGGACCACAGATATCTCTGGTTCTAAGCCCCCCGGTATATCCGCCCCAGGTTGTCCGGGGGTTAGAAATCCTCCCAGCATTCTAATTGGTCAGCGTTGTCACATGGGCAGTGTGACGAATGAACAGCCGCATAGTCCATCCTGTCAGCTATAAAGACGCCGCGTGGATGCAGAAAGGATTTTCTAAGCCCCAGGCTCATGACGTGGATATACGGGGGGTTTAGAACCAGAGATTGTTGCAATCCAGGACCGGGAGGGGGCGAGGAGGGGGACCTGTGTAAGTTCACCTTACAGAGTTTTCTGTAAAGGTGAACTTACACTTTAAAGGCAGTTGTGAAAATGAGGGAACGTGATATCAGAGATTTATTTTTCATGTCCAGTGCTGTGAAATTAATATGGATGCTGGTTCTTTATACAACAAAGTAGAGGATATGTAAGTGTCTCACATATAAGACTTGAATGCAGCAGGAAGCAGATTAAATATATTAATAACTGGATGTGAGGGCTATTTGGCTGCAACCTCTGTTACCCCCGTGGATCGCTAAGGTTGTTTCAATAGGGGCTGCCTAGGCAAGGTCATCTTCCTTCCTTACTGCTACATGTATGTCTCTCTCAAAGCTTCATGCTCAGTTATGATGGGCATTATATTCTGTATTTTAAAAAAATCATACATGGAAACAAGGGAGGTAGTGTATTAATAGCGTAATGGAAAAGGTAGATACTGATGTTTCAAAAGAGAGGTCCTACAGTACAAACACAAACAAGAGATTTGTACTATTGAAGACATCAAAACAATAGTATGTATCCAGCATTTAACAACAATAAAACAAACAAAAACAACACAGAAATAGCCAGAAATATTGTATAATTAATATACAGTATATAAGCTACTTTACTATGCTGCAATTTCAGAGGGGGAGATCAGGTTTCATTTTTATGTGAAACAAAAATCTCAAAACTATAGCAAGAAATTGTGTACAAATTCAATTCACACTATGTAAGCAGCTTTAGTAAACTACAGTTTAACCACAGCCCGGAAGATTTTCCCCCCTTCCTGATTTTACAATTTGGCACTGCGTTGTTTTAACTGACAATTGCGCGGTTATGCGACGCTGTACCCAAACAAAATTTGCATCCTTTTTTTCCCACAAATAGAGCTTTCTTTTGCTGGTATTTTTTCATCTCTGCAGTTTTTATTTATTTTATTTTATTAATTTAAAAAAAAAAACAATATTTTTTACTTTTTTTGCTATAATAAATATCCCCCCCCAAAAAAAACAAAAACGAATTTCTTCATCAGTTTAGGCCAATATATATTCTTCTACATATTTTTGGTAAAAAAAAATCGCAATAAGGTTATATTGATTGGTTTGCGCAAAAGTTATAACATCTACAAACTATGGGAAAGATTTATGGCATTTTTGTTATTATTTTTTTACTAGTAATGTCGGTGATCTGCGATTTTTAGCGGTACTGCAACATTAGCGGTACTGCAACGTGTCGATGAAGCAGCCACCACCATTACTGCTTTGCCTTTCAGTAATCTGAGTATCGGAGGCATATTGGGCATGGGAGGAGAATCTACCCTATTTGGGAATGTAGCCAAGAGGTTATTCTATTGCACCTCTTCTAAGTGGTAAATTTTCCATTTTAAAATACAGAAGCTGCTTGCCCTTACTAGAAGGGCAAATCCTCTGCCTCTCCCTTTAGTCCGGAATGACATTTTAAATACAGGGAACAGCAGGCATTTCAATTTGCAATATGGGAAGCAAGGTTGTGGTACTTTGGTGCGCTTAACAATGTGGTGAATTGGTGGACTAAACTGTATTGCAAAAGTATGTTCTGCAAACAAAGGGGACCTTTGTCTGTGTCAGGAACAAGTTCCTGCTGCTGACTTAAAAAAAGGAAAGCATGATTTGTTTTTATTCACTATTAGTAATTATTAGTTAAGTAACAGAAGTTCACTATTTTCCTAAAACTGCAAATTACTTAGGAACATGAGTTCACCCTAATACCAGGAAGTACCAGGAAGTAAACTTTTTATATTGCTACTTATCAGCCCACAGTTGTTTTCTGTTTGCAAGTACAAAAAAACAGTTGCTCATGATAAAAAGCCAGTGTCCTTGAATTAAAATATCATCAAGTAATGTTATCAGCTTCCCCAGCTACCCTCTGTAAAGTAAACACCCCTCCTCCCTATTTAAAGCGATGCTCCATGCTCCTTCAGAAAACATTTAACATCAGCAGCTACAAATACTGTAGCTGCTGACTTTTAATATTAGAACACTTACCTGTACTGGAATCCAGCAGTTTCTTCACCCCAGTCAATTTTTCAATCGGCTCTCGGGTGCTGCCATCGCCATTCCTTGTAAGGGAAACCAGCAGTAGGCTCCCTACTGCGCATGCGCAAAGTGCTCTGCACTTTGTAAATGGCCCGTCGGTGGGGGAAGGAGAAGGGGGGCCATACTTCCGGGGGACTTCATGGTGGCGAAGTTACTCGGAAGTGGGAGTGGATACCTGTTAAAAATAGGTATCTGCTCCCCCCTCTCCCTGATAAATGCCAAATGTGGCAGTGGAGGGGGGGAGCAAACAAGCGGAGCTTCCCCTTTTGGGTAAGTCTTTCATAATGTGCTAGTATGGAATGCATACTGACACAATATGCTCTTAACTTGCAGGGAGAAGATCTATTTTTGTTATTTTTTTTCTGGTTTACTTTCATATAATTCCTATAAGCCCTTCTGCATATATGACAATGCATAGTTCTGTTCTACTAGCCTTATAGTTTCCTATCAGGGGTTATAAATCATTAGAATCAACAGCAACACTCATGCTGTTGATTACTGTATTAAACTGATGCAGTTATTAGAGACTAGGGTCTAGGAACAGGAAAAGCTGCCCAGCAATGCCTTGTGCCTTCACCAATATGGCAGTCTTCTTGAAGACATACTGTGGTGGGAAATAGATAACAAAATGGGCCTAAGCAAAAGGGCAGTCACAAAATGCCTATAGTAACTAATATATCATTCACAACTTATTCACTTTTTATTGTGTGATGGATAAGTTTACCTGAGTCTAGATAATCTTTGGAAAATAAGTGTTTGGGCCAACCCCCTTAACTGTATCATAATGATTGATATTTAATTTACCCATAGGGCAGATTTAACAAGCAGCAGGTTACTGCATTGACATTTTTTTTTTTCACTTTTTTTACTGTAAAAAATGTTGTTGCATTTTTAAAGAACAATTATCATCTTCATTCATCATAACAATCACTCATTGGGAAACTCACTGGGAAACAGTCATTGCTGCTCATCCATTCTTTAATGAAAAAAAAAAAACAGGTCAAGGTAACATTCATCCTTGTGGTAATATGGGCAGTGTTATATGTGCCTACACCAACTACTTATCATTAATGTAGAGCTTACCCCGGGAGCCTGATGGTGACTACCAGAGGTAGGGAGGGCTGACATAATTCCTCAGGGTGCAGGTTACTAGGCATGGTGGGTGATAAACAAGAAAGAAAGTTGGGCGTCAGTCACTTTTATGCTTAAACAAGAGAGAAGTTTATTTCTTAAACAGGAAAAATGTGGGAGAGATGTATGCCGCGTACACACGTGCGGACTTTTGCCGGCGGACCTTAGTCCAGCGGACAATCCCGCCGGGACTTTCCAGCTGGGTCCGCTGGACTTTCCGAGCGTGTGGACTTGCCCACACACGCACGGACTTCTCCGGCGGATAATCCGCCGGCCAAAAGTCCGCGGGACTTTTGAAAATGAACGGACTTGCCCACACACGGAGCAGTCCGTTCATTTCGAACGTAACTTCAGGTTACGTAGCTAGCGTAGGCAGTAAATGCCGCCGCGCTAGCTCCGTGACCTGGCATGGATTTAAAGGGACTCCCCACGCCGAAAAAAACGGCGTGGGGGTTCCCCCCAAATCCATGTCAGACCCTCATCCGAGCACGCAGCCTGGCAGGCCAGGAAAGGGGTGGGGACGAACGAGCGCCCCCCCCTCCTGAGCCGTACCAGGCCGCGTGCCCTCAACATGGGGGGTGCCCTGGGGAAAGGGGGGCCGTGCGGCCCCCCCCCCCCCCCAAGCACCTTGTCCCCATGTTGATGAGGACAAGGGCCTCTTCCCGACAACCCTGGCCGGTGGTTGTCGGGGTCTGCGGGCGGGGGCTTATCGGAATCTGGGAGCCCCCTTTAATAAGGGGGCCCCCAGATACCGGCCCCCCACCCTATGTGAATGAGTATGGGGTACGATGTACCCCTACCCATTCACCTAAGGTGTAAAATGTAAAGTACAAAAACACACACACTTTTGAAAAAATATTTTATTGCACTGCTCCGGGGGTCTTCTTCCGTCTTGGGGGTCTTCTCGCCGGACTCCTCCGCTCTTTTACCTAGCTCTTTCACGAGCGGGGGAAGTCCGGCTACCTTCTTCGTCGTCGCCGTCGTCGTCTGGGGGGGGTCTCGATCCGCCTTCGGGGGTCTTCCGGGGGTCTCTTCTGTTCTTGCGGCGGTCGTCGTCTTCTGCGCCGCCGGCGCCGCCTTCTTCTTCTTGTCCTTCTTCTTGTTCTTCTTCTTCTTCTTCTTCTTCCGATGTTGACCCGACGCTCTCTCTGCCCGGAATGCCTGTGCCGCGCTGCGCTGGGACTTATATAGGGGCATGGGGACAGGGTCACATGCTCATGTCACATGGTGACCCCGCCCCCTTGTGTTGTCACAATCCGGGTGGATGCTGGGACTGTGACATCGCAAGGGGGCGGGGTCACCATGTGACATGAGCATGTGACCCTGTCCCCATGCCCCTATATAAGTCCCAGCGCAGCGCGGCACAGGCATTCCGGGCAGAGAGAGCGTCGGGTCAACATCGGAAGAAGAAGAAGAAGAAGAAGAAGGACAAGAAGAAGAAGGCGGCGCCGGCGGCGCGGAAGACGACGACCGCCGCAAGAACAGAAGAGACCCCCGGAAGACCCCCGAAGACCCCCGAAGGCGGATCGAGACCCCCAGACGACGGCGGCAGCGACGACGAAGAAGGTAGCCGGACTCCTCCGCTCGTGAAAGAGCTAGGTAAAAGAGCAGAAGAGAGCGGAGGAGTCCGGCGAGAAGACCCCCAAGACGGAAGAAGACCCCCGGAGCAGTGCAATAAAATATTTTTTCAAAAGTGTGTGTGTTTTTGTACTTTACATTTTACACCTTAGGTGAATGGGTAGGGGTACATCGTACCCCATACTCATTCACATAGGGTGGGGGGCCGGTATCTGGGGGCCCCCTTATTAAAGGGGGCTCCCAGATTCCGATAAGCCCCCGCCCGCAGACCCCGACAACCAACGGCCAGGGTTGTCGGGAAGAGGCCCTTGTCCTCATCAACATGGGGACAAGGTGCTTTGGGGTGGGGGGGCCGCACGGCCCCCCTTTCCCCAGGGCACCCCCCATGTTGAGGGCACGCGGCCTGGTACGGCTCAGGAGGGGGGGCCCTCGTTCGTCCCCACCCCTTTCCTGGCCTGCCAGGCTGCGTGCTCGGATGAGGGTCTGACATGGATTTGGGGGGAACCCCCACGCCGTTTTTTTTCGGCGTGGGGAGTCCCTTTAAATCCATGCCAGGTCACGGAGCTAGCGCGGCGGCATTAACTGCCTACGCTAGCTACGTAACCTGACGTCACGTGCTAAATGAACGGACTTGCCGATGAGCGGCAAGTCCGTTCATTTCAAAAGTCCCGCGGACTTGCCTACTAACGGCGGGATTGTCCGCCGGACTGCCAAGTCCAGCGGATAATTTTAAAACCAAACTTAAAACTTTGGCGCCAAAAAGTCCGCCGGACTTTGGCGCCAAAAAGTCCGCCGGACTTTGTCGCCAAAAAGTCCGCCGGCGCCCACACACGAGGGGATTATCCGCTGGACTTCAGTCCAGCACACCTTTGGATAATCCCGCGGGATATGTCCCTTCGTGTGTACGCCTTTTGCATGGAAAAAGTCGTACCTGTGCATAGAAACCAATCAGCTTCCAGGTTTTTTTTTTGTCAAAGCTTAATTGAACAAGCTGAAGATAGAAGCTGATTGGCCACCATGCACAGCTGCACAAGATTTTGCACTCCAGTTTTAGTAAATCAACCCCAAAGTGTTTCCTCCCTGATATTTTCTCCTTTCTCCCTCAACAGCCTGTAAACATCAGATTTGTGAAGCTTCTGTCAGCCTTCTTTTCTAACTGATCAGAGCTGAAAATTTTTCATCACATGTTTTAATCACAGAAAGTGACATATAGTTTTTGAAAACAAGGAGAGGGGTAGATATTCCAATAAGTAACTGACTGCTCTGGGCTTCAACAAAATGGCAACTTCCAGCAAGAAGAAACAAGAGCAATGCTGGAGGCAATTTACAGGACACTCACTTTGTTAAAGAACATTCATTGTTATCAAACTGTTATGGGTAATGTTCTGCCTTAACAAACAAAATTAGTACCACTTCTACTACTATTTTTAAAATATATTATTTTAGTGCTTTTTTTGTAATATCAAACTTGTCCCAAAGTGGAGTTACATTGAAAAAAATAGATATAATCAAAAAGACTTAAAACTATAAGTACACATACATTACCTCTAACAACTAAAAAAAATGCAGTCACAAACAAAGGGAACACTTGTAAAATGGTCTTACTCTGGTTACTCAAAGCAATAATGGGTTAGTAAAAAGTGAAATACTTTTTTCATAACTTGGATTGAAAATTGACATGCTGTCAGCAAATATCAAAGCATGGATGATTTCTGATCAGAAGAGAAGCAATTGGAGTTTTTAGATTCATGCCAATTTTTAGATTCCTACTGTGTATCCATGAATTGTATAATAACAAATAGCCTTTAAAACAAAGTTTGTGACTTTAGACTACTACAGTACAATTTTGGTAAGACAAAGAAAGCACTATAACACAGCAACATGGGTTTCAATCAATCATGTAATTATTAAAAAAAAGTCAAAATAAATCGGTTAGCTTTTTGGCCTTAATCTTCTAAACCAGTATTAGTAGCTTCTAATTTTCTCAGAATTTTTTTATCTATGATATGGCAATCAAACACCAATGATATGCTAGACATTCTCCATAATTTAACATGGAAATGCATTAAGATGTTGCAGCTGTGCAGTATATTTTGATTTTATCCTGACCATGTCAGCGTGTATAAAACTACCCATATAGTTGAAAGAAAAGAAATGTAATTTTGGTGGTGATTCAGGGAAGTGAGATAAAGTATTTGTTCTATTCAAGTGATGGAATAAATGCCATTATATTTATTCAGCAGTATCAGAACACTAGAAAGCATTGGTAAAAAGGACCAATTTCCAGTTCACGTCCAAGCAGTAGAGTGGTAGCAATATTACACCCAGCCAAAAATCCCATTCCCCACTACCTGAATGAGCCTGAGAGAACCAGTGGTATCCAATAGGAACCCACATTTTAAGGCTACAAGGGAATATAAGGTAAATGCCTGGAAGCTTCTCAAGTGAGTTTTGCCATGAAAATAATGGTAATAACATATGTCCTAACTCCCAATCAATCTTTGTAAATGCTTTTTGTTTTCTAATTAGGCCTCAGTACAGTTCCTAACCCTTTCTGTTTTGTTTTTTTTAAAGATAAATCACAATGTATATTTTTTGATTTATATAACACTTTACATCAAACAGCAAATGACATTTAAAAAAAACGCAATTCATAGAAATATAGAGAAACAACTAAAGGAGTAATTTTTGAATGAATGTGTCCTATTCATCTAAGCAAATTATATATAAATACAAAGGCGTTAAAATGGGAACAAACTACATCATCAGTGATTGCACAGCACTACTTGGTCCTCAGAATCCGAAGTACACAGTGAGCTGAATTATTCAATACACACAATGCTTTTGCAAAATATTGAGTTGCTTCATGGAAAAGGAAGGACTTTGAAGCGTCCAGCCTTAGGCCTCATGCACACTGGACATTTTTACAGCTTCTGTTTTTGTCTTCAGACGTTTTTTTTTCTGCAGCCAGTAAACTCTCCAGCATGTTATCCTATGTGTCCATGCACACATAGGCTGTTATCCGCATTTTTTGGTAGGGGCGTTTTCTGGCTGGAAAAAAAAACCCCAGGACTAGTAGGTTTTAGGAGGAGTTTTTCAGCTGTAAAAATTATCTATTCAGCGTTTATCAGCGTTTTTGAGCCATAAGCTTTTATGGGAATATAGTTTTGCTAAAAAAAAGATAAAAAATGCTACAGTTAAAAAACGCTACTGCAAAAATGCTGCAAAACTCATTCTATAGCTACAGTTTCTACAGCTAACGCTACTGGAGTTTTTAATATGTCCAGTGTGCATGAGGCCTTAAAGAATAATTCTAGGCACCGGCATGTTATACATAATTGCATTGGTCCAGCTTGGACCAATGTAACTATGTATACTGTATGACATACCTGGCAGATGCCACTGAAAGCTGAAAATCACTGAAGCAGACACTACTATTTCAGTGATCTCCGTGATCTGCACTTGCTAACAGGTCCCATGCTGAGCAACTTCTCTCCTGTAATGTAAACACAATAGGTCAGCCCGTGTACGTTTTATGAATGGTTGCAAAGTGTTAAGGACAGGAAGGGGGCCCGCTGCAGAACATGTGAACGGGTCCCACTGTGGGACCATAGTTAAGGGCCCCGGGTTCGGAGGGAGTAAAGGGCCCCGGGTTTGGAGGGAAGGGCCTCGGGTCAGAGGGGCCTTTTTATGTTTTTTTGAACTGGGGCCTCTGGACAGGATGCTTCTGACTGACATTGACCTTATGTTGCTACATGGTCATTTTGAGTTAATTTCTTAAGCCGAACATGGCATTGTGGACATATTAGCTCAGTGATGTGTATGTGCTCAGATATGTGCAGCTGTGGAGCTGATTGGGTTGGCACAGATAGCTTCTTTCTGAGTTTGAACCAAGCCCAAGCTTATCCTTACTTTAACTGTAAACTACCAATCCCCATCCTTCATGCAAGTAGAACAAAGGCAGAGATGTTTGCAGTACATCCGGGGTGGCAACTATGGCTCCCTCCATAAAGACAGTGGAGAGGGAACAGGAATTGTATTATTTGCATGTTCACTAGGTGAAAATAAAGGGGTTAAAAAAAAGAAAAACTTAAACAGGCACCTCATCTCTGGACTGATAACCTCTAAATCACATTTTTTGTTTTGGTTTCAGATATACTTTAACCTCCTTGGCTGTAACCCCGAGCGTGACTCGGGGCTGACTTTTTTTGTCAGGAGCGGTAACCCCGAGTCACGCTCGGGGTAGCAGTGCAGAGCATACAGCGGAGCCCTTACCTTGTCCTGGGCTCCAGCGATGTTCTCCGCTGTCTTCGGCTGTCCTCGGCTGTGTTCGCCAGCGCGATCACGGCGTCTCACTTCCTAGTTCCGTTCCCTGCGAGCAGCAGCGGCGCATGGGAGCGGAACTGGGCGGGAGATTCAAAAGTTCAAAAGTTCAGCACAACACACACACATATAAATAGAGGTGATACAGTGTAATCTGAGAGGATTACACTGTATCATCTCAGATCTTACTGATACAGTGCCCCTTGCCTTGCCCTAGTGCCCCTTGCCAATAAAAAAAATTAAAATGGAGTCCAAAAAGCGCCATCTCGCTACAAAATCGCCTTTGGAGCAGTTGGATGACAGCGACAGCGGCAGCGACACGGAGTTGCTCCCAGAACTGAGCGATAGCGAGTCGTGGGGAGATTTGTCATCTGACACGGATGTGACAAGTGACAGCGGTGACAGCGGTGATGATCCTGCACCTGACATCAACGATGTGCGCACTTGGTGCCCTATTGAGTGCGATACGGACCAGGTAGCGCCCCCAAGGTTCCCCTTCACTGGATCACCTGGGATGAAGGTCGAAGTTGAGCGTGGCAACCCTCTGGCATACCTGGAATTATTTCTTACAGAGGAGGTAATTCAAAAAATTGTCACAGAGACAAATCGCTACCAAGTGCAGCAATCCGCTACGCCGCATGCCAGGTTTTCCCGAAGCAGAAGGTGGGAACCGGTAACTAAAGAGGACATCTGGCTGTTTCTCGGACTCATTATTCTCCAGGGAGTGGTGGGGAAACCGCGCCAGAAATGGTACTGGACCACCAACAAATTACTGGCCACCCCGTTTTTTGGTACCGTGATGTCGGAATACCGTTTTTCCCTCATTATGAAGCATTTTCACTTCACCAACAATGAAGAGTTTGATGAGGCCACGCATCCTGCGCCCAAGCTCAAAAAAATCTGGGAGGTATGCCAAATGATTGGGAACAATTTCCAGCGGGCCTACGTGCCAGAAAGGGACATCAGTGTGGATGAGAGCTTGATGGCCTATAAGGGACGCCTAAGCTGGATCCAGTATATAGCATCGAAAAGAGCGCGGTTTGGCATCAAATCCTACATGCTCTGCGAGTCATCCACTGGGTACATATGGAACTCTGTCATTTACACCGGTAAAGGCACGAAATTCAACCCCAGGTACAGCGGCTATGGGATGGCCACATCATCTGTCCTAACACTACTGGAGCCATTACTGAACCAGGGATATTGCGTCACCATGGATATTTTTTATACGTCGCCAGAGCTGTTCGAGGTTTTGATCCAAAACAAAACTGATGCTTATGGTAGGTTAGGCCTAACCGACGTGACATGCCATCTAGGTTTGCCAAAAAAAACTGAAAACCGGTGAAAGTGTTGCCTGGCAGAAGGGGAAGATGATGGCAATACGTTGGCGAGACAAGAAGGACGTGTGTCTCATGAGCACTGTGCACAGTACCTCCACTGCAATGGTCCACACAAAAGGTGGGAAAGATGTGCTGAAGCCGCAAGTCGTGATCGACTACAATTGCACCATGGGAGGTGTCGACCGAGCTGATCAGGCAATGACCTTTTACCCGACTATGCGGAAACAGCAGAAGAGATACTACAAAAAGATTTTCAGGCATCTGCTGGAACAATGCCTTTGGAACGCGTACATCTTGTACCGAGCAGGAAGTGACAGGCCTCTTGTTCATTCGGATTTTATCTGGAAGGTGGCTGAGCAAATTTTCCTCAAACACCAGAGGCCATCAGTAGCTGCAAACAGAGATGGACGACGTGCTGCTGGTGTTGTCAACCCAGAACGCCTAACAGGTCGTCATTTTATGGACTATATACCACCAACCGCAAGAAAGGCAGCACCTACCAGGATGTGCGTGGTTTGCTGTTCCAACAAAGATGACAGGCGGAAGAAAATCAGAAAAGAAACCCGGTTCTATTGTCCGGATTGTGACGTCGGACTGTGTGCTGTACCCTGTTTTAAAATTTACCACACTCAGGATGTTTATTAAATTTTCTTTGTCTGACAAATTTCTTTAGTTTGTATTATATTCTTGAATAAAATGATATTATTTAAAAATGTAAAATCGTGATTTTGTGTTTTAAACTTTATCACATCTGGGATGTGTATTAGAGTCTTGTTTGGTCAGGTTTAAGTAAGTAATTACTAAGAATTGCAGGCCTATAATACATAGCATCACATTTCCATGCAAAATAATTGTACCGCTTTCAGCACAAAATTCCAGCCAGAATCATACCGCCAGGGAGGTTAAAGTGGGGTGCCCCCTAAAAAATTTTTAAAAGTCAGCAGCTACAAATACTGCAGCTGCTGACTTTTTATAATTGGACACTTACCTGTCCCAGGGTCCAGCGATGAGGGGGAACGAAGCACCCCCTTGTTCCCCGCTCCGCTCGCGGTGCCAGCATTCTTACTGTGGGCACCCGGCTGTGGCTTCACGGCCAGGCACCCACTGCGCATGCGCGAGCGGGGCCGCGTGCCGTGATACGCCGCACAGTCATCTGGGACACGTTACAGGTCCCAGATGACTGTGCAGCACCAAGGGGAAGTGATGTCAGTGCCTGGGCACTGAAGGAGGCACACTACGAGGGACCCCCTAGCAACAGGCATTTAGAGGTGAGTATTCTTTTGTTTCCAATTATTTTATTTTTTATTTTTTTATGATTTTTAAGCTATTTTATTTTGGTGGAAACACCACTTTAACTATGATGATATTTTCAACAATAGATGTCATCAACATAATGCTCTCCTCATTTTCTCCACTTTCCATCTTAAAAGCTAATGTGAAGTGAAATTATAAAATGGCTTGATTGTCAATATATACATTATATATTGTGTTGTTTCATTTATAATATATTTATTGTGCAATAATGCAATATAAATAAAGTGTGTCCTTATATTAGCATTCATTAGTAGACATTTTTTTTATGTCCGTTAATTTGCTCTGACAATATTAGGCACTCATTTATGCTATTAACAACCACAAATTAATAGTTATTAGTGTGCACTGAAATTCATTAATACTTCCAGTGCTCAGAGGTTACAAATATTGAATGATATATGAGGGTGTATATTCAGGTCTTGTATGTTTTGAAGATGTTCAGGACTTCAGGATAATGAGAACGGAGTGGAATTTGACTATGTGCCACCTCTTTCTCTTAAAACATTGAAAATTACAAAATAAATGAAAGAACAGAGCTGCCACTTGTCCTCCCAGCTGAGCCCTATTTCAGTTTTGGCTCTGAACAGATCCATTCCCAGTGAATCTATAATGTGTCGGGAACCAGGCAGTTTAATTAGAAGATATTGATCGAGGAGAAAACTTTGGACTAAACCAAAACAGACAACACAGCAAAACTTTTTCTTTTAACCATTCATTGGCAAATTTATGAGTGGTACTATTTTTTCCAACAACGCTGTTATGTTACATTAAAAAGAAGACTGGGATCTGCTAAAATAGTAATTGAAAAAATATCCTAGTATTTACATATTATCCACAATTCTATCATTATTTTGAATAATTTGTTTGGAAAGGTTCCCAGGTTATCCTGTTACCAAATTTCTTTAAAGACTACAATCATGTATCCCCAAACAATAATTTGGCTGTATAATCAATTTACTAAATTTTTTGTATTTTGCTATGAGTGTCTGTGACTTGCAGTTTTTATTTATAAGCTGCAAAATGATTGTGGTGTGCTGCAGTATCCTGTAAGATGCCATGTCATTATGACAAAAATTTTAAAACATCACAGAGTAGTCCACTAGGGAAGGAAGATACAGGATATATAGAGGTGGCATCATAAAATAATGTTCTTCTTTACAGGTCCTTATAACCAACAGGACATGAATAGCTTCTCTGAGTGCAGGAATCTGATCCAAGGCAATCAGCTTAAGGGCTCCTAGGGACAAAACCTGGAACTCACGAGTGCAAAAACTAAAACTTGTGGGAGTTGGTGTCAGAGTGTGACACAAAAAAAGTAATCTTCTGTGTTGGGTGTGCTGGCTCTATAAGAGAAAGCAGTTAATGCTTGTTCTTGTGTAGTCAGGAATTGGTGCAACAGATGTCACATGAGGGATCCAGCCATAGGCATGACTTATCATTATAAGGTTGCATGAGCTTTTGTAAGCAAAGAAGCTATGTTCAGACACCCCTCTGTTAACCTTGTTATAAGTGACACAGGGGTTAGGTAAATGTAGCTTTACCGAGATAAGCTAAGTGTAGAAAATCACAACCCATAGTGTTTAAATAGACTGCAAAAGTTTGTGCTACATGCAGAAATTAGCTGTGCCATATATAACTCTGCCAAACCCAAAAGTAGGTGGTGGTAAGTAGGGATGATCTGAACATACCTGGGTTTGGTTCAGGGCAGGTTTGTAAAACTGTGTTAAAATTATGATTGTTAATACTAACCCCATTAAACTCATGAAATATGTAAAATCAGTCCTAGTTATTTTCTAGGGCAAGGGATTGTCAAAGAGAGGGTATGGAGAGCTGAGAACTGCCCTGGGGAACATGTCCTAATAAAAAAAAAAAATTGTTTGGTGGGGAGCAGCAATTTTACTTACCTCAGTATTGGAAATGTTCACCCCCTTCCTGCCCAGGCCATTTTTAAGATTTCAGCACTGTCATAATTTGAATGAAAAAAAAAAAAAAAACAGGAGCACATGATCCTCATTAGCATGACAGTATACATTTATTGAGAGAAAGTAATAGAATATTTACAGTTAAAATTCTTGAAAATCAGCATGGGTAGGCAGTAGCAGCTGTAGTAACCACCAGGATGGATACAAAGCAAGGCTGTGTGTGGCACCGGCTTCTGTACAACCAGCCTGTCAGAGTTTTCCCATGTGATCACTGTCAGCGGCTATAGCCGCCAGCACTGATCATTATTTTCTGATGGCTGGGAAACCTTCCACTGTCCGAATGCAAAAGCACAGTGGGAGAGATTCCCTCATCAGTACTGATCAGCACTGACTGTGTTGATGTGGGAATAAAGCAAGTTTCTTTCCTTCAACCCTTGGTGGAAGAAAATAAACATTATAAAATGTATGGCTTGTTTAAGAATAGATGGTTTCCATGACTGCTCTAAAGTTTGTTTAGTGGTCATAAAGATTTGATTGTGGTCTTAAAGATTTGAGGAATGAAAGTCTGTTAATGCCAAATTTTGTATTGGTTTGTGCAATCAGGTTTCCCATGGGTTCTTAGTGAGGTTGCAGGACAATACAGCATTAGGCAGGCAATAGCAGGAAAAAACTTGCATCAGTTTTTGTAACCTTTTCCTTTGCTGTGGACTATTTGATGTGATGTGACCCTCGACTTTTAATTAAAATACAGGATTTTAAGCCTTTTTCCGGTGTGCGGCTATCCAGAGTTTTTGTCCTGCTATTGCCTGCCTATTGTGTATGTATCAGCCAGCACCTGGGGCTCCTTCATAGGAAGAAGAGCATCTGCCCTGGAGGGCTATCCTGGAGCGGTGGTTCCCTTTCACAATACAGTATTAGTTGAGGTATATACCCAATTCCAGAATCATTTCACAATGGGGCAGATCTGCCATATGTGTGAGTGAGAGCCTAACTGGGTACATCATAAATGTATTGGTTCAATTGCTTTCATTCGCAGGACTTGAACGAACGTACAAGAAACCATGTTGCCATCTTCATTTCCAATGAGTGCTTTAAGGTCCTTCCTGTTACCAAAAGGCATTAAATATGAATTTTCACACTCTGCACATGCTTCTAATAACACTGTGGGTCCTTCAATGTGCATTTTTTAAAACTGACTTCTGCTAGTTTATTATTTATCAGAAAGGTTAGTAGCTAAGGCAAGCATTCCTGTCTGACAGCTCCTGAAAAGCAAGGCACATTTATTTGTTTGCTTCACATATCACATTTTCTAGCTTCTGAATTTTTCATAGAGCACTGAGTGTCTTATAAACTGGCCACCTTAAAAGATAGATTTTATGCTCATTATTTAATTATTGGAGTCACAAATGACATGGACATTCAGTAATATTTTTGGCTGAAGACATTTCAGCACTTATCCAAGAAGCTTCCTCAGTTCAAATTAGTATCAGCGACATACCTTAACATTCACTCTCCTAAATCCAAACACCAGAGTGTCATATAATCTATCAAGTTAGCTGGTAATTGTGTAAAAACATGATGGGAGGCATGAAAGTTTGTGATAACACCCTGTTCTAGAAAATAACTTAAATCACTGTGGTACCATGAATTCTGAGACAGGTGTTCATTTTTTAGATTTCATGGCTGAAGGCTGACTTTATTGTCAAATCAGTGGTGTAAGATGGTCAGCCTTTTGACTTCCAAGGATGCATCCTACACATTATGGCAATCACAAATACAAGCTCATAGCTGCAATATTTTGAAATTTTACAACTGATGTTTTCCCCTGCCATGGTCCTTGAGTTCAGCTTTTGCTCCTGGCAGTGGTGAAAACATTTCAGATTTGAAAGTGGGGGTGATCTGTTCCCCTATTGCCTCCTGTGTGCAGTGAACCTTGAAGTGCTCAGCTTCTGTTCCCAATTTGTTTGACCCAATGTCTCCATAAATAGGAACTGTCACGAACAGATTATGATCATATAGGGGACCATTATTTTAATAGCTAAAGAGAATATTTTGCCCAAGGATCTTCTGGTCCCAAAACCTCTTGGATGTTTGACACCTGGCAGCTTGCTTATGCCTTCACTGTCACAATAAACTGCCTCCAGCAGCTACACCAGCAGCTACAATCAGCAGGCACCAAAACTTACAGAGGTGTTGTTGATACCTGTTGATTGTTTACAGGGGATCCTTGCCTGGTTGTTTACAGGGGATCCTTGTCTGGTTGTTTACAGGAAATCTTTGTTTGAATATTTACAGGAGATCCTTGACATCAACATATCTTTCAGAAGGGAAAGAGGCACAAGAGGAAAACAATTCCCACCTTTAAAGACTTCATATACAGTAGTTTAATTCTGTTCACATTTTTTAACTTAAAGCGGAGTTCCACCGGTTGTTGAGAATAAGAAAAAGTCAGCAGCTACAAAAGTATAGCTGCTGACTTTTAATAAACAGCCACTCACCTGTCCCACGGTCCAGTGATGTGGATGCTCGAAGTCTCCGTTCTCTCCTCCTCCTCTTCAGAGCACCGACATTGTTAGTGTTGGCGCCCGGCTGTGACAGTTTGAGGCTTCACAGCCGGACGTGCACTGTGCATTTGCGAGTCGCGCTGCGCTCTGTCAATGGCCAGGCAATCTTCTGGACTTGTGACCTGTCCCAGAAGATTGCCAGGAAGGAGGGGCCGCCTAGGGGCAGTGGATGAGTCATCTAGGCTGCCAGAAGTTGGAAGGAGGAAGTAGGACATGAAGTCCCACTCAAAACCAGGTAACCAACCCCCCCCCAAAAAAAAAATGACATGCCAATTTTGGCATGTCAGGGGGCAAGGAGCACCTTTCCACTTTTGGGTGGATCTCCGCTTTAACCTTTTTTCAGAAATTATCACTTTTTCTCTAAAGTAACACTCTGAAAATAAAATATATAAAAGGTAGCTTCTCTGAATTCATATAATTTTTGAGAGGACAGTAAAGATTTTACCTGAGCAGTTCTAACGGGGGCAAATGGCATAAGGTGAAGTAACTAAGAGTACACTACTGCTCAAAAGTTTTGGGGAGGTGTGAAATGGGTACACTCGTCCACAGTTTTTGAAGGTAGGTTGTTCCAAACATCTTAGAAATTAACCACAGGTCTTATGTGGATATAGGCTGCCTCAAATCATTCTATCTCTTCATGGAATCCCAGACAGACTCAATGATGTTTAGATCAGGGCTCTGTGGGGGCCAAACCATCACTTCCAGGCCTCCTTGTTCTTTTTTACGCTGAAGATAGTTCTCAATCACATTGGCTGTATGTGTGGGATCATTGTCCCGCTGTAGAATACATTCAGGGCCAATCACACACCTCCATGATGGTAAGGCATGATTTATAAGTGTCTGCTTGTATTTCTCAGCATTGAGGACACCATTTATCAGGCATTGTAGAGGACCGTAGACTCAGAGGTCAGCCAAGGAAATGTAATGCAGCAGATGAAAGACACATCATGCTTACTTCCCTTCAACATTGTAAGATTTCCAGCAGTGCCATTGGCACAGATCTGGCAAAAACCAGTGGGACCCAGGTACACCCATCTACTTTTCAAAGATGTCTGGCTGAAGTGGTCTTCATGGAAGAATTGCGGCCAAAAAGCCATACCTCCTTGGTGGAAACAAGGCTAAGCGACACAACAATGCATGAAAACATAGGGGCTGGGGTGCCAAAAATTGGGGGAACTGGGGTGTTCCGGACTGCTGAGTCAAAATTGTAAATATTTGGCTTTAACAGGAGGCTGTTTGTTCGCAGAAGGACACTAATGATAATAATGAGTGTCTGCAGGCAACAGTGAACCATGGTGGAGGTCCTTTGCAAGTTTGGGGCTACGTTTCAGCAAATGGAGTTGGAGATTTGGTCAGGATCAATGGTGTCCTCAATCATTGAGCAAGAATAGGGTGACAGCAGGGGAGGCATGGAGTAAGTGTGGGGAGATGCAGTCACAGGCTTGTTGAGTGATACATGTGAAGTGGTGAAGGAGAGTGTGCAGCTGTATTGGTGAGAAGGGAAAGCATTTTGTGTAGGCAGGTAATAAAGGCATATTAGTGAGTGAAGGGGAAACTAAAGAGAATGTTAAGATGCAGTGTAATGTGGGGGGGGGGGGGGCAGGCGTGGAATGTAAGCTGTGAGAAGCAAGCAAGGGGGGAGGGGGTAAAATCATGGATGGTGTTGAAATAAGGACTATAACCCTGCATGGTAATGGTGCTTAGAGAAAGAAGACTGCAGGCACAGCAAATTCTTTATGGATCATCTAACATTCATCTAGTATGGGGGGAAATTATCCTGAGTGTGATGATGCTCTAACTGATCTCAATCCTTCCTTTCCCTCCACCCTTTTAGACCCTCAACTCCCTCCTCTCCACCTCTTTTTTCTCTTGTTTCTCTGTTTCTAGCCTCTTTTGAAAAATATTCTTCTTTCTTACATCTAGTAATAGGGCCTGTAGGTGTAGATGGAGGAACTTCTCTGTTGTGGATATCAAATTATATTTGTCCCACCTTATCTCTGCCCTACGCATGGAACTATTTTGAATGTTGCACATTTCCATTCCCATTACTTTCTTTGCGTTTACATGTATTACTGTTTTATATAGTAATACATAGTAATAAATAGTAACGGTGCAGGAGGGGGGGTTGGTTAAGATTGCAGTGGGGTGCTGCCTGGGAGTGTGGGTAGATTATGGGTATTAGTGGGGGGAGCTGGCTGACATTGCAGGAGGGGGGTGGGGTTGGGTAATCTTTATGACCAACAAAAATGCTGCTAGCCAGGCTACATGCTAATAGGAAAGTTCCCTCCTAACACAGAGAAGGTTGGAAGAAAAAGGAAGGTGTGGGTGTTGTGGGTGCAGAGAAAGGGGGATTACAGGCACAGTACACATGAGGGGTTTAATTGAGATTGCAGTTAAGACTGCCTAAATGTTTTATAAAAGATAGAGAAAGGAGACTTGTTCTAGGTAGTTATATCGGTTATGTTTTACTGGGATACCTTATGTACAACCCCAAACACTGTGTACAAAACAAAGGGGCGTCTCCAGAGGGTGGAAACAGAAAAGTGGGGCTTATTGAACAGTAGTATCCGTATCAGTAAGAATTAGGTAGCCGTATATAAAATATATATCAACAAATTTATTAGTGAGTTTTCACATTTTAACCATATACCTAGTTGGATAATAAACAACCGACCATATTATATATAAAAGACACCGTGCTGGTAAAGTCTATCCAGAACGGGTGTCTGAGGACAGTGGGGGGACAAACGACATATAACAAAACAATACAGGGTACCGTACGGATGCCAGAGAAAATTCATGACATGTCTGCCATTGCTGAAATCAGCGTTTTTCAGTCCTGCAAGATTACACAGGGAAGGGAATAATATCCCACTAATGGTGTGGCAGGTTTGTCATGAATGCCCCCTGGGGGCTCGAGCCTAAGGTAGGGGAGAGGAAGGAGGAAATATCACTAGGAAATATATCCTATAGATTGCCTAAACTTTTCATGCTATCATATGATACATTTTTTTCTTTGGAGCGAGCTGCGGATTATCCGAGGACCAGGTCCGTCGGATCATGTCCGTCGTACTTTGTCCGATGTTGGTGTTGCGTACACACGGTCGGACAACGTTGTCGGAATTTCCGGTCTGCAAGAACGTCGTGACGTAAGTCGTCTTCCACGAGACTAGAAAAGGGAAGTTCAGCACCACGTCCCGCACCCGTTGGGCTCCTTCTGCTGATCCCGTGTTTATCGCGAGTTAGTTGAAGTTTGGGGACTTACGATTCGCGCTTCTCAGTTTTGTCACTCAGATCGTTACTGCTCTTCAGTTTGTGCTTGTCGTGCGTATCTGTTTATTAGTGCGTGTAGTCAGTTCGCATTTGTTGGTCATTGCGGCCTATATCTTGATATAGGACGCTTTGATTTTCACTGCTTATTGTCTGCTCGTTTCTGGTATTCATTTCGTTCTTTCAGGCCTTGCTGTTTATCGGTGCTTTCTGTTTGTCCGTTCTGACCAGCCGACCGTTTGTGAGCGATGTTTCCCATACGTACTCGTCGCCGAGTTTGTGCTGTACGCGGAATTGGTGTCGGGCTTTTAGCTTTGAGCCAAGACCTGTCCATGAACAGAGTGACGAGGAGTATGTGGACCAAGAATTGGTTTCTTCAGCGTGATCAGTTCTTGCACATGCCTTTGCTTCGTGAGATCCGGGAGAATAATCCTGATGATTTCAGGAACTTTCTCCGGATGACGGACCCCGTTTTTCACCGTCTTTTGGCTTTGCTGACCCCTTTTATCAGCCGGCAGGATACCTGCATGAGACAAGCCATCACTCCGGAGCAGAGGCTTGTTGCTACGTTGAGGTACTTGGCGACAGGGAGAAGCCTTCAGGATTTGAAGTTCTCCTCAGGTATCTCTCCCCAGGCCCTGGGAATCATTATTCCAGAGACCTGTTCTGCCATCATCCAGGTCCTGCAGGAGGACTATATTAAGGTAACATTTCTCCTTTACTATTCCCTTCTATGTATGCTCTGTTTGCTAATGTCTTGTATTTGTGACCTCCTTCCCTAATTACCATGATTGCAATATGCTCTAATATGCTGTGCCCCTTTTCTCCTTCATGCATTTTTCCCTTCACTTACCTCCCCAGCATGCTCTTCTGGCCCAATAGACACCTATGGCCTAGTCACTTAAGCAATGTATTTTGTCTGCTGCATAGTATTGTTTTCCCCCAAACACCCCCTAAAAATATGCACTAATGTTTGCTGTGTGTTTTACTTCATGCCGAGCCCCATTTTGTCCCCATTTTTTTTTGGGGGGGGGGGTGCCAAACTCCTTAGGAACCCCCTCCCCCAACTGCTCTGTCAGATGCTACCAATCCTCTATCTGCTGGCTTTCCCAAGGTCAATACACACTATATATCTACCTCTTTATAGTGGGCATCTTTAGGGATGAATTCAGCAAGGCATGTAGTGCAAGGGGCTGGCTCCATACTTTCCATTTCCTCTTTTTTTGTGTTCTTTCCCTCCTATTAGCTTGCTAGGTAATTTCAGAATGTGAAAATGTGCGTTCCTTTTTTTGGGGGGGGTGGGGATTTGGAATGTTCTTTTATCTTTCCTGTGGGATGCCAATAGTGTTAAGTAAGGAGGGTCTGGCCAAACTAGCACACATTATTGAGCCATTTGGCAATCAATGAAGTACAGAGGGTTACTGTCACGTACCTGGTGGTGTGAGCCAGATGGGTCTGGATGGACAGCTTAGCATACTGGACAGCAGAGCAGGCCGGAAATGGACAGGTAAGCTGGTTCAACAGGCAAACAGGATAGCAGAGCTGGCTGGATCTGGACAAACAGCTTAGCAGACTGGACAGCAGAGCAGGATGGGTCTGGATGGACAGCTTAGCAGACTGGACAGCAGAGCAGGCCGGAACTGGACAGGTAAGCTGGAACAGCAAACAGGATAGCAGAGCTGGCTGGATCTGGACAAACAGCTTAGCAGACTGGACAGCAGAGCAGGATGGGTCTGGATGGACAGCTTAGCATACTGGACAGCAGAGCAGGCCGGAAATGGACAGGTAAGCTGGTTCAGCAAACAGACTGGATCAGCTTAGCAGACTGGACAGCAGAGCAGGATGGAACTGGACAGGTAAGCTGGTTCAACAGGCAAACAGGATAGCAGAGCTGGCTAGGATCTGGACAAACAGCTTAGCAGACTGGACAGCAGAGCAGGATGGGTCTGGATGGACAGCTTAGCAGACTGGACAGCAGAGCAGGCTGGAACTGGACAGGTAAGCTGGTTCAACAGGCAAACAGGAAGCAGGACTTTGGAACAGGCTGGATCAGTACAGGTGATCAGACTTGGTACAGGAAACAGAACCTCAGAACGGACTAGAGCAATACAGGTGATCAGGTTCATCCCCCCCCCCCCCAAACCCCTAGTTATTGTCAATGGCCCATCAGAAGTGGGGGGATTGATGGGGGGTGAGTAATCTGCTGAGGGGGACCCTCTACTTTGTGTTGCAAATACTTTCCAGCTTAAAATGTAAAAGTCTGATCTTGTTCCAAGATGTTAGTGTCTAATCTGCTTGCAATGTTTATGTGCAAAGTGACTAATTTTTTTTTTCTTGTTTCACTCCACAGTTCCCTTCCACGCCACAGGAATGGCAGACTGTGGCCTCACACTTTGCCAGCCGTTGGGACTTTCCTAACTGCGGAGGTGCAATTGATGGGAAACACGTCCGCATTGTCCCACCCCCCAACTCGGGGTCCTACTATTATAATTACAAGGGGTTTAATAGTGTAGTGATGTTGGCGGTGGTGTCGGCGACATACGAGTTTTTGTATGTGGACGTGGGGATGAACGGCCGGATCTCGGATGGTGGTGCCATTGCGCACACGGAGTTCTACTGGCGTCTCCAAAGTGTCAGTCTGTGCTTGCCACCTCCAGAGGAGAATGCTGAAGGACTCCCCTTCGTCTTTGTCGCAGATGAAGCGTTTGCGTTGACTCCCCATCTGATGAGGCCCTTCCCGATGAGGACCCTCACCCCAGACCAGAGGGTCTTCAATTACAGGCTGTCGAGAGCCCGCAGAGTGGTGGAGAACACCTTCGGGATCCTGGCCAGCCGCTTCCGCCTGTTTTTGACGGCTATTAACTTGGCGGAATACAAACTCAACCATATAGTTCTTGCCTGTTGCATATTGCACAACTTTTTGAAAAGACACAACAGCAACTATGTGGTGACCGTTGGCCCAGATGTGAAGGGCCCTTCCAATGCCGACCTCACAGCCCTTCGAGCGGCACGTCCAGGCTTGCCCCCTCTAAATGCGCGCGAGGTCCGCAAGCAATATATGGAGTACTTTGTGGGTAGGGGGGCCATTGCTCTGCCTGACGATGTGTGAGAGGCATTTTTAAATAAATATCTTTTTTAACCAAACCTATGATTTCTTGTCATTTCCATATTCTAGCTTATTTGAGATATACATTTTTGCCCTTTAGCTTCAACAGTGGAAATGCACTTTCTGGGCAAAAGGAGGTAACAGTCTCTTCTTCCCAAAAAGAATCTTCTCATGTTGTGTGTTTGATACCTAATGTTTTGTCTAGAGAAGGTTTGTAGTGCATAACTGACACCCAAAATACTCCTTTTCATCACCATGTCAGACATGTGTGTATTCCCAAAAATGGTGTGCTACGTGTTTTCGTACAAAGCACTGTGGGTGTCATTTACATAAGTTAAATCCACTATGCTCTACAAGTGCAGTGCAAAAGTGCCCTGGAAAATAAACTTGCAGTGCAAACTGGAATTGCCTTTAGTAAATAACACCCATTGCCCCCCAAATCCTTTACATTTGACATACATAATGCTTTTGTGTTTTTCAATAAGGAAGCCACACATTTAGAAAATTCAAAAAGTTTACTTGCAACACATTCACAAGTGCGTTTCCAAACTTCTTAGCAAAACTGACAAGATCTTGGTTCTTTACAACATTGTTTACAAACATTCCGCATTTGTTAAAACCAGGCATGGAGCAAAACAGAACATAGGACCTAGGAAAGTTCAACTTTCTAAAGTGAAGACAAGATCAGACATGACTATATGTTCAAAGTGTGTTTGATCTTGCCTTCATCACATGGGGGGTCACCCCTGGAAACTGGAAATTTAGAACATGCACACAATTTGGGTCTGAAAATGGACATTAGATGGTAAAACACATGCCTAGAATGTTCAAAAGTGCCATTTTCCATCAGGGGGATCAATGGACGTTTTTTGGGGGTGCAACCCCTTCACCACAACCACTTTAGTAGTTCGTAAAGTGGTTGCACCCCCAAAAAAACGTTGTCATTCATCCACCATGATGGGAGCTAGCACATGTGGACACAATGTGTGCATGTTCCAAATTTCACACAGTTCTTAAGTTGCAAATGTGTTCAGAAACAGCCACAAATGTGTGTTAATTACTTGGTGCGTTTTCAGATTTTTCCTAAAACATCAATGATGTTCTTCAATTTTTGTTGAACATCATTGATGTTTTGCTTTATGTCATCTAGATCGCGATTGCAGACCATTATCTCCCCGATGAGGACGTGGGCACTTTCTGTGGTAAAGTGCGATTCTTCTTCCACAACATCCACGTCACCTAAAAACAACCAAAAAAAAAACAAAATGTCGCTTGGAAATGAGGCAGGCATACATTGATTAGCTTACCAGTAGCTGTGTTCTCCCACACTCACCTGTTGTGGTGACAAGTTCTCCAATTTCTATGATCTCTCCTTCCTCCTCCTCCTCCTCTGCTTCTGGTCTTTCCCCTTCTTTGGGAGGTGCTGGTTTTGTGGTTTCCTCAGACGTCCCGAGTTTTCGCTCCCCTATGAGAATGTACAAAAGGAAGATTTAGCACCACAATCTATTGAGGGCAGAAATAGGAAATGTCAAACATTGCTTGAAAGTGAGGGACAATATTTTTGGTTGGCCAGTTACAAATGACAACAACATGAATGTAGTCACTTTGTAAAGGTGCTAAACTGACTAGCTTTTTGGTAGAAGTTTGTCTGATGGAGACCCCCCTCTAGTATCCACTGGAGCACATGTGTGGAAAAGCATAATAAAAAGTGGGTTTGGGTGTCCCAGCACTAGTGCTCTAGAGTCCAGATGGGTAAACAGCTACTGGGTGACCTCTCCTTTACATTCACTAAATTGGCTTTACATTCTTGATGACATCTCTAGTGAGAACAAACTTCCTTTCCCAAAAAAAATCACAAAACCTCGTATTATAAGTGGCCGAACGATCGAGGTTGAGTACGATCGAATGGACACACACGACCATGACACTGGCAGAAAGATCGAGGTTGAGTACGATCGAATGCACAGACGAACATGAAAGTGGCCATTTTCTAATGTACAACTTTGTAAAATTACAAACACATGGAGCAGTATGCAAGCCAAAAATCAAACACAAAACACAACTACTTACTTTTTTGAAGAACTTGCTTGATCTTTCTGTACTGATCGGGCTCCCTCAGTTTCAGGTCTGACCAGCGTTTCCTCAGTTGCTCCTTGGATCGTTGTACCCCAAAATGATTGTACAGCCTCCTCACAACTTTAGACATGATCTTGGCCTTTCGGACATTGGGGTTGAGGTAAGGCCCATACTTCCCATCATAGTCGCTCCTCTTCAATATGTCCACCATCTCCAACATTTCTCCAAAAGACATATTGGAGGCCTTAAATTTCAGGCTCCGGGATCGGGACGTTTCTGCCTCCGGCCTTTCCTCGTCCTCCTCCTCGTTGCTGCAATATTTGGGGCGCACCTGCTGTGTCCCCGCCATGTGCTCTCCACACTGCGCCGTAAAGAGAAGGGGTGGGGAATAGACGAGAAAGATCGTCAGGGGCGGGCGGAGTTTGACGCATGCGCACTGTATATAAAACGTCACACGCCTGTGTCATAGCCACGATCTGTGAGACGAGGGGAGAGAAAGATCACGCACGAGACGATCGCTAGAACGAAGGTACAATTTGAAGTTGGTACATAACTAGGCTAGACTGATTAGACCTTGAGGCTTCTTTATGGAGAAGCTTAGGAGAGTTTAGCCTGACATTATTTATAGTGTTTTGTGTGGTGTTGTGTCTTGCAGAGATTATGCACGGATTCAACAACGTGAGTTTTCTCCCCCTGTTCATTGATAAATACAGGGAAACGCCCGTTTTATGGCAGGGCAAACACCCCTATTACGGCCACAAAAAAAAGAGGTACGCAGCCATGCTGAAACTTTTGGAATTTGTAAAGCCAAGGATGCCCACGGCAACCGTTCGTAAGTTAAGACAGAAAATTGGCAGCCTGAGGAGTGCGTATATCAGGGAGCACAAGAAGGTCCTGAAGTCCCAAGCATCTGGAGCTGCAGCAGATCAGGTCTATGTCCCCAAGCTCTGGTACTATGACAGGCTCCATTTTCTCAAAGACCAGGCTGATGTCACGGAGCCACTCTCGCCTCCTCCTTCCACGCTTCCTTGCGCGCAGGCCACCCCTGATGAGGCTTCCGAGGAGCAACCTGGGCCTTCCAGTCTGGAAGATGTGGAGGAGCCCAGCTTGTGGCAGGTATAGTAGTTTTGTAACCATTTTTGGGAATAATGAATGATGTTCACTTAATTCAGGATCCCCATTTGCTTAGTTCCTAACGTGTTTGACATATCAACAGACAGTAGTGTTGGAGACATTTGGGGCAAGAATCTAAACTGCAGGGCTGAGAATTGTATGGTTTGGTATTTGTAAACATTTTGCAACAGTCACTAGATGAAAATTGTGTGTGTTTGATGAACAAATAACTGAAACTATGTCCCTTTTTCATACACCGGAAGACCTCAGCCAGGAGGTGGCTGTGGAATGTGGCAGTCAGGAGGAGGAAGGGGTTAGTGGCAGCCAAGAGGTGGGTAGTGGCAGCCAAGAGGGGGGTAGGCCTAGGAGCCTGACTGACTCCCAAGTCCCTCCCCTCCGCCTTCCCTACAAAAGGGCGAGAAGGGGGGGTGAGGCGGGAGAGTCAGCGCTCCGGCTGATCAGAGAGGCTTCAGCCTCCCTACATGCCACACCCACCGACGAGGAAACCTTTGGCTCCGTGGTTGCCACTAAAATGAAGGCTATGGAGGTGGGGCAACGCAACATGTGTGAGGATGTCATCCTCAAAGTCATAAATAAGGGTATGGCTGGGGGGATGACCCCACTCACACATGTTTGCGATAGTGACCTTGCTCCGCCTCCTCCTCCTCCTCCTCCTTCTGCCACCCCACCAGCACCACAGCCACAGCGTGCAAGGAAGCGTGCAAGGAAGACAAGAGAGTGACGACCTGGATTCAGTCTGGTCTGAGAGAAGATGGAGCCTCTCGTAGGACCAGAGCCTGGGGACCTAGATGGCATCTGCTGCAGTTCCGGATGTTTTGGACTTCAGGACCAGATAGCACTCCCCTTAAGATACGTACTCCTCAGGCCCCCAATTTTAGAAGCTTGAAAAATGATGTTTGCCGTGGGTGTCCAAGGCTTTGCAAATTCCCCAAGTTTCTCCATCGCTGCGTTCCTCTTTGGTTTGTTGCTGAGACCTAAATAAAGGTATTTTTGAGTTGAAATAATCATTGCCTATGTGTTTTACTTGTCTACAATGACAGTTTATTTGTGAGTAGGCAGGTAGATTTCACAAATCCTAAAGTCTAATTAACAAGGGGCACCAACAACAAACAAACGCCTAGTAAATTTAAGCAACAAATAGAAATGTTAATAATGTTGTTTTGCTAAGTTGAGACACACAACCCCCCCCCCCCCCCCCTCAAAGATCTCAAAAAATTATCCTGAAAATATGTATTCCAAACAAAATAAAAAAATGACAAATCATCCAAAAAATATAACAAAGATTATTTTACGATCTGAGGAAAAATAAACATCTAGTCTAGAAATCCTGAAAACTAATAAAGAAATAAGTTTGGGAGAAGTGTGGGTGAATAGGAGCAGCTAAAACATGTCATTCTTCTTGCATTGTAAAGAAAAAGAGAATGCGCTGCATTAAAGACATTTTAACATTGCAGCGCGACGAATGTGCTGTGTCGATTAGGAAAGGTAGTTTTACCTGACCGAGCGCTTCCGTCACAGAATTTCTTCTGAGCATGCGTAGCACTTTGTCCGTCGGACTACGCTACACACGATCGGAATTGGTGTGATCGGACTTTGTTGTCGGAAAATCTATCCAGCAGGAGATAGAACTTTGTCCGTCGGACAATCCGATGGAAACTGTCCGATGGTGCCTACACACGGTCGGAATTTCCGACAACATTGTCCGATAGGACAGAATCCATCAGAAAATCCGACCGTGTGTATGGGGCTATCAGAAAGAGAGGACTGGAAGGAAATTATCAGGGGGCTGCACTAGAATATTTGTACAATCTAATTGGCCAATAAAGAGGAAGAGGTAGGGAGTATAAGAGGAGAACTTGCTACTGGAAGCAGAATTCCTCAAAATTGAATTCTGGCTAAGATGTAATTCTTAATGGCAATGGGAATATGTGCTTAGAAAATGAAATTCTATGTTAGCTTTTATATTATTACGGATTAGCATGATAACCATTCTTTAAACAAATGTTAAAACAAGTACTCTACATTTACCCTAGAACCTATAATATATTTCAAGCTGGAAATTAATATGAGTACTTCATTAAAGATATATTTCTAATTAAAAGACATTATAAAAACACCCAGGCCTCCCAGGATAATTTTTTTCCAACACCAGCTTCATTTGTGTATACATTTAAATGAATGTATGTTGTGGTTTTAATTGAACTGTAAAAGAAGAAAAACAGAAAAATGCCACACTGTTTTAAGGATTGTGACTGTTTAACCCATATGTGCTGTGACTACAAATGCAAAAAAAAAACACAAAAAAAAAAACACTTTTTTAAAATAATTTAAATGACTCCAAAAAAGTAATATACAAATTAGATCTGTAAGTAAATGGAAGGAAAACATATTCACTTTTGAAATATTTTTTATTAGATTACATATTTCATATTGTTCAGTATTTTATGGTGTGCTTCACTGAACATAAACCATTTTTATTAATATTTTCAATGTTTTGTACTATATTTGTTCGCTGTTTTGGCCCATAAATGTATAAATAATTTAAGTTGTCTTGTCAATACATTGTTATATGAGTAGGAAAACATTTGTGACAAACCTTAAGGCTACTTTCACACTGAGGCGCTTTACAGATGCTATAGCGCTAAAAATAGCACCTGCAAAGCGCCTGTAAAGCGCCTCTCTTGTCACTCCAGTGTGAATACCCAAGGGCTTATCGGTGCGCTGGCAGAATGCTAAAAAAAGTCCTGCAAGCAGCATCTTTGAGGCGCTTTAGGAGCGGTGTATACACCGCTCCTAAAGCGCCCCTGCGCATTGAAATGAAAATCGCCCCGCTAGCAGTGGAAAAGCTCAGCTAAAGCGATGGTAAAGCGCCGCTAAAAATAGCGGCACTTTACTGCTGATGCCCCCCACCCCAGTGTGAAAGTGCCCTAAAGGAGAAGTACAGCCAAAGGTCGTTTGTTTTCAGCAGATAGCAGGCTGAAGCCCGCTGTCGACTGACATCACAGAGCCGGTTCAGGCTCGGACAAGATCTTGACAATGAAATAGGGATCTACCCACATGTGAGCCGCTGAGAGCCGCTGAGAGCCTGAGCCGGCCGCTCCCACCCCCTCCACAGCCTAGCACTCCAGTGAGTGCGGGGAGGCAGAGCAGAGAGCTGCTGACTGACAGTCACCAGCTCTCTGCTCACAGAGCTGTAAGAACCGAGCGATCAGAGGTGTTTGATCGCTCGGTTCTCAGTGTTAGAGGCACCGGGGGACAGATGCAGCATCAGGCCGATGCTGCATCCAACTAGGTACAGTTGTGCTTATAAGTTTACATACCCTGGCTGAATTTATGATTCTAAAATCGCATTAAAAATGCTGCGCTATCAAAGGTATAAGCATAAAGCCTCTAAACTGGTAAAAATATATCCTCTACCCTGTGGTAATAATAATGTATAAAATATATGATGTGACTGTCTCCCTGATGTAAGTTAAGAGCTAGAGTTTGGGGGTTATAGCACAAAAGGGCTATGTAGGGAGGATTAATGTATTTTTAAACTACTCATGTCCTTTAGATGAAAGATCCTTATTTGTGGTGAATTAACTGTGCAATGATGAGACATTTAGATCAAATATGGTGGGTTTTAATAGGTATCAGTGAAAATTATTTACTTATAAAGGTAATAATTCACAATCTGAACAAATGCAAAAGTGATCAATACTAGTCAATGTAACATTGATCTATTAGAAATACAGCCAGTGCCATTGAAACCTGCATTTCCCATTGTAAAAAGGAAAATGTAGATTTTAAGCAAACTACAGTATATGAAAAGATCAGGCAAATGCCTAGGGTATGTAGTGTTTAAATGCAGAACATGATTTGATGGATATTAGATTATTAATGGCTTTTTATACATGAACCTTGGTTACCCTTAAATGCTGTTTAATTACTATTTATCATTAACTTTTAAGTTAGATACTTATCCTGTGTTTTGACATAGGATTGGTCTTTTTTCCATTGTAGTTATAAAATGTTCTGGAATTTCAGATCTAAATCAGATTGATAGTCTGCTGAAACAGGATAGCTGCACTAATCTACTTATTGGCATAAATTCTTGCTTGCTCTTAAAAATAAAAAAATAAAAACACACATAATTCTATAATACACTCCCCTTCTTCAAAAAAAAGTAGGAAAAGGAATCATCTCATCTGTCAGTCATATTTTGCCCCCACGTCCTCCATTATATGCTTTTCAGGACCCTCAGATGAAAATTCCTCCAGTGACATTTGAGTGAGAACGGATTTACGATCGCAAGAAACGTGTCAAGTTCATTTCATTACTGCAAGAAAGTAAAAAGCAAATTTATCTATGAAAAAGCAATTACTTGTGGACTGACCGGTTCACAATAACAATATAGCAGAGATCTCTCATTCTCTTCCCAAATCCTCAGCTAGCACAGGGATGTTTGATTTTGCTTTAAAGCAATTTTACCTTGTTTGAATTGCAGAGGCATTTAATCTTCATAAAGTAGGTTATTATAATGGAGATGGGCTCACAAACCAGCTGAGACAAACAGTGACTAGTTATTCATTAGCACAAGATGCTGTGATGTTTAATATGCAAGGTGTCTTATCTAACCACTCACTCTATTAGTCCAAACATGGGGATCAGCCAACTTTACATTTGTGTAATGCATTAGGACTTTCCCTAAAGATTTAAAGTAACTAAATGATCTGAAGTTCAGTCTACAAGTACAGTCTTTCTCATTAGTTGGAGAACTAGAGGTTTTATATTTTGTACAGAACTAGCAAAAGTGTGCCCCTTTGTCGAACAGGTTTAATATGGAAGGGCATGTCACTGCAGTAGTTGAAAGCACAGACGTGGGCATTGGTACAGTGCAGCATTATGCTGAGGCATGCTTTGGTGCAATGACAGTGAATGTACAGGGGGTCACTGATGCAGTTGTAAGTGAAGGTGGTAAGAGCAGGGGGAGAGGAAGGGGGCCAGGTTCAATGGTGAGGACGTGATCATGGTACAAATTAGACATGTATTTGGAGTTATTGAAGACACACATTTTTCTCCTCTTATTACTGAAGGATTATGATATATATTTGTTGGACTTTATTTTAGTTTTCAGTGTTGCATATGTGTTTATGGATAAATACACAAGTGTATTTAAATTTTACAGAGTTTGTAATTGGTTAAAGCGGAGTTCCACCCAAAAATTGAACTTTTGCTTTAAGTACTTATGACCCCCTGACATGCCACATTTGTCATGTAATTTTTTTGGAGGGCAGCGAGTACCTAGTTTTGACAGGTACCCAGCTCCCACTTCCTCTCCAGCAGCGGAAGTTCACCTCTCCCCCCTCCCTCCCTACAATCTTCTGGGGCACATCACAGGTCCCAGAAGATTGCCCGGCCATTCATAACGCGCAGTGCGACTCGTGCATGCGCAGTGCCCCCACACTTGCAATGCCGGCACCGCAGACAGGAGGGGGGAAGAAGCGAGGCTTTGGGCGACCGCATCGCTGGACCGTGGGACAGGTGAGTGTCTGTTTATTAAAAGTCAGCAGGTGTAAACTGATCTTAATGTATGTAATATCACATCAACTGTTTGAACATGTGATTACCTGCATGTACTTACAAGCCTGTTACTCTTCTGTTATTACCAAAAACTTTTCAATAAAAATTATGCAAACGAAAAAGTCAGCAGCTACACATTTTAGAGTTGCTGACTTTTAAATGGGTGGAACTCTACTTTAAGTCATGAATCGATGTAGCGCTGCACTTATATATTTAAAAAACATGCCTTTCATTGTCGTGCGCTGCATTAAAAGAAGGTGCCGATTAATTTTTTTCATTATTTATTTATTTGTTGAAATTAATTTGCAGCCCATTTTAATAAAATGATTGCCTCTTATCCAACACACCACAATGGAACCAAATAGTGTAAAGAAGACCATAATATTTTGATCTGCACTGCTGTGCACAAGTTTAGGGAAATTTAACACAGGGTTTGCAATTGGTTAAGCCATACATTATTACAGCTCCACATTTATATATATTAAAGATATTTATTGTTATGTGAATCACAAAGAAGTGCAGACAGCAGGGCTGGATATAGCCTGTCTGATGTGGGGGTGCAGTAAAAAATGTCATGGTGGGGTCGAGGATGCAAGGTCAGCAGGACAGTGTATAGGAGTAGGTAGGGCAGTGTACAGGGAATCAGCAGGGCAGAGGATAGGGTCAGCAGTTTGTAGGGCAGTTTAGGGGGGCTTATCGGAATCTGGAAGCCCCTATTTAACAAGGGAGCCCTCAGATCCCAGCCCCCCAATGTGAATGAGTATGGGGTATTATATACCCTTACCCTTTCT
The DNA here is from genome assembly GCA_028564925.1 of Lithobates sylvaticus. Classification (NCBI taxonomy): domain Eukaryota; kingdom Metazoa; phylum Chordata; class Amphibia; order Anura; family Ranidae; genus Lithobates; species Lithobates sylvaticus. The sequence goes on from CM053032.1 coordinate 159,759,492, forward strand.
CCAAAAAAGTGTAAAAAAGTAATAAAAACACAGAGACAGTTTTTTTTTCTTTAAAAATGAAATTTTTGCTGAAGCATGTCCTATGCATGCTACAGATGCACCAGATTACAGGCAGACTAAGGGGACCCCCAGGCACTATGTTTGATACATTTTTAATTTTCAATGTTGCACTTCAAGCATCATTAACTGCTTTCCAACTGACCCATAGCCGAATGACAGCTACAGGGGGGTTGCATAACTCTGGGAGGGTGTACAGTGCGTCCTCCCAGAATCCCACTCTTGCGCGCCCCTGGGAAAATCCGTGACCATCGGGTCCGGGGGACCCAGTGCATCACGGTAAATGGCCGCTACTAGCAGTAGTTCACGCTTGTATTCTACATGTTTCGTCTTAAGGCTTCTTCAGGAAAAGCGTGGAATCTTATCTACTAAATAACAAAATATACATATCAAGAAATGTTATTACATTTTAAAAAATACAGTATACATAAAGAAAAATACGTGATTAGATGTGTGCAGATGGATGCACCCACTCACCCAACAGCGCTCCCAAATAACTGGTTCCTACCTCATGATGCTGAGGATCCAGGACCAGTTGATGGCCTGTGGCAGAGGAGGGAGTGCATACAACCAGTGGTGGTCGCCTCTGAAAAAACAGATCTCCCGCAGGGAGGGGTATCAATAATCTACAACCTACAATTCAATCAAAAGCTAATTAGTTATCTCTGTACAGGATTTTGCCCTCAACACCACAGCATTGAACTGCACTATTAAGCTAGTAAATAATTCTTACTTGAAAAAGGTATCTTTCAAAAAATGGTACTGGGAGCCTACAGATTCATCCAACAGCGCCAAGTGCACAGTTCAACAGTGACCAGCTTTACTAGTTTCTATAGAGAAAACAACAGAGAATTTCTTCTCTAACAAATCCATGTAATCCATTAGAATTGCATTGCCTTTTGTGTAAGATCTAATAGTATATGTCTCGATTCCGTAGCAGACCAAGAAATAAGGGCGTCTCCAAGAAAAAGAATAGCGGTAACATAAAGCTTCACAACAACCAAGGGTCCCAACTGGACCTACAAATGCAAATTGCAAGATGTATCCATGGACAGAGCAAGATTCAAACCTAGTCTATTACAAACCAGAAGACATTCCTGTGAGTCAACATACCTGCATGCCATGGATGTTCAAAAACGAGGCTCCCATGGACACCAGCAACATGGCATTTGCCACGTGGGTCCTTTCATACCTTCCACGTTGCGTCTGCAGTGACGTGGACTTTGCGGCGTGATAATGCAACGCTGACGCTTTGGTGGGAGGGATGACGTAAAGGCAGATGGCTCCGTGTGCACGCTATGCCCCCAATGTACGCTGCTCCATAGGAAAGCGAAATCACTGCATTGAACGTGCATCGAACATGCATCAAACGGCATTGCCACTGCGGTGATAGGATGACCACAATGTGGCGCACAACAGGGCACAGAGCGGCTGGATCAGAGCGATCCCTCGGGGTGGGCGCACACAGAAGGAGGCCCTGGCAGTAGACAAATCTGGCCACAAAATTGTGAGGCTATCCCACAATAACGCCCTCGGGCGTTCGTATGGGGATCCATTGCCAAAGGGGCAAATCCCCTGGATGTTGCAAATTCCCCCGGATGTCACTCCAAATAATGGTCACCATACCATACAATAACATTGCTAGTCGGTGCGGTCTCGGATTAAAGTGATGATCCAAGAATTGTATGAAAAATGTTTAACCCCCCCCCCCCATTGACCCCAAATGTGAATGGGGAAGAAAATGACATATTGCATATTGAGCACTGAACAGGTAGGGGGGCGCAACCATTTTGGCCACATACACACATAAAATACAATATCAAAAAGGAGAATACAAAAATTTATAAACACACAAGTGTAAATAAACTGGTGATCGTGGCACGAAGTGCCCAAGTCACCAACCTACTGTATCATCATATAACACATTATGTAAATTCCTTTACAAATTAAAAGAAAACACAGAAATAATTGCCCAATAGGGAGCCATAATCATCCCTTAGATAGATACCAGGAGGGAAAAAGTTGACAATAAGTATGAGGAAGTCATAATTGGGCCTCTAACCCAGAAAGGGAGGGTTCCAATTGGGTAACCAAGAATCAAAGAAATGGTTTATAGCTAATTCCTTTATTGAAGCCTGGATACCTTGTAGAAAATATATCCATTTGGTTTCTAATTGTAATAGTTTTTTATCAATATCTCCCCCTCGTTCATGAGCTGGGATATGTTCTAAAGCAAAGAATTTGATCGATTTTAGATCATAGTTATGATATAATCCCACATGCCTGTTGATGGGTGTCTCCATTTTATGTTTGTATATTAGGGAGACGTGATCTCTAATTCTGTGATAAAATGGCCCTTGTTTTCCCCACATAAAAGGCGGATCGAGACCCCCAGATGACGGCGGCGATGACGAAGAAGGTAGCCGGACTTCTCCGCTCGGTAAAAGAGCTAGGTAAATGGCGGAGGAGTCCGGCGAGAAGACCCCCAAGACGGAAGAAGACCCCCCGAGCAGTGCAATAAATAATTTTTTCGAAAGTGTGGTTTTTTACTTTACATTTTACACCTTAGGTGAATGGGTAGGGGTACATCGTACCCCATACTCATTCACATAGGGTGGGGGGCCGGGATCTTGGGGCCCCCTTATAAAAGGGGGCTCCCAGATTCCGATAAGCCCCCGCCCGCAGACCCCGACAACCAACGGCCAGGGTTGTCGGGAAGAGGCCCTTGTCCTCATCAACATGGGGACAAGGTGCTTTGGGGTGGGGCTTTCCCCAGGGCACCCCCTATGTTGAGGGCACGCGGCCTGGTACGGCTCAGGAGGGGGGGGGGGCTCGCTCGTCCCCACCCCTTTCCTGGCCTGCCGGGCTGCGTGCTCGGATAAGGGTCTGAGATGGATTTGGGGGGACCCCCACGCCGTTTTTCGGCGTGGGGAGTCCCTTTAAATTCATGCCAGGTGACGGAGCTAGCGCGCCGGCATTTACTGCCTACGCTAGCTACGTACCTGAAGTCACGTGCTAAATGAACGGACTTTCCGATGAGCGGCAAGTCCGTTCATTTCAAAAGTCCGGCGGTCTAGCCTACTAACGGCGGGATTGTCCCGTTTAGAACAAAACTTAAAACTTTAGTCCGCCGGATTTTTTGGAAAAAAGTCCGTCGGAGGCCCACACACGAGGGGATTGTCCGCTGGACTTGAGTCCAGGGGATAATCCCGCGGGATAGTCCCTTCGTGTGTACGCGGCATTAGTCTCAAAAACTGACGTAAGGGATACTTTGGATGAGTGGTTCATAAAGCAAACTAGTCACGTGCAGTGAAGTATTTCCAGCTGAGGGTTTTCTGTACAAGGTAGAACAGAGAGCCCTAGCTTCATTTATGAATATCTCTACATCCAGGAATGTGATTCTTTCCTGACTAATATTGTGCGTAAATTTCAGATTGTAGGTGTTAAATTGTAGACTGTCTAAAAACCTAATGAGGTCATCTTTCGATCCTGCCAATACCATAAGGACATTGTCTATGTAACGGTGCCAAGATACTATCTTGCTGATTTTCACGGTCCTCCATTCATCTGCAAATAGGTCACGCTCCCACCCCCCCCAAGTACAGGTTGGCGTATGAGGGGGCACACCTTGCCCCCGTAGCAAACCCCTGCACCTGGAGGTAGTGGGACCGTTTAAAAAAAAGGTGTTATGGGTAATGATGACGCTGAGCATCTCCAAAATGAAGTCACTGTAATTACGAGAATCCAAGTCTTGCTCATACAGGAACTTGTGTGTCACCTGCACTCCTCGGACATGTGGGATGGAGTTGTAGAGAGCCTCTATGTCTATAGCAGCTAGCCAATCTCCATCTGGGATATGTAGTCCATCAATGATTTTGAGCACTTCTATGGTATCCTTTACATGGGAGAAAAGGCCCTTGACATGTGGGTATAAATATTCATTGATGATCATACTGGCGTTCTCTGTAAGTGGACCACAGCCTGATATAATGGGCCACCCTGGTGGTGACACCAAGCTTATATGCACTTTGGGTAGTGCATGGACGGTTGGGGTCCTTGGGTTGACATTATCCAAAAACTTGAAGGTATTCATATCAATAGTGCCATTGCAATAAGCTCATATCAAAATGTCCTTATACTTTCATAACCTTCATTCATTATTACAAGGTTCCCACCCATGTCTGAGGGTTTATTAATGATGTTTCTATTCATTCTTAGGGATTTCAAAGGCTACTTTAATTCTACTGGTAGATTGGGACAAGGTCCCAGCCTCCAATTCATTGCCTCTATCTCTTTGGTCACCTGAATGACAAAGGCCCAAATGTTCGGATTTCCTTGTAGGATGGGGAAGGATTTCGATTTTGGTTTATATGCCTTTGGTGGATCAAATAGAGGTGTAGGGGGATGGTTGGGTAAATCCAGGACAGTCCCAGATGCATCCTCCTCTGGATTACTCTTGTCCCAGAGCTCCATAAGATCTTAGAGGGCCCTGAGGTCCTCCATGGTTACATTTTCTAGCACAGAATTGTCATGGACAGGGTTTTCAGTGTCTCTGTGATCTTTATCGTACAGGACTTTATACATCAATCGCTTTACTATTCCTGTGATCCACAATCCCAGTGCTGCTAGAGATTCTTCCAGTATATGAGCACAGTCCTAGGCAGCTGCCTGCATGGATGAGAGCCACAAACTGGGAGCCATCAGCAGCAAAAAACAGGAAGCTTCATCAGACTCTGCACATCAGTCCTTCTTAGGGCTCTCTTTTTTGCAGAATGTGCAGACATGGTAAGTTCTAATGCTTTGCTGCCACCAGGTATCTTGCATCTCTTGTACTACTTTGCCCCTCTAGCGGGGGCTCAGGTAATTTTTTTATGGAAGGGTTCACCTTATAGCTGAGATGCATTTTCACAACCCCACAACTGCTCCCCCTTAAGCTGTAATGGCAGATGGGGAGGCAAAATACAGGCTGTTGCACTCGGCAGGCAGTAGCGCCTATCAAATGTTACCCACTCACCATGTGGTTGTGGCACAGTGGTGCAGGTATTTAGGGGTTAAAAGAGGCAGTGAGAATAGAACATTAATGCCTCCTCACAGATGTATAAAACTAAACAGAATAACAGAGATCTAACACTTTGTTTGAACCTACCATGAAGATGAACTTCATTAAAACCAAAAATGGTGTTTTGCTGTTGAAAAAATAACAAGAAAAAAAACATTATCATACTTTAACATATGGAATAATACATAACCTGTATGGAGTGCAAGGGTAAGACTGGCCATAAACATATTTAGTTTTCAGCCAGTGCACTGATAAAAAGCAAAACAAAAAAAAACATATTTCCCCATCCCCAAAAGCAAGCTGAATGTAGAAATCCTCCCTGCTATGTAAAACCGGCTATGGATTCAAAATTAGTCTGGTTTAGGGACTGGCCAAATTTCTACCAATGTATGGGTACTGTGGTTGCATAGGAATCGGTTTAACTCCCTGTCAGATTTTCCTGTTTTACCAGTGCCACAGACTATAGCCATCACTGCTGATCAGTGTATTCTTATAGTGGGAAAGTCTCCCTGCTGTCAGAATACAATGCCACAGAGGGGAGGATTCCCCCATCTACATTGCGTGTGGATGGGGGAATCAGGTCAGGTTTTAAAAAAATGGACTCATCTATGGCCAGCTTAACAGTGGGATGACTCTGCTCTCAGAATACACTAATCAGCACTGCAGCCGCTGATTGAATGACAATTTTCTAACATTCCCTTTAGACAAAAGTTGATTGTTAGATCAATGTCTGTCCAGTGGAAATGGATCAAAATTTGTCTGGTCCCTGTTGAAAGGACAAGTTGGAAAACATTTGTAGATCAGCGACCACAGCCACTGTCAGTATATTATGACAACACAGGGTCCAGCTGTCAGGATACAATGTTACTGGTGGGCAAGGATTGCTCCTCCACCTCATTTGTGTGGGTAGAGGAATTTGTTCACATTTTTTGATCAGAACACAGGCAGCCCGTTCACAATCAATAATTTCCCCTAACATAATGCATATCAATACAGTGGATATGTGTGAACTCAGACTCGGCAAAATAAGGCTACATCCAGAGGCAGTCACCAGCAAGTATCGGTAGATTCTTACCAGCAGTTGTAAAGCTGCCTGCACTGTGAGCAGGGTTGCCAACCCCCCCCCCTGACTTTTTATTTACTGATACTGGTACTGAAGACAATCAATATTTAACCACTTGGCCTCCAGAAGATTTACCCCCCATCATGACCAGGTCATTATTAACCACTTAACCACCAGGCCATAGCTGAATGACGGCTACAGCATGGCTCGATAACTCTGGGAGGCTGTCGCGGCCACTGACAGAGGCCGTTTACCACGTGATCGCTCCGTCAAATCACAGAGTGATCACTTGTAAACAATATGGCGTCATGTCCAGTTCCTCTCTCCCCTCTCTGTACTGATCGGTACAGTGTGAGTGGAGAGGGGAGGGATCAATTGTAGCAGAGCTGTGGGCTGGATCTGTAGTGCCCACAGCGCTGCTCTGTGCCAATTCAGGGACTCATTTATCCATCCATGCTCAGTCATCCACACTCAGCAATACTCATCCATCCATCCATGCTCAGCCATCCCATCCACACCCAGCCATACTCATCCATACCCAGCCATACTCAGCCATACTCAGCGATACCCAGCCATAGTCAGCAATACCCAGCCGTACCCAGCCATAATCAGCCATACCCAGCCATACTCAGCAATACCCAGCCATACTCAGCCATACTCAGCGATACCCAGCCATACTCAGCAATACCCAGCCATACTCAGCGATACCCAGCCATACTCAGCAATACCCAGCCATAGTCAGCCATACTCAGCGATACCCAGCTGTACTCAGCACTACCCAGCCGTACTCAGCAATACCCAGCCATACCTAGCCATACCCAGCCATATTCAGCCATACTCAGCCATACCCAACCATACCCAACCATACCCAACCATACCCAACCATACCCAGCCATACTCAGCCGTACCCAGCCATACTCAGCCGTACCCAGCTGTACTCAGTCATATCCAGCCATAGCCAGCCGTACTCAGCCAAACCAAGCCATACCCAGCCGTACCCAGACGTACTCTGCCGTACCCAGCCATACTCAGCCGTACCCAGCCATACTCAGCCATCCCATTCATACTCAGCCATACACATTTATGGCTCAACCATGCTCAGCCATCCCCATCCACGGCTCATCCATCCCCATTTATGCTCATCCATGCCACATCAGTTCTCATCCATGCCACTACAGTGCCTCACAAAAGTGTAATTGGTAGTCAAATTAGATTTGAGAAATGTATTCCCCTAGAACTGATGCTGCTCCCTGCATGTTGGGCCTCTGTATGTGGCTAGGCTGTAGAAAAGTCTCACATATGTGGTATTGCCATACTCAGGAGGAGTAGGAGAATCTATTTTGGGGTGTAATTTTTGGTATGTACATGCTATGTGTTAGAAATATTGTATAAAGGGACAACTTTGTGTAAAAAAAATGTGTTTTCATTTTCTTTCCACATTTTCAAAAAATGACATGTTCAAAAGACTTATTATGCCTTGTAGATTATACGTTGGGGTGTTTTCTTTCCATGGGGTCATTTTTGGAGCATTTTCATTGTCCTGGTGCTCCAGGGCCTTCAAAAGTGTAAGAGGTAGTCAGGAAATTAGATGTGTAATTTATGCTCCTAGAACCCCTGATGGTGCTCTCTGCATGTTGGACCTCGCTTTGTGGCCATGCTGTGTAAAAGTCTCACACATATGGTATCACCATACTCAGGAGGAGTAGCAGAATGTGTTTTGCAGTGTATCTTGTGGTATGCATATGCTGTGTGTGAGAAATAACTTGCTAATATGACAATTTTGTGGGGGAAAAAAAGAAAAAAAATCTTTATTTTGCAAACAATTGTGGGAAAAAATTACAACTTCAAAAAACTCACCATGCCTCTTACTAAATATATTGGAATGTCTACTTTTTAAATAGGGGTAATTTTAGGGGTATTTCTACTTTCCTGGCTTGTTAGGGTCGGTTCACACTGGGATGACTTGTCAGGCGGCTTAGCCACCTGACAAGTTGCGTCCCGCTCTGTACTATGGAACCATTCTAATCGGAGTGACACAAGTCGATCTGACTTAGAAAAAGGTTCCTGTACGACTTTGGGGGCGACTTGAGGCGACTTGCATTGACTTCTATAGAGAAGTCGTTTTGCAAGTCGCCGCAGCTGTCGTGTCCGGGTCGCCTGAGGCAGTCGCTCTGTAAGTCGTGCTGCCTCAGTGCGAACCGACACTTAGGGTCTCAAGAAATGAGATGTCGTCAGCACTTCAGGTGTGATCAATTTTCAGAGATTGGCACCATATCTTGTGGACTCTATAACTTTCACAAAGACCAAATAATGTACACCAATTTGGGTTATTTTTTTACCTAAGATATGTAGTAGCATACATTTTGTGCAACATTTATGAAGAAAAATGACTAATTTGCAAAATGTTATAACAGAAACGAAGAAAAATGCTTTTTTTTTTTAACAGAATTTTAAGTCTTTTTTCTTTTATAGCGCAAAAAAAATACAAAAACCAGCAGTGATTAAATACCACCAAAAGAAAGCTCTATTTGTGTGAAAAAAAAGGACAAAAATGTCATATGGGTACAGTGTTGCATGACTGGTCAAGTGGTTAAAAAAATAGATAGTAGGGGCAGCAACAGAGGTCTTACGGTGAAAATGGCACGCACTGATCAGTTCAGGTCTAGTATCTGACTGATGTAAATCTTTGCTGGAAATGATAATCTGAGTGGCACATCGCTGTGAGCTACATTGTTAGGTGACAGAATTGTGTCAGTAACTAGATATTATTCCAGCCAGCATTGATATGACATGAGAAATTGAGCATTCTGACAACAAAGAATTTCATCAAACTGTGGGCCTGATTTAAAAGAAATAAATATAATTTCCATATAGTTGCTTTTTAAGTATAATGTTTAGCTGTAAAAACATACATTTTTTTTTTTTTTTGAGTCATATGAATATAAAATATTGTATAACAATATTTAATATTTATCCTTTTGCAGCTGATTAGTAAGTCTAGTACTCCAAGGTTGCAGATATCTGGTATATCACCGACTGTAAATATTGCTATTTGACTGTAAATATTTCTTATACTTGTGTCTTAGGCTATGCACACAAAGTGGAATGAATCAGTTGAATGATTCAGAGGAGGGACACAGAATAATAAAATGATATAAATGATGGAAAAGATTAGTCTATAAACTTTTAAACAAAGTTAACCACTATACCTATCTTTTAATACATTAGGATTTTGTAATTTGTGATACAGAACAACAAAATCTAAAGGGTCAAAAGGTTTTAACCCAACTCTCCGGATTCACCCATTTTTACAATTGAATTCAATTATATGTGTGAATCGTGGGTAAATGAGTATTTCAAGCAAGATGTAAGAGAAAAGCAAACTTAAATGACACTATTATTTAACTTTTATGCTTAAAGGATAAGTTTACTTCCGATTCCGTCACCGCATGAGGAGGAGGTGAGCAGACTCAGCTCCTGCTGTGCACCTCTCAATTCCTGCATCGCAAAGCCTGCTACTATTTTGGGACGTCCCCCCATACTCCCTCTACCCACCGAGACCTCCATAGATCGGTTTGTGGAGTGATCCCACAACCGATCTGCCTTCTCCGTGCAGCAGCCCGCAGGAGACATAGCAGCCGCTGCAACTAAGATGTCGCCCGCTCCCGGTGCTGAGGACAGATCTCAGCCCTCCTCGCCACTATATACAGCAGTCCATAACCCTGCTTCCCCTGCAGGCATTGCCCAGGCAGTTGTAGCCCTTCTCACACCCATCCTGCTATTTTTTTTTTTACTTTTTATTTTTTGCTCGTTGCTATTGCTTATGGGTGGGCACTGTTTATGGCACTCCGGCACTAGGCTACAAAGCTGGCGTGGCTATCTTACTACACAAAAATATTTAAGACACACCACCAGAAGTGTTAGGACTGATTTGATTGGCCGCAAATTGACACTACATTTGTCGCTCACTTTCGGTGACATTGCTATCACCAACACATATGCCCCTAACTCTCCCGATGCTCCCTTTTTTCAAGAAATGGTGTCCTGGATACTTTAAGCTCCTGAGACCATTCACCTAGTCGGCAGGGATTTTAATTCTGTTATGTGCCTTTCAGAAGATCGCACCCGCGAGAGACCCCCTTTATTGCAAGATCACACCTTCTCAGTTGCAGGACCCACACCTTTGGCCCAATCTATCTCGTCTATGCAATTTGTTGACATATGGCAACTGACCCATTCGATTGACTGGGATTTCACCTTTTTCTCGCCCCCACATAACTCCTTTTCCCATATTGATAATTTTTTTGCCTCCCCTGCACTTGTCTCGTCACTTGCTAATGTGACAATTAGCAACACAGTGATCTCAGACCACAGCCCAATTCTTGTAAACCTTTTTCATGCTAAACCCCTCTAATTCCCCACCTATCTGGCGATTTCCCTCTTACCTAGCAGATAATGAAGATTTTCATTGGGTGCTTTACGAAGCATGGACAGAGTACACCTCCACTAATGGTGGGCACCTTACTGATCCAAATCTTTTCTGGGATGCGGGTAAGGCCTTCTTAAGAGGTACAATTATCTCCTATATGTCCCAATTTAAAAGACATTCCTGACAGCAATTTCAACAGGCCAGTGAAACCTTACATTTGGCACACAAAGCCCAGAATCGCACTTTGGCTACCATAAAGGCCTGGAAGCTGGCCATACGTTCCTTTGACCTGTGGGCAGAGCAACAAAAAGCTTCTAAGACATCCTGTTCTGCCTTACGTTTCCACAGATTTAGTAACAAAGTGGGCAAACTTTTAACCAGCCCACGTATATTTCTGCTCTAAAGAATGCTGCGGACTCCCTTGTTAGTAAAATACTGGCAAATTACTATACTTCCCTTTATTCTGAAGATCCGATTGATCAAAAGGCAGCAGAGGCTTTACTAGCCAAAGTGCACTACCTCAACTCTCTTTGGCTCGTTTAGAGGTGCTTAATGCTCCCATCTCCGTAGACGACATTTGGACGACTATTAAATCTCTTTTGTCAGCTAAGGCCCCAGGCTATACCGCCAAATTTTACAAGCTCACCAAAGACTTTATTCCTGATACTCTAAAACATGTTTTTACTTCTATATTCAAGAAAGGAAAAGATCCCTTACACCCTGACTCATTTCAGTCAATCTCCTTAATCAATATAGACGTCAAAATGCTTTCTAAAAAATATCAAAGCTCGAGACAAAGCACAAAACTGACCCCCAAGACTCAATAGCGAATCAACTATTATCCCTACGACAAGAACTTAGATCCCTACTGCTCTACTCTTATGAATTCCTCCACCAAAAATTTCAAGCGACCTCTTACTCCACCTCCAACAAGGCGGGGAAAAAATTGGCTCAACGCCTCAAAGCTAGACGCAACAAGACAAAGATCTCACAACTTCTTCACCCCCACACGAACATCCCCCTTACCAACCCACAGGATATAGCTGACACTTTCAGTGACTACTATGGTGACCTCTACAACCTAAACAACCCTCACAACATGACATTGCAATGTTCCTCAAAAAATTGAATCTACCCACCTTGACCACAGAACAATTACAGACTCTCAATGCCCTATTTACAGAACGGGAAATTAAACTGACTTTTGACTCCCTACCGACTGGCAAGGCACCAGGCCCAGACGGATTATCAGCGGAATATTATAAGAAATATTCCCCGCTTCTGATTCAACACCTTACTGAAATCTTCAATGACGCTGCCTCTTCTTCTGCTTTCAATAAAGAATACCTGAATTCTCTTGTAATTACGATACCAAAGCCAGGAAGGGAGTTGAATGTCCCCCAAAATTTTTGCCCAATCTCGCTGTTGAATCTCGACATCAAAATTTACGCTAAAACTATAGCAACGAGACTACTTATGATTATGCCCACTCTTATTCACCAAGACCAAACGGGATTTACAAAAGGTAGACAGGCATCAGATGCCACTAGAAGGATGCTGAACCTCATCCACCATGCTGAATCCACCGGAACGCCTTCTCTGCTCATATCTCTGGACGCAGAGAAGGCGTTCGATATAGTCCACTGGTCATACCTCCAGACTGTTCTACAGAAATTTGGTTTTAAGGGCACCATCCTAAACGCCATTATGGCACTTTACTCCAACCCCACAGCCCAAGTATTCTCTGAAGGTATGCTTTCCCGCCCATTCCCCATCACGAATGGCACTTGCCAGGGCAGTCCACTGTTCCCCCTTATTTTTAATTTACTCATGGAACCCCTGGCAGAACATGTCCGCACCCACCCTGCAATTTCAGGAATCCAAATTGGACCAAATACGCACAAAATCAGCCTATTCCCTGATGATGTCATCCTTATCCTCACCAACCCGACTTCCTCCCTGGCTGAGGTACAAAAACTACTAACCTGGTTTAGCTCGGTGTCATAATACAAACACAAATAAATCATTTATACTTGACATCAACATTGACGCTATCACAAGGAATCTTTTACAACTACAATACTCTTTCACATGGGCTGACGCGGATATCACCTACTTAGGAATCAAATTGCCGAGATCCCTTAGACACGTATACCCCAGTAATTTTCTACCTGTATTACGCACTATCCGAGCGACATCACAAAATATAGCGAAACATGAACTATCTTGGTCAGGTAGACTCGCAGCCTACAAAATGATTTGCCTTCCCCATCCCACTCCCCAAATCCTTCTTCAGGTCTCTTCAAACACTTTACAACCAATTTCTCTGGAAAGGCAAGAAACCCAGATGTGCCCACCTAAAATGAATTAAACACAAACTGATGGGAGGAGTAGGGTCCATTAACTTTGAAGACTACTATCTGGCCGCCATCCTAGCCCAACTACCCAGCTGGTTTCAGTCCAACTTGCATCCCCTATGGGCACAGATAGAAAATTCTTTGCTCCCTGGATCCAATCTAAAATCTTGGCTACTCTCTACTCCATTAGGGGCCACAATCCCGCCGTACCTCTCTCCGACTATGAAGGCCTCGGCCCTAGCCTGGAAAAAACTGGTCACACACAATTTACCAGACTCTTCCTCTCCTCAATTCCACATACCTCTTGACTCTTTGTTGTTCCTAACCCCAGATCTCCCAATCGCACTCTGGACCCTCAAGGGGATCCAAACCATACAAGACCTTGTCAATGAGAACATCCTTAAATCCTTCCCCCAACTACAAGCCGACTATGACCTCCCTCTCTCGGAACACTTTACCTACCTCCACATACATCACTCCCTGCGCAAGTTCCCTCTTCCCCTCTATACTGTGCAGCCCAAATCTTGGGACTACCTCTCAAACCCGGCCTCTACCACCAAGGGCATCTCCCATTTCTACACTCTCTTCCACCAAAAAAACTGCTTTGCCAAACTGTCCCCACATCTCAGATGGGAAACTGATCTAGCATCCACGTTCTCAGACACACAATGGCAACTTGCATTCCAGACGATTTACAAATCCACGAAATGTGCCGCCCTTTGGGAACTCACACAAAAAATATCACTAAGGTGGTACCTTACACCTTCCAGGATGTCTTCCTTTGACCCTCGTAACCCCTCCACTTGCTGGAGGTGCCACTCGACTGATGGAAATATGCTCCACATATTCTGGCTCCGGCCAGATGTAAGAAAGTACTGGGCGGAAGTATTCCAACTTCTCAACAAAATCGCCAAAATCCCAATCCCCCAGTCACCTGCTCTGGCAATCTTGAACCTGACTATCGATGATCTCCCATACCCCATCAGATATGTCACTACCCACATACTCCTAGCAGCCAGGCTCAACCTCACTAGACGCTGGAAATCTTCCTCATCCTTGACACTCTCACAAGTCTTAAATATAGTGGCCTACACTACAGCTATGAACTTATGACAGCAGCCAGTGATGGCTGTTATACCAAGACCAATACCCACTGGCAACCCTGGATTAACTGGACTTCAACTGCGCCTACAACTGCGACTAGTAATTAAAGACACCCACATACATCCTGACTCTCCACTTCTTGACTGAGCAATACTACAACCCCATGGAGAATATACAATACAATACCTATGCTACTAACCCACAGCAAACACTGTTCGCATTATACATGATGTACTAGTGACTCCTCTCCTCTCCTGTGGCACTAAAGTTCCCATTTGGGGTGCCACTTGAGAGGTCAGGTTTCTTTCCATGTTTACCACGTTTTTCTTGTTTAATACTTAAAATGTAGGGTATTTACAGAGTTTGAGTACATACTCTTTATGGTTATACTGAATTTCATGTAATTCCTACGTCGCTAATCGACGTACAATGCCCAATTGTACAATGTATGCTTCTTGAAAACAATAAAAACCTTTTTGAATGAAAAATGCTTTCTAAAATAGTGGCATCCCATCTAGCTTCTTTGCTACCTTCCATACTCCATCCAGCCTAGTCCGGTTTTGTTCCGGGACGATCTGCAACCCTGAAGATTTATAGAGTTTTGTTGGTACTGGAACATGCTAAATCGCACCCAAATCAAGATGCCGTCATCATCTCACTCAATGACAAAAAGGCCTAGCTTTACCTAGCTATTTAGAGTGATGGCTGCTTTCTGTTTCTCGGGTCCAGGTGTACATTTCATACAACTAATTCAACAAATGTACAAATCCCCAACTGATCACCTTGTCATGCCTGATTTCATCTCAGACACCATTCCTTTGACAAAGTAAACAAGACAGGGATGCCCTCTTTCCCCTTTACATTTTATTTTTGCTATTGAGTCTTTATCCAGGCTTCTTAACTCCCCTCCTGGTGTAAATGGCATCGCTGTTGGAGATCAAGTCTTTTGATCCGCTCTTTTCACAGGCGACATTTTGTTGTTTTCCACCAATCCTACATCAGATTTCAACGAGGTTCAGGAGCTATTTGTGGCCTTTCTACTCAGCTCTTGTTTTAGAATAAACTTTGACAAAAGTCAAGTCTTAGCATTACATCCTCGACTGTTCACCAAATGGCAATCATCTTCTCCATTTACTATTGCCAAACAGCACATTACTTACTTGGGCATGTGCATAGGCCGGGAACCTTCTTCTATATGTAGCTTTTTCTTTTTTTTTAAAGAAACTTTATTGGATTTTTTTTCATACTTTATAACATAATATTTAGGAAGGCAAATGAATAGGACTACCCACAGGATAACACGTTCCAATATGACATCATAGAACACCTTGGTTTGCTGAAGTGCAGTATCTACTGGTCTCTCTGCCCAGTAGCCACGGTAAATGGGTAGTGTGTAGGGGCTATGGGAAAAGAGAAGGGGGGGGGGGCTATGTGCAGTTGCCGGGTATGGGGGTATCAGGGGATAAGAGAAGAGAAAATGTAGTCAGCTATGGCTATATGCTTGAATTGGCAAAGGAGAAATGGAACTAGGGTTATAGAAGAAATCGTGGGGGGGGGGCAAATGCCCCCAAATAGCACCCTTCAGGGTAAACCAATACCGCCTGGGAGAGGGTCTCCTGGGGTGGTGGTTTTCTAGAGAATAAAACCTTATATTGCATAGATAGCATATGTAGTGCATTTGGTCAGTTAACTTCTTCCGAACCAGCCGCCGCAGTTATACTGCGGCAGGTTGGCTCCGCTGTGCGAAACCACTTAGCTGTAAGTTGGCTCGGGGGTATGGATAGCAGGCACGCGCGCCCGCTGCACATCAGGGGTGTTGATGCTCGTGGCCAACGGCCACGAGCGATCATGTGTAGGAGACACAGAACAGGGAACAGGGACAAGTGTGTGTAAACACATACTTCCCTGTTCTGTTCTGACAGGAGTGACAGATCATGTGTTCCTATTAGCTAGAACCACGATCCGTCACTTCCTCTAGTTAGTCCACTCCCCCTTCAGTTAGAATCACCTAGCAGGGAACACAGTTAACCCCTTCACCGCCCCCTAGTGCTAACCCCTTCACTGCCAGTGACATTTTTACAGTAATCAATGCATTTTTAATTGCACTGATCACTGTATTAATACCAATAGTTCCAAAAATGTGTCAAAATTGTCCGATCTGTCCGCCATATTGTCGCAGTCATGATAAAAATCGCAGATCACTGACATTACTAGTAAAAAAAAAATAATACTAAAAATGCTGTAAATCTATCCCCTATTTTGTAGACACTATAACTTTTGCGCAAACCAATCAATAGACGCTTATTACGATTTTTTTTTAACCAAAAATATGTAGAAGAATACATATCGGCCTAAACTGAGAAAAATTTCCTTTTTTTTCTTTTTTTTTAAATGGGATATTTATTATAGCAAAAAGTACAAAATATTGTGTTTTTTTTTTTTAATTGTCGCTCTTTTTTTGTTTATAGCGCAAAAAATAAAAACCGCAGAGATGATCAAATACCACCAAAAGAAAGCTATATTTGTGGGAAAAAAAGGACATCAATTTTGTTTGGGTACAACGTCGCACGACCATGCAATTGTCAGTTAAACGCCGAATCGCAAAAAAAGCTCTGGTCAGGAAGGGGGTAAATTCTTCCAGGGTTGAAGTGGTTAAACAGATTCATTAATTGTACCAATTAAAGGCAGTAGAGTCAAGGGGCATAGCCCGAGAGGAGAAGATGTTGAAAGGGGAGATGAGGAGGAACATAGAGAGTTTGTATGGTCCACTGAAGTGACTAATAAATAGGTCCAGGACTTGGTTGGCCATGGTAGATTAGATGTCTTATCCATAAAGAATGAGCTTCCATGTATTGGTGTTAGTTGGTTAATAAAAGGGAAGGTTCCTCAGGAATGGTAGAAAAGCTAGGGTAGCCTTCTACCTCCAGTGAGCAAGTAGATGTCATGGTCTTTAGTAGGTAAGGATTTTGTAACAAAGTGGGTCCATTTGCTCAGAAAGCGAGATGTTGTTCCATGGTGAGACAAGTCCACGTTTATTTTAGTAGTCTATTGTAGTAGACTCATGAGTTCTAGTTTGACATCCGAAAGTGCAGGGGGGGTGTTGGAGGCTCATTTCCTCAAAATGGCACATCTCGCTGACATGAAGCACGTCGATAACCAGGCCTTGTTGCGCTGAGTTAGTAGCCATTGGGTTATAGAGTGGTCTGAGGAAGTTGCCTCCAGGTATCCAAAGAGCAGGGGGAAGAAATCCTTAGAAGGGGATCCACCGGTGATAGAGCCTGCAAAGCTCTCGATTTGGTCCCAATAGTCGGCAATTGGGGGACAAGACCAGAGCCTGTGGAGCAGTGTTTGTCTGGGTTGACCACATAGGGAGCATTGGTGGTTGGTCTGTGGTGGTCCACTAGACAGATGGGGGATATAGGCTCTGTGTATAATCTAAAATTGTTGCTCTCGCCAAAATTAATTGGTAACAAAAGCGCATGTAGTATTGTATCATGCCAGAATCCGTTCTACTGCCTCAGGGAGCATAGCTCTTTGCACCAGGCAGCTGTGGCGGCACCAGGCGGTGTTGAGCGGCTTGCTTAGGCGCAGGTGAGGTGGATTGTAGATAGTAGAGATTTTGAAATGTTGGGTTTCCAAGAGAGTGTCCAGGGTAGAGGAACAATTTATTTGAAGTCTGTTTTGGCACAGACCCGCAACATAATGGGTGGCCTGATGCACGTTGAGATAGTGATTTGCAGGGAGATCAAAGTGTGACAAAATTTGGGAGACCTGAAGAGGAGAACCTGTGGACTTGTCAAAAAGTTGAGCAAACCTGTGAAGCCCATGGGAAGCCCACACAGCATAACCAGCATACTTTTGGGCTTGAGGGAAATTAGGGTTCATATGAATTGGAAGATGGAAAGATACCCAGGGAGATAGGTTACGTTTACGTCTTGTTTCTCGCCATGCCACAAGCGTATCATGTATTAACAGATTCTGTTTGAGGTCTGATAGGAGAGACCTTAGGTTGAAGTGTAGTAGGGCTGTATGGGCTTGTCATTTGAGACTCTAGTTCGTGATTGGAGTACTTCGAACTTTGTGAAAGACAATCCAGGCAGAGTCTCAGTAAACAAGATAGGTTGTATACACTTATGTTGGGGAAGTTAGCTCCCCATTCGCTCGTAGGCAGGCAAAGTATGGGCAAAGAAATGCGGGGTCTGCATCTATGCCAGAGGAAGTTTGACAAGGGCTTCTGTAATCTTTGCACATTTGTTTTACGCATTAAGAGAGGAATGGTCTGAAGGGGGTAGAGAAGTCTAGCAAAGATTATTATTTTGAAAATGTGACACCTGCCGAGGAGTGAGCGTGGAAGGTCCATCCACGTCTCCAGTTCACCTATAACCTTAGTGACTACCACAGAGAAATTTTTTTTTTTTTTTGAAAATCTTTTTATTGAGTATAAAAACATACAAACAAATAACAAACAACAGTAAACCTGCCACAGCTTGGAATAGACTCACGCAGGAGTCAGTGCCAGCCGGCAATTGGACTGCTTCCATTATTAGTGACAAACAGCTGTAGCACATCTACAAGAAAATAACATACAACAACCTAGTGTTATGTTGGCTCCCGCTCAATTGAAATATCTAAGGATCAGTTCTTTCAGTGAAGACCCATGGGACCATAATAGATAGCAAATGAACCTGTATCAGAGATTATATCTCACAAAGAAGGCACTCAATGTAGCAATATCACATCCACCCGTATAGTGGTGTTATGTACCTGCTCAATCATTCTGCGGTTGCCGTGGAGGCCTCCGCTAGCCATTTGGCCCACACTCTATCATATTCCACAGATAAATTTAATTAGTAGAGAGAGGAAGGTAATTTACCAATCTTTACTCCCAAGTATTGCTTGGCAACCATAAAGACTGAAGCGCTTGCCCATAGGGGGGTCCTGGTGTTGTATAGGGGGAGAATCTCGCTTTTGGAAAAGTAAATGTGTAGGCCTGAGCAAGTTTAAAAGGAGGTAAAAATTTTTGGATGTGGTCATGTCATCTTTAGGGTTGGAGGTGAATATAAGGATATTGTCTGCTAGGCGGAGTTCTTGGTGTCCTATGAGAATGCCATGTAGATTGGATTGAAAGAGCAGGTATCGGGATAGCGGTTCTAAGGCTAGATTAAATAGAAGCAGCGAAAGGACGCAGCCTTGTCCAGTCCCCTTATGGAGTTTGATACAATACTGTGTCCTGCCGCAACAATATTTGCTGTAGGGGCTAAATATATAGTTGAGACCAAATGTAAAAAGGGATCAGAGAAGCCAAAACAACAAAGGACTAGGGACAGCCAGGCAAAACTGACGCTGTCAAAGGCCTTCTCCACGTCAAGTGAGATTATGGCATTATCACTGTTGGGGTTGGCTTTAGCGTGTTCAAGGGCTGTGATGACCTTACAAATGTTGGACGAGGCTGAACGACCTTGTGTAAATCCTGCCTGTGAAGGGTGAATGAGAGAGAGCATTATTTTATCTAGTCTGCTGGATATGACTTTTGAAAGTATTTTGGAGTCTAGAGTAAGGAGGGATTTAAGCCTATAAGAGCTTGGTTCCATGGGGTCTTTGCCTTTTTTGCAATTAGCTTGATATGCGCTTGATATCCAGAAGGTAGTGTTCACCTCCTGATAGAATTTTCTGATAAACCTTGCTATGCTCACAGACATGTTGTAAAATTCTGGGGTATATCTGTCTGGGCCTGGTGCTTTTCCATTGGCTAGAGTGGAGATAGCTTTTGATATCTCTTGCTCAGTGATTGGGGCGTTTAGCAGAGATAAAAGCGAGGTGCCTATTTAAGGAAGGGAGACTTGGTCTAGGAAACTCTGGGCTGTCTATTGGGTCTTTGCCATATAGAGCAGCATAGTACTGTTCTACAATTGTGTTGACCTATTTTGATGTTGAGATTAAGGTGCCTGGGAGTCTTTGAGGGCAGATATATGTGTGGGGGTATGGGCACCCTTGCACAACCTGGCAAGCTGTTTACCTGGCTTTTTGCCAAATTTGTGGTATTTCAGGTCAAGGTGCCCATAGATAGAAGTTGTGTTTGGCTTCTCGCCAAATTTTCGTGTGCGTAGGGGAGCTGATATGCATCAAATGAGATTGGGCTGCACTTAACTGATCGCTTGCTTCGCAATAGTTTTTGAGGACATTCTTTTTGTGAGTAGTCGTAAAAGCGACAATCCTACCACGTAACACAGCTTTGCCCGTTTCCCTGAATAGGTTGGGATCGCTGTTATGTGTCGAGTTTGTGGCTTCGTATTCTGCCCAGGTCTCGTGAAGTATGTTGCTGAGATCCTGTTTGTGTGCAAGGTATAATGGAAAGCACCATGTCCTCATGGTATTGATTGGGGTAAAATTATGTAGGTGGACGGATATGGGGCAGTGATCTGAGATCACAATATCGTGTGGGTTTTGGATGTGAGCGGGAGAAGTGCAGGACTGCATAATAAGTAGTCAATTCTGGGCAGAGTATGATGTGGTGGGGAGTAAAAAGTGTATTCCCTGCTTTCCAGGTGGGCTAGTCTCCAGGTAATTAGTAATATGTGGAAGGCTTCAACAAAGGTTGCTAGGGGGGAGTCCGGGAGGTGGAATGAGTGGGGGGTTTGGTTTGATCCAGTGACTTGTCTTCCATAGCATGCATGACTGAGTTAAAATCTCCCCCCACCATGAGAGGGAGATGTAAGTAGGGGGACAGGTGAGAGGATACTGTTTGAAAATTTTTCATTGGGGGAGTTGGGGGCATAATCATTGATGATGACTATGTCTTGTTGTATATAAGCATGTGTAAGGTTAGAAGGCGGCCAGCGTCATCTTGATTCACTGAGACTATCTTGCATAAGATATTTTTGTGGATGAGAATCAGTACCCCTGCCTTGCTAGGGTGAGGCAAATGTCAGCTAGGTGATGAGCGAGGATGAATGGA
Source organism: Lithobates sylvaticus (assembly GCA_028564925.1). Taxonomy (NCBI): domain Eukaryota; kingdom Metazoa; phylum Chordata; class Amphibia; order Anura; family Ranidae; genus Lithobates; species Lithobates sylvaticus. Next base: position 159,780,516 of record CM053032.1, read on the forward strand.
AAAAGGGGTGCAAAGAGGAATATTGTACCTCTCCGTGACCTGAGAAACACAAGATAAAGGGAAATCAATTCACAGTGGTAGAAGCCTGGACCTCACTTTCTTCCACATGTACTGTAGTCCACCATCCGTATGGCAGTGTAACCAGAGAGGGGAGTCGAATTTGTGGACCAAGGGTCGCAGCTGGCATTATACAGGAAATTGGGTGAATTAGGAAGTGAGGGTATCCCTCACTTCCGCTGCATGAAAAAAAACTCTCCACTTCTCTGGTAAGGCTGAAGTTACAAATCAGTTAAAGAATCAGCATGCAAACAAAACTGGATTCAAATAGTATAACAAGGTATATGTTGGTAGAAACAAAAGCTAATTACCCTCAAGACCTAGAGAGGTACATTTAGAAAGAGCAGAGGGCTTAGGGGTATCCTCGCTAGCGGGGCTTATGTTGCCTGGGATCATTAGAGTAGCGAACTCTCTTTGGAGGGTATTTGCACGGGCTATGCTGATCCCTAGGGGCGGCAGGGGAGGGCTTGCCTCCATTGGAGAGTTTTCCTGCATGATGTCTAGATAGATTTGAACATAAGAAGTTGCTTCCTCAGGGTGTAAGAAGGATTTTGTCTCCCCTGAGTGGTTGGTGCGCCTTAGATAGGGATGAGCCGAACACCCCCGGGTTGGGTTCGCACCAGAATCTGCGAACGGACCGAAAGTTTGCACGAACGTTAGAACCCTATTAGTTACAATGGACGCGAATGTTCGAAATATAAAGTGCTAATTATAACGGCCAATACTGCTTGCGGCTTTAATGTCATGTCGCAGATGGCTAGATTTGATGACAACAGGGCAGAAGGGCAGATACAGGTGCAGGTTGTATACTGTGCTGTGCTAGACTCACACAGCACACACACACTAACTCCTGCAGATGGCTGTATTGGTAGAGAACAGCACTTTCCCCACACGCAAATGCCTGAGAAGATCACAGTATCCCTGCCTATTATTCCTCTTTCCCTACACTTTCCCCACACGCAAATGCCTGAGAAGAACACACTATCCCTGCCTATTTTTCCTCTTTCCCTACACTTTCCCCACTCAGGAATGATTGAAAATAGTTTAGACTGTCCCTGCCTATCAATCCTCTATCCCTCAACACCAGAACACACTACACATACACAATATAGTGTGGGGCGTGTACTAAACCCCCTGAGCTATAATTGGCCACAGGCATCCTGCCTGTGGCCAAATATTGCTGTCCTCGCTGCTGGCTCTATGATTGGCCAAGCAAGCGGGGTCACAGTGCATGCTTGGCCAATCATCAGCCAGCAATGCACTGCGACTGGCGCAGTGCATCGTGGATCGTTTGCATCACACGAATTTGATGTGAACGGCCCTCAGAGTTCTGAACTCGACGAGTGGACGAACAGCCGATGTCTTAGAATAGCGGGGTATGCCAGAGTGAATTTTACACCCTTTAGGTGGAAAGCCAAACAAATAGGCTGAAAGGCCTTCCATCTGTGAGAGACTTCTTGGAAGTAATCAGCAAACAGCATCAGCTTGTGGCCATCCAGTTGGAAGGTGGGGGACTTTCAGAAGGATTTTAATATGGTTACTCTGTCAGAATAATTTAGATACCGGGCAATGCTGGGTCATGGGATGCGTCGTTCATTTGAGGGGGCCCCCTTATGGTAGGCTTTTTCTACTGTGCAGGGGGATGTAATCCCCAGGGCTTCAGGGATGCGTGAGGTGCACAGATCCATCAGAGAGCCAGAGCTGTGGGTTTCAGGGAGGTTGATGATTCGCAGGTTGTTTCTGCAGGAATGATTTTTTAAATCGTCCAATTTATCTAGGATGAATTACTAGGTTTTAGAGGCTTGGTGTGCTGCAGTTTGAGAGCTTTGGATTTTATCTTCCAGGTCTGAGATGCGGTGTTCAGCCTCAGCTATACTGCCTGCATGATCCCTCAGCTCCTTGCGGAGCTGATCAATGACCGCTGACACTGCTCTATCCACAGGGTCGCCACAGCCTGAGCTATCCTGCTGTATTTTCCCTCTGATAGCATGGGAGCTGAGCTGACAGGCAGGGCTGGTTCCCATCCTTGTTCTCCCTTTCCCGTCCTACCCTTGTTCATCGGCTGATCCCCCTTGTATGACCCTGGCCTGGCTAACGTTTGTGATTCTGGAACTGCCCTTGTTATCTGCTGATCTTCTGTGTATGACCCTGGCCTGGCTAACATGTTTGATTTTGGTACTTCCCTGTGGCTGTATATATTATCTGTTGTCTGTGGGTTTCTGTTTGTCGGCTGAGCACTGTTTTTGTATTTTGGGGTGTTTACTTATTTATATTGCTTATCTTAAATAAAAATTATTCTTATTTTACTTTACATGCCTTTTGGTTTCCTCTTTGCAGTCCACACAATCTGGTCACACCTGTTCATGACAGTATACCAAGGCCATCTCTGACCAGAAGTGTCCCAAACAGTTGTTGAAGGATTGTATAGACGAAGTGCAGTCCCTGGTCAGACAGAGGGTATGTGAGCCCACTTTTGTGCTACCTATACTTCAGGCATGGTCAGACCTGTTATGCCCAGCTTCTGTCAGCTCTCCTCAACCAAGACCTGCTACTAAACACCTGCCTGCTCAGGCGTCCTTTCTCCCATCACCCCTGGCAACCTCAGCTACCGTCCAATATACCCTGCTCCCCACCAAGTATCAATACCCTGTTTCTACTCCCTGCATCTATCCAGCCTTTGACTCACCTGCCTCTTCTCTACTACCTGCAACTTTCCCACAAAAACTTCCTCTGGCAGCTGTTCCCACTTCCTTGCCATATCCCAGCCCTTCGTTTCAGTATGCCTCACCTCCTACCTACAGTCCTACAGCCACCTACAGATCTCCAGCAGTTAAGCCAAAGAAGAAACGGAAGTTCTTTCCTACTCACACGATCATGCTGGAAGCCTGATGTTCCAGCCTTCCAGCTTGACGTCCCAACCTTCCAGCCTGATGTCCCAGCCTTCCAGTTTGATGTCCTGGTGCCGGCCTTCTAGCTTGATGTTCCAGCCTTCCAGCTTGACGTCCCAGCCTTCCAGACTGATGTCCCTTTGCCTGCCTTCCAGCCTGATGTCCCAGCCTTCCAGCCTGACGTCCCAGCCTTCCAGTCTGATGTCCCGCTGCCGGCCTTCCAGCCTGACGTTCCAGTCCTCCAGCCTGACGTTCCAGCCTTCCAGTCTGATGTCCTGCTGCCTGTCTTCCAGCCTGACGTCCCAGCCTTCCAGTCTGATGTCCTGGTGCCGGCCTTCCAGTCTGATGTCCTTTTTCTGGCCTTCCATTCTGATGTCCTGGTGCCGGTCTTTCAGTCTGATATCCCACTGCCGGCCTTCCAGCCTGACGTTCCAGCCTTCCAGCCTGACGTTCCAGCCCTCCATCCTGATGTCCTAGCCCTCCATCCTGATGTCCCAGCCTTCCAGTCTGATCTCCTGGTGCCGGCCTTCCAGCCTGACGCCCTAGCCTTCCAGTCTGATGTCCTGGTGCCGGCCTTCCAGTCTGATGTCCCGCTGCCTGCCTTCCAGCCTGACATCCCAGCCTTCCAGTCTGATGTCCCGTTACCAGTCTTCCAGTCTGATGTCCTGGTGCCGGTCTTCCAGTCTGATGTCCTGGTGCCGGCCTTCCAGTCTCATGTCCTGGCCTTCCAGTCTGATGTCCCGGTGCCGGCCTTCCAGTCTGATGTCCTGGTGCCGGCCTTCCAGTCTGATGACCCACTGCCTGCCTTCCAGTCTGATGACCCGCTGCCAGCTTCCCAGTCTGATGTGCCAGCTTCCCAGTCTGATGTGCTCCTGTCCGCTGCCCAGCCTGAGGTGCTCCTGTCTGCTGCCCCGCCTGAGGTGCTCCTGTCCGCTGCCCAGCCTGAGGTGTTCCTGTCCGCTGCCCAGCCTGAGGTGTTCCTGTCCGCTGCCCAGCCTGAGGTGTTCCTATCCGCTGCCCAGCTTGAAGTGCCCGTGCCTGCTGCCCAGCTTGAAGTGCCCGTGCCTGCTGCCCAGCTTGAAGTGCCCATGCCCACTGCCCAGCTTGAAGTGCCCATGCCCACTGCCCAGTTTGCTGTGCCCAGCTTGATGTGCCGGCTGCCCACCTCGATGCCATGGGCTTGTCCCAGCAGCAGCTAGTTGGAGCGTTCAGAGGCCGCTCCTTTGAGGGAGGGTACTGTCAGGAAAGGATCCGTCCGCTGGTAAGATCCATCATTTGGCGTGCAGTACTGTGGTCCAACAGCAGGTGTCTCCTGGCAGTTTGTAACTGTCAGGAGACACTTTTCCTGCTGGTGTTATGTCATCATTGGCCCGCAGTACTGGCGTCCACCAGCGAATGGATCCCGGCAGTGTGGAGCAGACAGCACCTTCTGCGCACAGCTGTTACGTGAGGTCAATAACTGGCAGTTTTATAAATACCCGGCTAGACCTCACACGCTTGCCTTGGTATCTTTCTTACATGCGCCCTATAACCTGCATCTGAACCTGTAACCTGCATCCGAACCTGAACCTGAACCTGTACCCATCCTGATCCTGTGTTCCTGTGTTCCTGTTCCCTTGTAGCCTTTCCCATCCTTATTCTCCCTTTCCCGTCCTACCCTTGTTCATCGGCTGATCCCCTGTGTATGACCCTGGCCTGGCTAACGTTTGTGATTCTGGAACTGCCCTTGTTATCTGCTGATCTTCTGTGTATGACCCTGGCCTGGCTAACATGTTTGATTTCGGTACTTCCCTGTGGCTGTATATATTATCTGTTGTCTGTGGGTTTCTGTCTGTCGGCTGAGCATTGTTTTTGTATTTTGGGGTGTTTACTTATTTATATCACTTATCTTAAATAAACATTATTCTTATTTTACTTTACGTGCGTTTTGGTTTCCTCTTTGCAGTCCACAATCTGGTCACACCTGTTCATGGCACTTATCCCCCCTTCCGTTTTAACACAGAAGATTCTTTGCAAGCACAGTGCCCCTGGTGCACAATACCCCCCCCCCCCCCCCCCCCCCCCCCCCCCCCCTTACTGCTACACCACCTATGGGATTGCTCGACTATCTCTATATACTGGGACTCTGTTATTGCCTGCATCTCCAAAATCACTAAGACCTAGCTACCAAAAGACCCCCTGTTATGCCTCTTTGGGTGCAAAGTACCAACTTCTCCACCTTCATTGAATACAATGCAAAACCTCTTTCAATGGACCCAGATATGCCTACTTGTAGCCCGTATGTTGATTCTGAGTAGCTAGATAAAATCCTCATCACCTTGCCTTACAGCTGTAAAACAGGTGCTGCTTCCACTCTTCAACATAGAAAGACTGGAGACAATTGTATTGATTTACTGGTCTACTCAACGCTTCTTCGCCAGATGGCGAAAGTTTATGGAGTTCACATTTACCCAGGAAGAGCTATTGGCTGCAATGCACCCTTTCTGCTACACCGAATGGTATCTAAGGCTGGATTCACACCTATGCATTTTTAGTGCTTTTTGCATTTTGCAGATTTGCACTACAGTTCATTTAACATTGTTTCCTATGGAATACGTTCTGTCGTGCAAATCTGCAAGATGCAAAAAGCACTAAAAAATGCATAGGTGTGAATTCAGCCTAAAGCGGGACCTCACCAACTCTCTAGGCAGACTGAAACTACATGATCTCAAAGAGCCCTTTGACTTCTCCCTTCCCTAAGTTCTTGTACTGCTGGGGGAGCTCCCTTCCAAAAAACATATGTTCATGTTAGGTAGCCTTGTTGTTCTATTACTGTTACTACTTATTCCTTCTATGGTCACCACCTTAATACATGCTGCTCTGCTTCCACTCCTTTGGGATGTATTACATATTATCATACTTTTATATATGGGTAAATTTGCCACCCTACCCCTCTTCACTGCTCCCCCTCTCCCCCTCCTCCCCTTCCCTTCTTTTTTTTTGACCCCAATTGGGCTATTGTTTTTGTCATATGTATTCATATTACACAGAGCTTGTGTTTTCAAGCTCTACCGCTATATGCTCTTTGATGGTCTATCTTTGTATTGTGAAATCCCGATAAATGTTTTTCATAAAAAAAAAGGATAAGTTCACCTTTAGGGTCATGATCTGTGTTAAACTCATGTTGTGAGCACTCACCCATGTTGTGATTGATTCTTCTTGCAGTTCAGTAACTGTATGGGAGGTACAGGCAGATAGCTGACTGAGAGTCTGCAGGATCACGCCATTTCACCTGCGATCTGCTGATAAGTGACAAAATCTCACCGGGACAGAAGTTTTTTTTGTTTCATACATTATTAGAATTTTTTTTTATGTCATACTCAATAAACTCTTTTTTTTCTGCAGTGTTATATACTTTAATGGTAAAAGTAAAATTAAAGGAGTTGTAAATTCAGGAGTTTTTTTTATCTTAATGGATTCTATCCATTATGATAAAAAACCTTCTGTGTGCAGCAGCCCCCCCCCCCCCCCAAGCCCCCCTGACACTTTCCTGAGGGCCTTCTCTATCCAGCGATGTCCATGAGTGTCTCAGCTGTCCAAGATTCTCCCTCCTGAGACACAGCAGTGGCACCATTGGCTCCCGCTGCTGTCAATCAAAGTCAGCAAGCCAATCAGGGGAGAGAGGGGGTGGGACCAGGTCAGGGCTTCATGTCTGAATGGACACAGGGAGCTGTGACTCGGCTGCTTGCTGTGGGGGCACTCAACAGGAGGGGGGCCAGGATCACGCAGCACCCGTGAAGAGGAGGATCCGGGCTGCTCTATGCAAATCCACTGCAACATAACAGGTAAGCATGACATGTTTGTTATTTTTATAGGAAAAAAAACAAAACTCTACAATCACTTTAAGGAAGAGCGTATATAGTAACAGCGTATATAGTAACATTCATTTGTCATTCTTTGTTGATGCTAGGTAAGAAATAATATCTGTAAAAAAAACATTTTTAATTAATCTTGTTGTATTTCAGATACATCTAAACACATTTTTTTGCAAATAACAATTTCCAACATTAGTTAAAGGAAGCCAATGCTTAATGTTTCTGTTCATTGCTATTGTTATAAAAAGTATTCCCTGACACAATTAAAAACATGTATTCTATTCAATGAATTGCTTCTCTTTCAGAAAATGCTACAAAGTGTTTGTCTGACTGTCATGTTAACCCAATGGGCTCATTACTTTCTAAAGCTGGGAACAAAGTGATAGTTTTTTTTTCATTCAATCCAGCGGGTTGAATAAAAAATAAAAAAACTTGACAAATCGCAATATCAACACAGGCAATTTTGGAGTGGCAGTCTTCCCTGCTGTTGTATTGAATTCCATTGGCTGCAAGTGCTGATCAGGTTATGGTTTTTCAGCATATTCTTTGGCAAAAGTCGTTTGTTAGACTGGCTTATATCGAACAGACAAATGTACACACTGAATGAAAGTCGGCCAGTTAAGCAGGAACCAACAAATTTTCTGGTACAATCGTTTTTATTTTGTTAAATGCAAAATGATCCCATGCAGGGGAACAAACATCAAATCACTTGTGAATACAAACAGAGAAAATTGAGTACTGTCCGTGATACTTTTTTTATTTGCACTAACATATCATTTTTTATTTACGAGCTTTCGGGGTGTGTCCCCTTCTTCAAGGTCTAAGCAGTACTGATTCACAAAAGTTTTAGCAGAAGGTAAAATGTGAAAAACAAAAGAAAAAAAAAAAGTGTAAAAATCTCTGAGGGGTAGGAAAAGAAAAACAAACACATACATATACAAATCAATAGTATGGCAATGGTAATAAAGCTATCAGCAAGTGAGATAAGACAGAGGGAAAGCTATGGACTGGAGGGGGGGGGGGGGGCGAGATCACAGTGAGTGGGGTGAGGAAACCAATATCCAAATTTAAGCCATTGTTTTTTTTGTGTCAAAAAGAAGTATCATTCTTAACTCAAATGTTTTCCTTTCCTGGATAGTTCTGAAATTCCATTTAAGAACTAAAACATTGAAGTCTTCTATAGTGTGCTCCGGTTGTGAGAAATTATGTCCCACAGGTGTGCAGAGACCATCTTCCTTATGTTCCTTGATGGTATGTCTGTGCAAATTCATCCTTACTTGTAACTTCTGTCATGTTTCACCAACATAAGATCCTTTGCTACACCTGTTGCATTGGATTAGGTACACCACATTACTGGAGGTACAGTTGTATTTCTCACAACCGGAGCACACTATAGAAGACTTCTATGTTTTAGTTCTTAAAGGGAATTTCAGAACTATCCAGGAAAGGAAAACATTTGAGCTAAGAATGATACTTCTTTTTGACACAAAAAACAATGGCTTAAATTTAAATATTGGTTTCCTCACCCACTATACTAGAGTTTTATGACCCCCCTCTGTGACTGTGACCTCCCCCCCCCCCTCCAGTCTATAGCTTTCCCTCTGTCTTATCTCACTTGCTGATAGCTTTATTACCATTGCCATACTATTGATTTGTATATGTATGTGTTTGTTTTTCTTTTCCTACCCCTCAGAGATTTTTACACTTTTTTTTTTATTTTATTTTTTACATTTTACCTTCTGCTAAAACTTTTGTGAATCAGTACTGCTTAGACCTTGAAGAAGGGGACACACCCCGAAAGCTCATCCTTGAAAAATGATATGTTAGTGCAAATAAAAAAAGTATCACAGACAGTACTAAATTTTCTTTGTCACAATTGCACTAATACGGCTACAATTACTTCAAGTGTAAATACAAACAAAACACATTTCCAATGTTTCAAAACGAGCAGTAGAAGCATCCGGCACAAGTGCCAGAGGTGGTAATGAGTAACCGGGCACGGGGGCTCGCAAACCAAAAATTTTCAACCAGTGTGTACCCAGCTTTAGTCATTGAGCAGGAACCAATACGTATAATTATGTATATCAGCAATGCTGATTTTAGAGGCCAGAGACAGCCAGGTAACCAATAGTTTGAGAAGCAGGTGAACGATGGCAGTCCCTAATTTTCCCTCTGTACAGGTTTCTGTTTCAATAATTTTTATTAAATGTTATAATAAATCATATACAGTCAGTATACAGAATAAAGACGAAGAAACACAAACCTCTACCTTTAGCAAAAATAAAAAAAACAGGAGAATATAAATTATAATTTGGTCTGGATAATATATATTTAAAGTGCTTGTAAACCCTCTCATATACCCAGGGAAGTGAATAGCCTCAGATGATACACAGAAATGAAACAATTCCTCCCTTTTTCAGTGAAATAAAATGGACAAACTGTGAAAACTTTGTCCGTTCTTCCCCCTTGCTGTGATTGACAGGTGATTTACATATCGCGTGCACTAGTTTAAGACATGCATTATGTTTTAATTCCCACCCCCACTCCTTTCTTCAGCAGCTCTGCAAGGATTGGCTGTTCCACACCTCAGCATGATTTGGCATGCTGAAGTCATGTGGGGACTTTTCTGGGTTTTGACTGGATGTTAGTGATCATAGCAGAAGTTCAGCGTAAGAAATACTTGGAAGCACTTTTCTGGTTTTGTTATAATTGAAGATTTGAAGGCTATACCATGAAAACAAATTGGCTTTGTACTGTATATACCAGATTTTACCTTTTTAGAAATAGCATGTGTGTGCACGCATTGGGCAAGATTTACTAAATGGAATGAAGAGCAGGGATCGATCATTATGGTATGTTTGCATTGGTACTTGTATTTATTGTTGAAGCCTCAATCTCTTTCAGCACCATATGTTGGGAGGAGACATCAATGCTTGGGAGAATTCCTGAGGAAGGAACAGAGGAAGGGTAAACTTTGCTTTGCTTTGTTTGGAGAGTTCTTGCTTGGAGGTAGTTAAATGGAGGTAGTTAAATGGATGCAGGGGGTGTACTATTGAAACATGTACACTGGTCCTTAGGTTATATACCTCTAAATACTTCACACCATGCTGTCTTCCTGCATTCTGTGCACTGAGCTCTGTGTTATGTACTTGACCCCTGAACCCTGTATGTTACAGAATTCTGACTATGGTGCCTTGTATGTTGGGCTGTACATAACATACTTTTGATCACTGCACTCCGTACAATACATTGTATGGCAGACTGATAACCTACCTGAAGGTCGGTTTACTGTATGTAGCTGCTACTACCTACAATTTATACAGCGCTGACAGCCGCCGCATTGATTAGTAAAGGAAATAGTATTTAAAGTCATAGTATTCCTGCAGTTAGGATTTACCCTATATTAAAAATGAGATCAACTTGTTGTTCATTTATTTGCATGATCTGATTCAGATCATATAATCAGTCAGTTTGTATTTGTGTGCAAAGAATATATTACCATAAGGGGTTTACTTTGCATATTGAGCTTTATCTCAAAACCCACATCACATATTAGACTATAAAGTACATGGAAAAAAAAATGAAAAAGAGAAGGACAGTCCCTGCAGACTTCTAGACCTAGACAAAGCATAACGGGGATAAATCAGAATTCCTGGCAGTAATGTCTCCATTAATAGAGCAAGTCTATTTTATTTTTTTATTCTTTTCTCTATTAATATTTTAAAAAGGGGGTGCTTACTATAAATATCAGGTAGATGGTGAAGATCACAATCACCTCTAAAATATCATATTAATAAACCACAGATTATAGTCAATATTATATCAATACCCAGAAATTCTCAGTTTGAGCTGTATAATCTTTGGCCATTTTATCCACTACCCACAGTATATCTTTGAAAGAACTGCAAATGAAAACCAACTTCCAATGTTGTAAAGCATTTTCCTCAGGAGGCTAAAATAGATTTATTATTTCTCTGGACAAGAAGTGTGTACACTGTGCCACTAGGGGACAGTCTATTAGAGCATATTTACAAGCCCACAGATTCCTACAATGCATCAAATACTTTGTTATTCCAAACATACTATGTGCTGGGTTCTATACCAAAATATAACTAATACAATTGTGCTCAAGGATGGCATACCCAGTACTTACTCATCATTGGGTCCAAGCTAAGTCTCTTTTTAAATGTTTATGCCCACAGTGCTGTGACTGGCTATAAATGCATATCTAAAGGTAATAGCAGAATACCTCATTATGAATAGTCCCCCTTTTAGTGTGTCTAAAACATATCCACTTAATAACAGCATACCTCAGTTGAGCCACAATACTTTAACAGAAGTGAATACATATCTAAAAATGAACAACTAGCAAGGTAAAAATGGTTCTAAATAAGCTCACCGTAATAGAGTAAACCAATAAAGTTCTATTCCTTCCTTTAAACCCCCTACACTTGCTCAGCCACAACCCTAGTAACATGCAGACCTGCCCCTGGATGTAACCACAACACATATGCAGACTTTGCCCACAAAATGCAGTGATAACATGGCAAGCACAGTGCAGCATCTCTGTCCACCAGAGGGGCATTACCTACTGTCACGTGACAAAGAGATTTCCAAGATGGCAGATGCAGTCCAGTATATGGATGGCCATACATAAGGGGGGACACTGGATTACCAAACCACCGGCCGTATGGTGGAGGAAGGCAAGGACTCTCAGGAATGAATATAGGGTAATGCAGAATCATTATATCCTCCATACCCCCTATTGGTTAAAGCAACCAGCGTAAGCAAACAATGTCATGCCTGTACTGCCCCACCCCAATAAATATTAATCTCACAGAGGGCTCTAACTACCAGTAGAACCTTACAATTACTACAATAGTATAACAAAAAGCATAACTAATTGCATGTTTTGACTTTATAGATAAGCTTACAATATTAATGTAACAATAATGACAATACATTTCTCAACTAATAATTGCCACTGGGATATCTTTGGCTGGGCTTAGAGAAACGATTTGAAGCTTAATGCCTCATTAAGGTCCAGCTGAGTGGTAGCTTTCAGCCCATAAATTCACTCCATTTCTCATTGTAACAAATTTCCTTTCTAAATTAAGGATCCTCATGTATCCCATCTAAAGCCAGGAAGCAAGTACAGGAAGCTTGGTATTGGTGACAGTAAAACCCACAAGGGAAATAGGTTGCCATATTAGTTGGAGTATACCCTGTTTCCCCGAAAATAAGACCTAGCGTGATTGTCGGTGTTGGCTGCAATATAAGCCCTACCCCCCAAATAAGCCCTAGTTAAAGTCATTGTAGGCCTTGTTTTCAGGGTAGGGCTTATTTTCGGGGAAACAGGGTAGGGCTTATTTGGTGGGTAGGGCTTATATTGCAGCCATCCCTGACAATCACGCTAGGTCTTATTTTCGGGGAAACAGGGTATATAATCTATAGGCTTCCAAAGGGGGTGTTTGGTTTTCCCAACATAGAAAGACCTGCAGAAAAATAGTAGTAGATATATAACCCCTGCTGTCCTGCAAGTACCAAAATGATACGGAAAGGCTTCTTCACAGTAAGATCTGTGAAAATGTGGAATAGACTTAGTAGACTGCTTTAAAAAAGGCCTGAATTCTTTGCCTGTGCCTTTTTCACCTTGCTGCGACTTGTCTAGTTCAGTCACGCACAACACCGATACTGAGCTGATTCCTTACAAAATCCAGGTCAGGAGTACAGGCTGAGGTCAGTAACAAAAATGGGCAGCAAAACATAGACGCATAAGGATAATCCAAAGACAAATGCTAAATTACCTAGAAGCGATTGCATGTCCCTCAGAATCACTTTCTTTTTTTGTAAGAAACGTGCCAGTAAAAACGTTAATTTCACAAGCTTAACCTCGAGCAAACGGAATTCCATTCTGCACATATCTGCTATGTAAATCCCTAAGAATTCTAATGATGAGGTAGGCAAACATGTCTTTTCCTCCGCCAATGGCACCCCAAAATCCTGGGCGATAATGTGGAATGTTTACAACAATTCCATACAGAGATTAGAGTCAGGATGCCCCAAAAAAAAAAAAAAAATCATCCAAATAATGGATTACATATTTTCTGGGCTAATAGGCAAAGGGATATTAAAAAGTAGCATGGGTGACAGGCACTGTTCTGGGAAATTTGTACCAATGCAAAAAATTGAAAAAATTAAAATGTCATACGACCTGGAATGGTATTTTTTCAAATGCTTAAAGTGAAACATATAAATGCCCAATTCTGTTAAATAACATGCCTGGAAGATGCCACAATCCTGCCTGTGTAGAGGCCCCTCTCTGTGATGTACCAAAAGTGCTGCAGCAGCACTGACATTTACAAATAAATAAAGTGTTTAAAATTGCCAGAAAATAAAATTGTATTCCTGGATTAAAAAAAAACAAAAAACAGGGGGCATGTTCAAATGGTGAGCTTAGTGGGCATGTACATATTCCAAAAGGAGATACCCCAATGTGGCTGCAGGACTTTAATGGATGTGAGGATATCACTGAGGTAAACACATACAGATTGGTTAATTACTTATTATACATAAAATTTAAAAACCCATACATCATAACCATATTGATTTGAATCTATTAAACAGGTAAATAGCTACATCAGCAGCTGAACATAGATCCATAAATGGAGTTTACAAACAATTTTTTTTACAATTAATTTCCATAGCACATTAGGTTCCACAGCGTTTTGCAGAGCTCTTCTGATTCTTCATGTGTCAACTGCATCAGTAGAGCACATACACGAACATCACGGGTTCAAAAGGAAAGAGGATGTAAATGGTGGGTTAACTGACCCCTCGCAAGCCACCAAGGGAGGTTCAGATGGACACTGGACCACTCAAGGGTGATGTTTTGTTTTTGTGCTCTACTGATAGAGTTGACACATTTAGGAGTTCCCTGAAAAATCATAAGAGCGATGCGAAACGTGCTGGAACCTAATGTGCTATGGAAACGAATTGTATAAAATGCTGTTTGTAAACTCCATTTATGGATCTTTGTTCAGCTGCTGATTTAGCTGTTTACCTGTTTAATACATTTATGTTTTTTACAAAGCAATATGATTATGACGACCCATGTATGGGGTTTTAACTTTTATGTATAATAAAGATTTTTTTTATCAACCTGTATGTGTTTGTGTTTACCTCAGTGACAACCTCATATTCATTAAAGTCCAGCTGCTAAAGTCTGTACTTGGCTGAACCACTTGCCAACCGCCGCATGTACATATACGTCAGCAGAATGGCACGGCTGGGCAAATGGGCGTGCAGGTACGTATGCACGCGCGACCCTGCCGGGAGCTCCGTGAGTAGGATTGTGGGTCCCGTGGACTTGATCGCCGCGGGGATACCTGCAATCGTCTCACAGAGCTGAAGAACGGGGAGATGCTAATGCAAACAGGCATCTCCCCGTTCTGCCTAGTGACACTGTCACTGATCATAGCTCCCTGTGATGGGGAGCTATGATCAGTGAAGTGTCATTCGTAGCCATGCCCCCTAACAGTTAAAATCACTCCCCAGGACACACTTAACCCCCCCCCCCCTAGCCCCCTAGTGGTTAACCCCTTCACTGCCAGTGTCATTTTTTACAGTAATCAATGCAATTTTATAGCACTGATCACTGCAAAAATGACAATGGTCCAAAAATGTGTCAAAATTGTCTGATGTGTCCGCCATAATGTTGCAGTCATGATAAAAAAAATCGCAGATTGCCGCCATTACTAGTAAAAAAAAAATATTAATAAAAATGCCATAAAATTAACCCCTATTTTGTAGACGCTATAACTTTTTCGCAAACCAATCAATAAATGCTTATTGCAATTTTTTTTACCAAAAATATGTAGAAGTATATGTATCGGCCTAAACTGAGGAAAGAAATCGTTTTTTTTTTTTTTTTATATTTTTTTGGGTTATTTATTATAGCAAAAAGTTAAATATATTTTGTCAAAATTGTCGCCATATTTTTGTTTATAGCGCAAAAAATAAAAAAACGCAGAGTTGATCAAATACCACCAAAAGAAAGATCTATTTGTGGGAAAAAATTATGTAAATTTTGTTTGGGTGCCATGTCCCACGACCGCGCAATTGTCAGTTAACCACTTTAAGACCAGCCTCGTTTTGGATTTTAGGTGTTTACATGTTTAAAACAGTTTTTTTTGCTAGAAAAAAACTTAGAACCCCCAAACATTATATATTGTTTTTTTTCTAACACCCTATAGAATAAAATAGCGGTCGTTGAAATACTTTTTTTCACACCATATTTGCGCAGCGGTCTTGCAAGCGCACTTTTTTTGGAAAAAATTCACTTTTTTTAATAAAAAAATAAGACAAAAGTAAAGTTAGTCCAATTTTTTTATATATTGTGAAATATAATGTTACGCCAAGTAAATTGATACCTAACATGTCACGCTTCAAAATTGCGCCCGCTCGTGGAATGGCATCAAGCTTTTACCCTCAAAAATCTCCATAGGCGACGTTTTAAAAAATTCTACAGGTTGCATATTTTGCGTTACAGAGGAGGTCTATGGCTATAATTATTGCTCTGGCTCTACCGATCGCGGCGATACCTCACATGTGTGGTTTGACCACCATTTTCATATGCGGGTGCTACTCACGTATGCGTTCGCTTCTGCGCACTAGCTCGTCGGGACGGGGCGCTTTAAAAAAATTTTTTTTTGTTTTTATTATTTATTTTTTTTGATTTTATTTATTTTTACACTGTTTTTAAAAAAAAAATTAATTGGCTCACTTTTATTCCTATTACAAGGAATGTAAACATCCCTTGTAATAGAAAAAAGCATGACAGGTCCTCTTAAATATGAGATCTGGGGTCAAAAAGTCCTCAGATCTCATATTTGGACTTCAATGAAAAAAAAAAAAAAAAAAATGACATTTGTAAATTTCTCTTTAAGACGTATGGGCGGAAGTGACGTTTTTGACGTCGCTTCCGCCCTCCTATGGTATAGAGATGAGTGGTGGCCATCTTAGCGTCACTCATCTCTATGCACAGGCAGGGAACGGACCCGATCGCCTCTGCCGCTGCCGACGGCTCCGGTAAGCGGCGGAAGGCGCGGGAGAGCGGCGGGAGGGGGAGCACCTCTCCCGCCGCCGATAACGGTGATCTCGCGGTGAATCCGCCGCGATGACCACCATTATCGGAATGCCAACCGGCGCCTGAAGAGATGGATATCTCGGTTGTGGCAGCAGCTGCTGCCGTTACCGAGATATCCCTCTTCAAAAAAGGGACGTACATCGTCGTGCGCCGGTCGGAAAGTGGTTAAAGTGACGCAGTGCCGAATCGCAAAAAGGGCTCTGGTCTTTGGCCAGCAAAATGGTCTGGAACTTAAGTGGTTAAATAGGATGTGGATGTGATGAGTTGTCCCTAGAAGTGGCATCCTTATAATTTATGCTGAGTGGACATGTGTTGGAGTAGCTCCGTCTCCCACTTAAGGTTTACAGCTAGTCTACAGCCATTACCACATTATAATCAACAAACCAAAAGGGACCCAGACCATCGGTGACAATGTCTTCACAACCCCCACACTCTCCAGCATCAACGATTACTTTATTTCAATGGAGTTTACCTCCTCCTTGCAAGGAGTCAAGATGGCACTAAATGTCTCCTCAAGCTGCCTGTAGCTGTTCTTTTCTACGGAGGTACAGCCAGACAACTTTAGAGAGGAACCGGCTCACCATATGCCTCTAGAGCTGCTTCTGTCACTCTCAACACTCTCACAATTTCAATTATCTCCCAAAGACCTGTTCTTATCCCTGACTAAACACAGGGTGGCTCTGGATGCTGGCTGGCTGGTGTATCCCCACTCTACGCTTCCTCATCTCTTTTGCAACAATCAGAGATCACCATTTCAGCTCTAAATTTGAATTCTAATTGAAAAAGTGAGCTAAACTCCACTCTCATGTCTCATTCTCTAGACTGTATTGCTCATATATGCTCAGTTCATATGCAGAGTCTTCATCTTTATTAGCTGTAGCTAAACCTCAGAGTACCAAGTTTAAAGGACTTTGGCAACCTGAACCATTCTTTCAGTCTACCCCCTGGTCAAGGAGACCACAATAGCTCCACTATTACCCCTAAAGCTGTGAGATCTTCACCCAACAGAGCAGAGGATCTACAGTCTGAGCAGTGGGGTGGGCCTTGGGAGGACCAAAGCATAACAAGTCACTCTCCATCACCTACTGCTTATAATTCAGACTCTAAGGAGCTTACTTTGTGGAAAGATTCCTTTTACAAGAAATCAGTGACACCTGTTGCAACGAAATGACAGCATTACGCAAGGTCTTTTAAAGTCTCATCTACTAAATGGAAACAGTGGAAGATGAAGTTCAGACTTCTAAAATGATTGCAGCTCAAAACTCCACCATCAGAGACATCCATCTCCACCTAGGGGACTTAATCATGGGCACAGAAATTGTAAGGTACATGTTTAAGGTAGAGTCCGAAGTGGAGCTTTGGCTGAGAGTTGAGGCATCAGTGTAGTCAGACAGACCAGGTCAGCAACAAATCTTGGAAGAAAGGCACAAAGTCAGAATCCAGGAGAATGGTAAAAAGCAGGCAGGGGTCATACAAAGTCTGCGGAATGCAAAATCTCCAGACGAAAGCGTAGTCAAGAAATTTGACAAAAGTCCAAAATCCAGTAGTTCAGCAGTTCACACAGGAATGCACATCCCCAGGAAACAAATCCACACAAACAGGCAAAGAGCACAGGAAGTCCTGCTATTTAAAGGCTGAGCTGATTGCAGATTGACTGCAGCTGGAAGGCAAGTGGCGCTAAAGAGTCTCGGGGCAGAAGTACTAAGCAGAATACATGCTGTAGCAGCTTAGATTCTGCAGTGGCAGGATGAATAAAGCTGTAGTACCAGAACCAGAAGGATCCAGGTACAAAACCACCCACACACATGAAAGAAATAACTTCAGAGTTAAGGGTCTACCTAAGCCCTAAATGATGCTCTGGAAGCAATCGTTAATAAAATGTTAGAAAAAACAGCCTCACATAAAATTGAAATAGATCAGGCACACAGAGCTCTTTGCCCCACAGGACAGCCTTTGCAACCCTGAGATGTTATCTGTAGGATCTATTCTTACATTCGTAAAAAAAAACATAATGCACAAAGCTCGTAATATGTTCAACCTGTCATTTGATGAGGCACTAATCTAACTCTACTTGGACATTTCTTAGCTAACCTTATGGAAACACCAGTTCCTGCAACCCCCTCTGACTATCCTCAGAGAAGCAAATATCTCCTATTGTTTGGGATTTCCTTTTAGCCTAATGGTGAGAAGTGAATACAATGAATGAAGCAATCAGCACAAACCCCAAAAAAGAGATACAAATTAACTAAAAAATAGTGCAGCTGAACACAAAAAAGGTGAATCACAAATCCTTCATAGTATCATATAAAACATAAAAAATTGTGCAGCGCATCTGAAAAACATATATATACCAAAAACACAAATTGTTTAAAATATAATGACAAAAGTTCATATCCAGTGAATATAAGTTGGAATAACGTGGATGATCACCCAAGTGACTGTAGAAAATAACTTGAATAAATTGTGAAGTAAAAACAATCCTCCACCATAAATGAATGGGTACTCTTACCGAATGTGCTATGCACATAAGCGTGGACCCAATCAGAGGGACGACAGAAATGTTCTAGATTAGATGCGATAGTTCATCAATGGGTGGTGTTCCATATGCAGGCAACGATCAGCAGCCAAAGTAACTCCACATAGTTCCAGCAAAGAATTAATTTTCCCCAGGATAAAAAATAATAAAAGGGGAGACACTCTGAGTGTAGACTGATATAAACCAATTTATTTAAAATGTTTTTTTTTTTTTTTTTTTTTTTTTAAATAATGACAATATAAAATTGCCAAAGATATGCTCTTAAGCAAAAAACAAATGTGAATGTCCAGTAAGCATGTACAAATCATCCACCCACCGCTGACGAAGTCCAATCGGACTCAACGTACGTACGGCGGAGGAGCCGACCTGTCACTCGCGTCTCGCACAAGCTTGTAGCAAGACACACTGCGGTCTCGCTGTGTCTTTCGTTAACATTATCATCTTCATTCATTCCACTTGCGTGTACTTACCATCCCCACAGTAGTCATCTATTGTGATTTGTACATGCTTACTGGACATTCAGATTTGTTTTTAGCTTGAGAGCATATCTTTGGCAATTTTATATTGTCATTATTTAAAAAAAAACAAAAAAACAAAAACATTTTAAATAAATTGGTTTATATCAGTCTACACTCAGAGTGTCTCCCCTTTTATTATTTTTTATCCTGGGGAAAATTAATTCTTTGCTGGAACTATGTGGAGTTACTTTGGCTGCTGATCGTTGCCTGCATATGGAACACCACCCATTGATGAACTATCGCATCTAATCTAGAACAGAGCATTCCTGTCGTCCCTCTGATTGGGTCCACGCTTATGTGCATAGCACATTCGGTAAGAGTACCCATTCATTTATGGTGGAGGATTGTTTTTACTTTCACGATTTATTCAAGTTATTTTCTACAGTCACTTGGGCGCTCATCCACATTATTCCAACTTATATTCACTGGATATGAACTTTTTTCATTATATTTTACACAATTCGTGTTTTTGGTATATATATGTTTTTCAGATGCGCTGCACTATTTTTTATGTTTTATAATGGTGAGAAGTGATGGCAAATCATTGACCTTCCCTTATTGTAAGGATTTGGATATCCCATGTCCTACGCTTTCAGTATGGGAACCTCTACCACTGATCCCAACTGAACCCCAGCTCTGGCAAAGGGTTACCTCCGCTAAACGCTCACAGTCATCCTCATTCTCTCATAAGGAATAACTTAATACTATCATGATATAGCTATGGTATAGCTCTTCCATTTGGTCTTCTTTGAGGGCCTATTTATTTCTACCCCTGACTAAGGGATTTTTTACCCTTCCAAATTTTTTTTTAGATAAGTGGGATACCCAAGCTCTCTGGTTTATTTATGACCTGAATCCCCTCAACAATAGTTGTTTTTTTTTCCATTTATATTGATGCAATGCTTCTCCCTTCACTCTCATGTGGACTGGTGGGTACAATATAGAACATTTGCTGATATCTCTTTGCGACCACTATCCAACTGCAGTTTTTCGTTCTTTATTGTTGCTCTCTTACTACCCATGTTACAGAATGCATTAACTCTTCCTCTTGAAGGGCTTCTCTAAGTCTTTCACTTTCTCATTCTTACCTTTCCCCTGCCTTGGTCTACCCTGCCAGACAGATGGACTAGGAACTTGAGGATGTCTCCCCTTACCAATCTGCTCCGAATTACACACATTAGAGCCCAACAGTTTGATTTGGCAGCAGTAGAAAAGTCAATGCTGAATCTAAGTCATAAATTCAATGCGAAAGGTAATAAAACTCGAACACGAACATGAATAAAAATGAAATAAAATAAAAAGTGCTAATTTTAAAGGCTTATATACAAGTTATTGCCATTAAAGTATGAATGGGGACCCGGGTACTGGCCCAGGGGACATGTATTGATGCAAAAAAAAGTTTCAGGAGCAGTGATTTTAATAATGCTTAAAGTGAAACAAAAGAAATTAAATATTCCTTTAAATAGCATGCCTGGGGGGGTCCCCTTAGTCTGCCTGAAAAAGTGGCACATCTGTCTGATGTGTTTTACAGTGCCACAGTAAAATTACATTTCTAAAGGAAAAAATGGCATTTAAAATTGCCCGCCGTTGTAATGTATTGCTGACTCCTGGCAATATAGATGAAAATCAAGAAAAAAATTGGTGTGGGTCCCCCCCAGTCCATACCATGCTCTTTGGGTCTGGTATGGATATTAAGGGGAACTCCACGGCAACATCTAAAAAAAAAGCAGCGTGGGGTCCCCCCAAAATCCATACCAGGTCCTTATCCGAACATGCAGCCTGGAGGACAGGATAGGGGGGGACGAGCCAGCACCCCCCCCTCCTGAACCATACCAGGCCACATGCACACATCATGGGGAGGATGCTTTGGGGTCCCCATGGGGACAAGGGCCTCGTCCCTACAACCCTTGCCCGGTGGTTGTGGGGATCCGCAGGTGGGGGGCTTATTAGAATCTGGAAGCCCCCTCTTCAACAAGGGGGCCCCCAGATTCCACCTCCTTATGTGTATGTGTAGGTGTACATTGTACACCCATTCACCAAAAAAAGTGTCAAAAAGTAAAAACCCCAAAAGAAAGTCTTTGACAATTCCTTTATTAAAAAAGAAAAGAAAAAAAAGTGTCCAGGATGTCCATCCATCTTCAATCACTTCAAGACCCAAAAATATAAAAAGAATCCCGAAAATACTCTGCCTCCATGGGAGGCGTTCCGCCGACTGCTGTGTCTGATCAGATTTTGTTGTTGGAAAATTTTAGATCCAGCTCTCAAACTTTTTCCGTCGGAAATTCCAACAGAAAAAGTCTGATAGAGCCCACACACGATCGGATTTTCCGACAACATAAGCCGATCAGACTTTTTCAGTCGGAATTTCCGACCGTGCCTTTAGTGTAATAAATGGATGAAGATTGAATGTCTCTGGATATCCCCAATCCATAATAATTCTAATTTATGATCATGCAACACTGGTGTCAGGAATGCCCAGCTGCTGACCTCTATGGTACAAAATAAAAATATATGGTCTTACCAACTTTAATTTATCCACTTAATTCATTTTTGAGATATTATAAATTCTCTTATGGTGAAATTATTATCCTTCACTGAAATACAATCTATACACTCACTATTCACCGATCTACAAATTAAACATGCACACTCAGTTATTAACAAACTCACATTCTCTAAATTATACCCATATGAGAGAATATGCCTTGATAGCCCCACAGGTCAACATCTTACAAGACTTCTTACCATTATTGACAGCCTTCCATTTCCCAAACATAGTGACATGCTAAAGTTGGAATATACCTGAGGCCGGACCCTAGAATTGGAAGAATGGGAAGACACCTGGAATTACATTAGTAAAACATCTTTGTGTACGCTATATAAAGAAAACCAATGCACATTTTTATTCCACTGGTATCTCACACCTGAAACCTTACATGCTATAAGCCCAATACTGCCTTCTACTTGTTGGTGATGAATGAATCCTCAGGGACAATATATCAAATCTATTTGGAATGGCCTAAGATATTGTCAGGAGCACTAAGTGCTCCTGTTCTT
This sequence comes from Lithobates sylvaticus, assembly GCA_028564925.1. NCBI lineage: Eukaryota > Metazoa > Chordata > Amphibia > Anura > Ranidae > Lithobates > Lithobates sylvaticus. Next base: position 159,802,574 of record CM053032.1, read on the forward strand.
CTTTACAGCATCCGGGGTTTGGCTATGGCACTCTCCTTGTCTGTCTGTTCACCTGCAGGCTGATTAATGTGATCAGTCTCTGGGTGGAGACCAAGCCTGTTATAAGCCAGCTCAAGCCTCATTAGAGTGCTTGTGATATAGAGTGACACATGTGTTGTTCCTGATCAAGCTCCCTGTCTGTCTGCCTTGCTTTTCTAGTTTGTATTTGCCTGTGTATGACTTTGGACCAAATTATTGGACTATTCCTTGAACTCAGCCTGCCTTTTACCTTGACTGTCATAGAACCACATCTGTCTGCTAACTGCAAGTATCTATTTGCTTTGCTCAGTTCGCATTTGCCCTGGTGTGGTGACCAGGCACTATGGCATTGTGTATATGTCCTGGGGGCAACCGAGTACCGGTAGGCCTGATTGCCTTATGGGAAAGGGGGCTGCTATAGGTGAAGAACACAGTAGCCAGCTATAGAGTCTGACCACCTGCGCTGGGGTAGACGTGACAGATATTTCCCTATTGGGAAACTACTGAGCTCTATTGGGATTTATTTTTGGCTCTCCAATTTCCATTAGATCCAGTCCATTTTCTCCTAGGGCTATCCCTACTGAACATGGCTAATCCAGCTGCCAAATTGATCAACCATAATCTAACTGCTGTTAGATGCTTGATAGCTTTGAAGTGAAAACAACAAATGCCACCTTCCTAAACTGGCCTTCATAAAGGTGTCTATGATGTCCACAATATGGACTACTTGACAGCTCGACTCCACAATACCATCACTAAATTCAACAAAATTTGTCAACCCTGACATTTTCTAGAATCCTAATCTTATCAGTGGAGATACCCTTTCTGTGTCCTATCATCATTATTGGGTTGAGGTCAGGACTCTAGTCAAGTTCCTCCACCCCAAACTCGCTCATCCATGTTTTTATGGATCTTGCTTTGTGCACTGGTGCACAGTCATGTTGGAACAGGAAGGGCCACCCCCAAACTGTTCCCACAAAGTTGGAAGCATGAAATTGTCTAAAATATCTTGGTATTCTGACACCTTAAGAGTTCCCTTCACTGGAACTAAGAGGCCAAGCCCAACCCCTGAAAAACAACCCCACACCACAATCCTCGCTCCACCAAATGATTTGGACCAGTGCACAAAGCAAGGTCCATAAAGACATGGGTGAGTGAGTTTGGGGTGGAGGAACTTGACTGCACAGTCTTGACCTTAATCTGATAGAACACCTTTGGGATGAATTGGGGCAGAGACTGCGAGCAAGGCTGTCTTGTCCAACATCAGTGTCTGACCTCACAAATGCATTTCTGGAAGAATGGTCATCCATTTCCATAGACACACTCCTAAACCTTGTGGACAGCCTTCCCAAAAGAGTTAAAGCTGTTATAGCTGCAATGGGTGGGCCAACTCAATATTGAACTCTTGGACTAAGACTGTAATGCCATTAAAGTTCATGTGCGTGTAAAGGCTGGTGTCTCAAAACTTTTGGTAATATAGTGCAGTTCTGATCAGCAGAGAGAAGCATGGTAAAGACACAAGAAGGAAATATACTTTATCACCTATTTTCACACGTTGTTTGTGGGAATTTTGGAGGCAAAGATTTTAATTTAAAGAAGAAATGTTTTTTTTTATTATTATCTTTTATACATGGGAACATTTATGATATTATAATTGGTACATTATGTTTATTACCTAATATGTTCATCCAATGTCCTAAACGTTCGGTATTCAGACAAATGTCCAAACAGCCAGTAAACTGAGCTCATCCCTAATTGTAATGTGGTGTGACTTTGAAAGGAAAAAATATCTCTCTTAAAGTGATTGTAAAGGCAGAAGGTTTTTTTTATCTTCATGCATTCTATGCATGAAGATAAAAAGCCTTCTGTGTGCAGCAGCCCCTCTAATACTTACATGAGCCCCATCTAGATCCAGCGATGTTGTAGAAGTGTCTTAGCTGTCCGGGACTCCCCTCCTCATTGACTGAGACAGCAGCATGGTGCCATTGGCTCTTGCTGCCGTCAATTAAAGTCAGTCAGCCAATGAGGAGAAAAGGGGGTGGGGCCAGGCCACGGCTCTGTGTCTGAATGGACACAGGGATCTGTGGCTCAGCTCCAGTGCCTCCATAGCAAGCTGTTTGCTGTTGGGGCACTCAACAGGAGGGAGGAGCAAGGAGCGCCACAGATGAACCCGAGAAGTGGAGGATCTGGGCATGTTTGTTACTTTTAACTAAAAAAAAAGTGCGCATGCACGGAGCTCTGTGATGGCCGCCTGAGCTCAGAGCTCCGTCCCGCACCAGAACAGCGGCGCCCATAGCGGAGGCTATTCACCCCCTTCGGACCCGGGACTGGGATCGGACACCCCCGGACACCCTCGGGCACACTCTGGGCACTCTCCGGCGGATTCCCAGGCAATTCTTTCGTTTGGCGGTAAGAAGCTCTATTGAGGGGAACTGCGCATGCGCAGAACGCGGAAACGGCCTGTATTCACAGCGCCGTTACACAGCCACATACCAGAGACAATTTCAGCAGAAATAATCCCTCTTGTGACCCGGGATCGGGTTCGGACACCCGCGCTCACCCTCAGACACCCTCAGAGTTAAATAGCTGGCTTCTGGGAGCCCCACAAAAATCGCCTCACAGATATAATTCTTGGCCAAGATGGCGGCGGAACGGCTGCCTCAGGACTACTTAGGCAAGACAGCCTCATCTCCCTGGCGTTTAGCTCTGCATGAAGAGGTATGTGGTGCAGCACATTCTCTCCCAGCACAATCAGAGCCACATTCACCGGCCTCTACCATCTCCCTGATACACCAGACACTGGTGGACATGACTGTACCCCCCACAAGCTTGCCCTCACAGGAGCCCATACAGCAGCAACAAGGCCCAAGCCTGATCACCTCACCAGCACAGGACATTAATGGGCTGGTCAACAGATTTGCAGAAATGCTTGACAAAGGCCTAGCCCACACAGCAGCTAAAATTACTGCAGATATCACCTCTGATATTAAATCAGATCTACACATGTTGGGCTCTCGCATAGAACATATTGAAGACAAATTGGATGCCACAATTGATCGGGTTAACCAAAACACTGATCGATTCCAAGAATTACACGGACAGCTGGAGGGGGCGATGGCGAAAATTGATGACCTTGAAAATAGATCCAGAAGACTGAACTTTCGGATCAGAGGACTTCCAGAGGATATCACTGACATCCAGGGAGCGGTACATACCCTAATTAAAGACCTGATTCCAGATTTAGGTGCTTACAAAATGGAACTTGATCGGGCCCATAGGGCTCTGGGGCCCCAACGCTCAGATGGTTTACCCCGTGACATAGTGGTGAAACCCCATTTCTACAATGTAAAGGAAGAAGTCATGCGGCGAGCTCGCTCATTACCACATGTGCAACTTCTGGGACATCCGGTTCAAATTTACGCTGACATTTCTCCTTTTACTATACAACGACGGCGGGCACTTAAACCCCTCCTTGTTGTTTTACAACAGAAGAACATCAAATACTGGTGGCTCTTCCCTCTGTGCCTGAAATTTGATTATAATGGCAAACCATTCAGATTTTCCACAATGGCGGAAGGGGAACGCTTGCTGAAGGAACTGGGACTGTTACCGACCGAACCAACTTCACCGATGCAAACAACCTCTTTCAACATGTCCAAAAGACCCCCTCCTCAGAGTCCTCTCAACCCGACATGGCAAAAACCGAAATACAAGAAAAGCAAGGAGTCCGCTACTACCTGAACTAATGGCCGTTCTTACATTCTTTTTTTTTACCTTTTTCACCCGATAGGGTTTTTTTTTGGGCTCTTTGGCTCCAGTGCCCGACACATTTTTATTCCCATGCCCCACTGACTAGATCGAACCTGATCAAACTGTTTGAATATATTGTATATTTTTACATTTCATTCCTCAGGCAGAATAACACCCAATTAGTAGGCCTTTCTTAGGAGGTATCGGGGTTCTTCCCTAATATTTCAGCTCCATCGTTAGAGATAATTTGGGGAACTCCGACTTTACTACGGGTATTCATGGTTTATTACCAATATCCTTTTTTATTACCCATCCCATCCATGCCTCACCCTTTGTCCCCTTGGCTATGTTGCATTTCTTGTTTATCCGTTCACTAATCCTTGGGGGGGGGGGGGGGGGGATGGGCCTCCACTCATTACCAACTTTTCAGTTTTGATAATATTAGAAAAGGCGCTGTGTTTGGTGCGGTGACCATGCGCTCCATTCTACACTTGGAGCCGGGAAAACTACATAAATTTTTTTCATTTTTTCACCATTTTTTCACCATATTCTTGGACCTTTTTGATTTTTTGTCTTCTTCTCTTCTTCGCTTCTTCTGTCCCTTATCTATTCTTTTCACCCCTTTCCAACCTTGCTTGTATTTCAGTGACGGATGCGGTCTTCTTCACCGGCGGCTCCCGGTCCTTTGATACTTCGAATTTTCCAATGAACTGCTCCTGTGGAACACATCCCCGATTTAAGGTAAGTGATTGCAGATTGCTGGCATTTCACCTGCTCACTCCCTATGGCTGACCACACCACTTCTAATCAGACCCCACAATGTGCAGGGACTTAATTCCCCTATCAAGCGTCGGAAGATATTTCAATACTACCATGACCAAAAGATTGACGTGTTGTTCTTACAAGAAACACATTTCCCGGAATCCTATGTTCCTTCCTTTATACACGCCAAATTCCCTACCTTTTATCTGGCCAACTCTGATACTAAAACTAAAGGGGTGGGTATTTTTTTCTCCCGGAACACCCAATTCTCATTGGTGTCTGAACACAAGGACCCTGAGGGCAGATTCGTTTTGGTTAAAGGATTAATTGATGACCAACTCTATTCTCTAATATCATACTACGCGCCTAATCGGGGCCAATCCAAGTTTTTTCAATCTCTGTTCCGCTCTCTCTCCCCTTTGTTGGAAGGCACAGTGATTTATGGAGGCGACTCTAATGTTGCTTTTGACACAGGGAAGGATAAGTCTAGACCTCCAGGTAAGGATGGTGTGCGTCCCACCAGACAGAGTCTAGAAATAGCCAGACAGTTGTTCCACCAGGGCTTGATTGATGCCTGGAGGGAATCTAATCCTGGGGCCCGAGACTACACACATTACTTGAACCCCCACAATACATTTGCTAGGATTGACCACTTTTTTATTCTACAAAAACATGCTCCATTGCTACAAAAGGTAACTATCAGTGACTCTGTCTGGTCGGATCACTCCTTCCTTCTCTTGACTATTCACAAATCATCATCTCACCTTCGTACTTTCCATTGGAGACTGAATGCTTCCATCCTCAGTAATCCCACTCATGTTATTGAGATTGAAAAGGAGCTTTGAGAATATTTTACTCTTAATGATATCGATAATGTCTCAGCCTCGACACTATGGGCAGCTCACAAACCCTGTATACGTGGGAAGCTGATACAAATGGCCTCCAGGCTACGTAAAGCACGCAAACTTGACATAGAGAGGCTTGGAAAGGAATTTTTCTGTCTCAGCAAACAACACAAGCATAACCCTTCTCCTAGTTCCAAAGCAAAACTTGAATCTGCTCGCACGGCCCTTAATCTATCTCTAACTGCATTAGCCGAGAAAAGCCTCCGCTGGGATGGAGGGAAATTTTATCACCAAACAGATAAAATGGGTTCAATGCTGGCACGCAGAATAACTCCTAAGGTGCGGATTCGCACCATACCCAAAATACGCCTTCAAAACGGCTCTCTTTCACAAAATCCTCAGAAGATTATAGCAGCCTTCCATGACTTCTTCCGCTCTTTATACAGTTCAAGCTCTACAGAATCCTCACCTTCTTTTCTTGACTCCTACCTCAACTCACTGCATATCCCTAAACTCAGGGAACACCGTAGGGATTGTCTAGAAGACCCCATCACCACAGAGGAAATTGCTCAGGTAGTCCGCAATCTCAAAAATAGCTCTGCACCAGGGCCGGATGGCTTCTCCACCCCATATTATAAATGCTTTTCTCCAATACTTTCTCCCTATCTAGCCAGATTCTTTAACTTGCTCCGCAAAGGCACTCATCTGAACACCTCTATTAATTTGGCTTTCATCACAGTGATACCGAAACCTGGTAAAGACACAAGTAATATCACTAACTATCGCCCTATATCATTAATAAATAACGATCTTAAAATTCTAACTAAAATCCTCGCAAACAGACTATCCTCGTTTATTAGCCAGTATGTCCACAAGGACCAAGTGGGATTTATTCCCGGGAGACAGGGTCCAGACCAGATCAGAAGAACCATAGATGTAATTTTGCTCCTGAAGTCTGGCTGGGATAAAGGAACTTCACAACAGGGCTTATTACTCTCCTTGGATCTAATGAAGGCCTTTGCCTCTGTCTCCTGGTCCTTTTTGTTCCCTCTACTTCAAAAATGGGGCTTTGGCAATTCCTTTCTAAATATGATAAAAGCTTTATATTCCTCGCCAAGTGCCCAAATCAAAATGCAAGGACATTACTCTCAGCCTTTCCGAATCTCCAAAGGTACTAGGCAGGGCTGTCCCCTATCCCCCTTGGTATTTGCCATGGTCATCGAGACACTTGCTATCGCTATACGGGACAATCCCGATATACATGGAGTACGCTGCGGCCTGCAAGCCCACAAATGTGCTCTTTTTGCTGATGACGTGTTAATTTTCATCACTTCTCCACTCATCTCCTTACCTAACTTGTGCAAGGTTCTTGATGACTTTGGCGAAGTATCCGGACTTAGGGTTAACTTCTCAAAATCTATGGCACTAAATGGGAATTTACCAGACTCCCTTGTCTCACAGCTCAAGGAAACTTTTAGATTTAGTTGGGGGACATCTATGATTCCTTACCTAGGCATCAACCTCACGGCATCCATAGACTCTCTCTATAAGGCAAACTTCCCCCCTCTATATCTTAAACTTGAGGCAGACTTAAAATACTGGGATACATTAGGACTCTCGTGGTTGGGTAGAATTAACTCTGTAAAAATGACCCTCCTTCCCCGCATCCTTTATTTTTTCCGATCCCTTCCCATTCCCATCCTAAAAGATCATCTACGGAAGTTCCAGTCCAAAATTATAAAATTTATATGGGGTGGAAAAGGACATAGAATGTCTAGAAGCACCCTATATAGACACAGGAATCAGGGAGGGATGGGGGTTCCCAATCTCCTATGGTATCATCAGGCGGCACAACTTGCTCAATTGTCCACCATCTACTCTAAATTCGAACATCCAGATTGGGTACATATGGAGAGACAAGCTATCCCTCAGTACACTCTGGATTATATCCTATGGTCCTCTGCCAGATCTAGACCTGGCGTTATGGTCCCCACGCTATCCCAATCGCTCACTTTGTGGGACTATCTCAAGTCCAATCCTCGGCTAATCTCACATTGGAAACCGTTGTCCCACTTGTTCCGCAATCCTCTATTCCCTCCCGGAATAGACATCAAAGCCTTTCAGTGGTGGTTGGACAAAGGAATGTATAGGATAGGACACTTCACTAACACCAGGGGCCCCCTCACTATGGCTCATTTTATTAGCAAACTCGACATGCCAAACGCGGAAAGATTCCGCTACAGACAAACTGTCCACTTTATCCGGTCGCTTCTTCCTCCAACGTCCAAATCTCTCTCGGTCACGGATTATGAAAGATGGTGTGGTCATACTGAGGAACAAAGGGGTGGGATTACAGTAATTTACCAATCACTTGCTCATGCTGATACTAAGACACTCTATATGAAAGAATGGGAAAATGATCTACAACATACATGGAATATAGCAGACTGGCATAGAGCCTCTATCTCCGCTTCAAAGGGGATTTTGAATATCACTTTAATTGAAGCTAATCTAAAGATCCTCATGAGGTGGTATATGGTCCCATTGAGGCTTTCCAAAATCTATCCTGATTCTTCTCCTTTTTGCTTCCGCGACTGCGGACATGTGGGGTCCATGTTACATGTTTGGTGGGAATGCCCCAAGATCAGGGATTTATGGAACAGAATATTCCACATCATTAGGAAAATTACTGGTATACCAATCCAGCAATCGCCTCACATTGCTCTTTTAAATTTTCCATGCTCCAATGCTCCCAAATTGACCCAAAGACTCATTAAGTTTATATTTCTTGGTACTAAACTCACGATAGCACGGGCATGGAAAACACCAAATGTCTCTCTTTTTCTGGTCAAAAGGAAGATCTCTTGGATCATGACTCAGGAGAAAACAGCTAGTATCCTCCTTGACTTCACCGCTAAACATGATGCTATATGGTCTCCCTGGATTAGATATCTATCTATACCAACCATTGACTAGATTTATACCGAGTGCCGCTGGTGAATGAGATTTGCACTGTTATTCTTTCTGTAGCGCCTCCTTCTCCTTTTTCACCTCTATTTTCTTTCTTTTTCTCTTTTTACCTTTTACTGCTTTTTCTTTGGGCCTATCATACAGGTTATATGACAGTACCTCTTGGAATTTTCACATAAGCCTTATATTGTTTTTATCGAAATAGAAAACTTTCATTGACTTATCTGTTTGCCTACCTTTTATTGTGACCTAGTGTTGGGTCTCTGATAAAATTTTTGTTTTATTTATTTTTTTCACATGTCTCTAGGTGATCTAACATCTGTTGTTTTATTTGTAATCAAAAGATTTTATACATATGCTTACTGTCTCACAGGCAAACTTTTATGATATCCCATTTCTATTTGCCCAATTATACACAGTTAACTGGACAAAATTTTTCTGTCTCAGGTATTATCCCTGGGAGCCCGGGCCCAATGGGGAGGGGACACTTTCCGCAGCACGGCACAGCTAGATCCCGTTAGGGGTGCCGGGTTGGGGGGAGGTGTTCTCTCTATCCGGGCTCGTTTATCCTGGGCTTTACTCTAGGGTTGCGTTCTATAGGATCTGGATTGCCCCTCATTTCGTAATATACGTTGTACTGTTATAGTGATTTGCAAGTGATCTTGTTACCTGTATTGGCATTGTATTGTGCTTTTATTATTTTTCAAAAATTCAATAAAAATCTATTGAAAGAAAAATGCTGTATAAATGACAATGGTCCCAAAAATGTGTCAAAAATGTCCGATTTGTCCACCATAATTTCACAGTCACAATAAAAATTGCTGATCGCCGCCGTTACTATATTATTATATTACTATATACTATATTAAAATATTAATAAAAATGCCATAAAACTATCCCCTGTTTTGTAAACGCTATAACTTTTGCGCAAACCAATCAATAATCGCTTATTGCAATTTTTTTTTTACCAAAAATATGTAGAAGAATACATATTGGCCTAAACTGAGGGAAAAAAAGTTTTTTTTATATATTTTGGGGGATATTTATTATAACAAAAAGTAAAAAATAATGCGTTTTTTTTCCAAATGTTCGCTCTTTTTTTGTTTATAGTGCAAAAAATTAAAACCGCAGAGGTGATCAAATACCATAAAGCTCTATTTGTGGGAAAAAAGCGATGTCATTTTTGTTTGGGAGCCACGTCGCACGACCACGCAATTGACAGTTAAATTGAGTGCCGAATCGCAAAAAGTGCTCTGGTCTTAAGCCAGCAAAATGGTCCGGTCTGAAAGTGGTTAAAAAGAACACAGACTTCTCCTTTCCTCCATAATTCATTCTCACTCAGGAAGTTATCAGCTTAAATTTTTTGTGTAAAAAAAAAGCTTTTGCACTAAAAGAAACATATATAACAAATCATTTTTAATAGTGTACAGTGGTAAAGTGGTAGTGTGTGCATATGTTTCCAGGGAGTTTAAAAAAATAATTATTTACAGGCAAGAAGTGGTAGACACAACATGATTTTTTTTATTCCCCTCTAAAACCAGCAACACTATGCTCTAAATCCCTATTGGTTTGCTATACACAGTGGACCCCACAGTATACTTGCCACAACAGGCTACACTAATCACATTTAAGAGGACCTGTCATGCTTTTTTCTATTACAAGGGATGTTTACATTCCTTGTAATAGGAATAAAAGTGAGCCAATTAAAAATTTTTTTAAAAACAGTGTAAAAATAAATAAAATCAAAAAAAATAAATAATAAAAACAAAAAAAAAAATTTTTAAAGCGCCCCGTCCCGACGAGCTCGTGCGCAGAAGCGAACGCATACGTGAGTAGCACCCGCATATGAAAATGGTGGTCAAACCACACATGTGAGGTATCGCCGCGATCGGTAGAGCCAGAGCAATAATTATAGCCATAGACCTCCTCTGTAACGCAAAATATGCAACCTGTAGAATTTTTTAAACGTCGCCTATGGAGATTTTTGAGGGTAAAAGTTTGATGCCATTCCACGAGCGGGCGCAATTTTGAAGCGTGACATGTTAGGTATCAATTTACTCGGCATAACATTATATTTCACAATATATAAAAAAATTGGACTAACTTTACTTTTGTCTTATTTTTTTATTAAAAAAAGTGAATTTTTTCCAAAAAAAGTGCGCTTGCAAGACCGCTGCGCAAATATGGTGTGAAAAAAAGTATTTCAACGACCGCTATTTTATTCTCTAGGGTGTTAGAAAAAAAACAATATATAATGTTTGGGGGTTCTAAGTTTTTTTCTAGCAAAAAAAACTGTTTTAAACATGTAAACACCTAAAATCCAAAACGAGGCTGGTCTTAAAGTGGTTAACTGACAATTGCGCGGTCGTGGGACATGGCACCCAAACAAAATTTACATAATTTTTTCCCACAAATAGATCTTTCTTTTGGTGGTATTTGATCAACTCTATAAACAAAAATATGGCGACAATTTTGACAAAATATATTTAACTTTTTGCTATAATAAATAACCCAAAAAAATATATAAAAAAAAAACGATTTCTTTCCTCAGTTTAGGCCGATACATATACTTCTACATATTTTTGGTAAAAAAAATTGCAATAAGCATTTATTGATTGGTTTGCGAAAAAGTTATAGCGTCTACAAAATAGGGGTTAATTTTATGGCATTTTTATTAATATTTTTTTTTTACTAGTAATGGCGGCAATCTGCGATTTTTTTATCATGACTGCAACATTATGGCGGACACATCAGACAATTTTGACACATTTTTGGACCATTGTCATTTTTGCAGTGATCAGTGCTATAAAATTGCATTGATTACTGTAAAAAATGACACTGGCAGTGAAGGGGTTAACCACTAGGGGGCTAGGGGGGGGGGGGTTAAGTGTGTCCTGGGGAGTGATTTTAACTGTTAGGGGGCATGGCTACGAATGACACTTCACTGATCATAGCTCCCCATCACAGGGAGCTATGATCAGTGACAGTGTCACTAGGCAGAACGGGGAGATGCCTGTTTGCATTAGCATCTCCCCGTTCTTCAGCTCTGTGAGACGATTGCAGGTATCCCCGTGGCGATCAAGTCCACGGGACCCACAATCCTACTCACGGAGCTCCCGGCAGGGTCGCGTGTGCATACGTACCTGCACGCCCATTTGCCCAGCCGTGCCATTCTGCTGACGTATATGTACATGCGGCGGTTGGCAAGTGGTTCAGCCAAGTACAGACTTTAGCAGCTGGACTTTAATGAATATGAGGTTGTCACTGAGGTAAACACAAACACATACAGGTTGATAAAAAAAATCTTTATTATACATAAAAGTTAAAACCCCATACATGGGTCGTCATAATCATATTGCTTTGTAAAAAACATAAATGTATTAAACAGGTAAACAGCTAAATCAGCAGCTGAACAAAGATCCATAAATGGAGTTTACAAACAGCATTTTATACAATTCGTTTCCATAGCACATTAGGTTCCAGCACGTTTCGCATCGCTCTTATGATTTTTCAGGGAACTCCTAAATGTGTCAACTCTATCAGTAGAGCACAAAAACAAAACATCACCCTTGAGTGGTCCAGTGTCCATCTGAACCTCCCTTGGTGGCTTGCGAGGGGTCAGTTAACCCACCATTTACATCCTCTTTCCTTTTGAACCCGTGATGTTCGTGTATGTGCTCTACTGATGCAGTTGACACATGAAGAATCAGAAGAGCTCTGCAAAACGCTGTGGAACCTAATGTGCTATGGAAATTAATTGTAAAAAAAATTGTTTGTAAACTCCATTTATGGATCTATGTTCAGCTGCTGATGTAGCTATTTACCTGTTTAATAGATTCAAATCAATATGGTTATGATGTATGGGTTTTTAAATTTTATGTATAATAAGTAATTAACCAATCTGTATGTGTTTACCTCAGTGATATCCTCACATCTAGGGATGAGCCGAACACCCCCGGGTTCGGTTCGAACCAGAACCTTCGAACGGACCGAAAGTTCGCGCGAATTTTCGAACCCTATACGTTATAATGGACGCGAACGTTCGAAATCAAAAGTGCTAATTACAACGGCCAATATGCATGTTAATGTCATAAAACAGGTTTGGGGACCCGGGTCCTGCCCCAGGGGACATATATCAATGCAAAAAGAACTTTTAAAAACTAACGTTTTTTCGGGAGCAGTCATTTTAATGATGCATAAAGTGAAAAAAAAAAAGTGAAATTTTCCTTTAAATATGGTACCTGGGGGGTGTCTAAAGTATGCCTGTGAAGTGGCATGTGTTTCCCGTGTTTAGAACTGTCCTTGCACAAAATGACATTTGTAAAGGAAAAAAAGAAGCCATTTAAAACCACTTGCGGCTTTAGGTTTGATCTTAAGTAGAATCTGAACAGGTACATTATGAAGTGTAGCTCCATCCCAAAAAAATCTATTTTTAAGCTTTTTGGAGAACATAGGGAGGGGTTATCACCCCTGTAACATTTGCTGTCTTTGCACATCTGTTCAGAACATGTCACCTCACTTTCCGTCCCAATGACAAATGTTTTTGGAAAAGTGGGGTTTTAATTGAAACAAGGATTGGTGATAAAGTATCAGTAGAGAGGAGATACCTTTTTCCCAAATTAAATCTAACAGGATAGAATTTCCCTTCCTAGGGGTAGATTTCCTCTCACTTCCTGTTTTCTCTTTCCATTTGCAAGTAGGAGTCGTTTGTAAGTTGGATGTTTGAAAGTAGGGGCCTGCAGAAATTTGCCCTATTAGATGTTGGTGTAGCCACAAGACTGGTGGGCACAGGAATGGGCCCTGCTGTGAGTTAATAGATCAAGATTTGTAATTGCATGCACCTGTTGAACAGGGCAGAAAAATTGGGGGTGGTGGTGGTGGTGGTGGACGGTTTTGCCACAAGACTGTAAGCTCTCACAGTTACTCTTGGTGGGCGCAGGAATGGGCCCTGCTGTGAGTTATTAGATCAAGATTTGTAATTGCAAGCACCTGATGAACAGGGCAGAAAAATTGGGCCTTTGGCGGTGGTGGTGGACGGTGTTGCCACAAGACTGTAGGCCCTCATAGTTACTCTTGGTGGGCGCAGGAATGGGCCCTGCTGTGAGTTATTAGATCAAGATTTGTAATTTCAAGCACCTGATGAACAGGGCAGAAAAATTGGGCCTTTGGCGGTGGTGGTGGACGGTGTTGCCACAAGACTGCAGGCCCTCATAGTTACTCTTGGTGGGCGCAGGAATGGGCCCTGCTGTGAACTATTAGATCAAGATTTGTAATTACCCGCCCCTGTTAAACAGGGGCTGAAAAATTGTGCCTTAGGCACTGGTGCTGGTGCCACAACACTGCAACCCCTCACAGAGACTGTACTTGGAGCACAGCAGTCACACGTGTTGCGAAGCATTTTTTTAAAAAATTGTAAGTACACGCCCCTGTTAAACAGGGGCTGAAAAATTGTGCCTTAGGCACTGGTGCTGGTGCCACAACACTGCAACCCGGCCCTCACAGATACTGTACTTGGAGCACAGCAGTCACACGTGTTGCGAAGCATTTTTTTAAAAAATTGTAAGTACACGCCCCTGTTAAACAGGGGCTGAAAAATTGTGCCTTAGGCACTGGTGCTGGTGCCACAACACTGCAACCCGGCCCTCACAGAGACTGTACTTGGAGCACAGCAGTCACACGTGTTGCGAAGCATTTTTTTAAAAAATTGTAAGTACACGCCCCTGTTAAACAGGGGCTGAAAAATTGTGCCTTAGGCACTGGTGCTGGTGCCACAACACTGCAACCCGGCCCTCACAGAGACTGTACTTGGAGCACAGCAGTCACACGTGTTGCGAAGCATTTTTTTAAAAAAATTGTAAGTACCCGCCCCTGTTAAACAGGGGCTGAAAAATTGTGCCTTAGGCACTGGTGCTGGTGCCACAACACTGCAACACGGCCCTCACAGAGACTGTACTTGGAGCACAGCAGTCACACGTGTTGCGAAGCATTTTTTTTAAAAAATTGTAAGTACCCGCCCCTGTTAAACAGGGGCTGAAAAATTGTGCCTTAGGCACTGGTGCTGGTGCCACAACACTGCAACACGGCCCTCACAGAGACTGTACTTGGAGCACAGCAGTCACACGTGTTGCGAAGCATTTTTTTTTAAAAATTGTAAGTACACGCCCCTGTTAAACAGGGGCTGAAAAATTGTGCCTTAGGCACTGGTGCTGGTGCCACAACACTGCAACACGGCCCTCACAGAGACTGTACTTGGAGCACAGCAGTCACACGTGTTGCGAAGCATTTTTTTTAAAAATTGTAAGTACACGCCCCTGTTAAACAGGGGCTGAAAAATTGTGCCTTAGGCACTGGTGTGGTGGCATGGATCATTGAGGAGGAGGAAGAGGATAGTCAGTGAACATAAGAGGACAGTCACTCAGCATCAGCATAGGCAGTCTTGAAGGGATGTGACATTAAAAATTATTCGGTTATATCCGCCTCAGGTGCCTGGTAGCTGGTGGTGATCCAAGACTGATTCATTTTGATGAATGTCAGTCGATCAACCGAGGCGGTGGACAGGCGCACCCTATGATCAGTCACAAATCCTCCAGCAGCACTGAATGTGCGTTCGGAAAGAACGCTGGAGGCAGGACAGGCCAGTAGCTCAATTGCATACTGTGCAAGCTCTGGCCAGTGATCCATCCTCAGGACCCAGTAAGCCAGAGGATTTTCGGTGGGAAAGGTGTCCAAGTCTGACCTTGCCCCAAGGTATTCCTGCACCATGTATATCAGACGCTGGCGATGGTTGCTGGAACCGATCATACCTTGGGGCTGCGGACTAAAAAATTGTCTGAACGCATCGGTCAGACGTCCACCTTCCCCACCGCTCCTTCTGCCACTGACCGAAGCCTCAGCAACTCGTCGCCCAGGACCAGGAGTTTGTAGCCTCCCAGTTTCTGGGAACGCGTTGCACAGACCTTTCTGCAAGGCCTCCCTGAGATGTCTCATCCTCTGCTCCCTCTGCGACGGCAAGATAAGGTCCGCAACCTTACCCTTGTACCGCGGATCAAGGAGAGTGGCCAGCCAGTAATGGTCCCTCTCCTTGATCCGAAGAACACGAGGATCCTTCCGCAGGCTTTGCAGGATCAGGGAGGCCATGCAGCGTAGGTTAGCTGAGGCATTCGGTCCGGAGTCTTCTGGGTCACTGAGGATGACATGATCGCCAGCCACCTCCTCCCAGCCACGTACAAGTCCACTGGCTTGTTGGGACTGTACATCATCCCTAAAAGACTGCTGCTGCTGATGCTGAGTGCCAGGCTCCACCTCCATGCTCACACAATCCTCCTCCTCCTCCTCCTCCTCCTCCTCCTCCTCCTCCTCCTCATCCTCTTCCTGTGTGATGGGTGGGACAGAAGGAACACTGTCCGGATAAAGGGGGCCTTGAGAGGCAAGGAAGTCCTCCTCTTCCTGCCTCTGTTCTGCCTCAAGTGCCCTGTCCATTATCCCACGCAGCGTATGCTCCAACAGGTGGACAAGAGGGACAGTGTCACTGATGCATGCACTGTCACTGCTCACCATCCTCGTGGCCTCCTCAAATGGTGAGAGGACAGTGCATGCATCCCTGATCATGCTCCACTGACGTGGGGAAAAAAAACCAAGCTCCCCTGACCCTGTCCTGGTGCCGTAGTCGCAAAGGTACTCATTGATGGCCCTCTGCTGCGTGTGCAGTCGCTGCAGCATGGCCAACGTTGAGTTCCACCTGGTGGGCATGTCAGATATTAGGCGGTTCTTGGGCAGGTTCAGCTCCTTTTGCAGCTCAGTCAGCCGAGCACTGGCATTATAAGATCGGCGGAAATGCACACAGACTTTCCTGGCCTGCCTCAGGACATCCTGTAAGCCTGGGAACCTGCCCAAGAACCGCTGCACCACCAGGTTGAGGACGTGAGCCATGCAGGGCACATGGGTGAGCTGCCCCTGTCGCAGGGCGGAGAGGAGGTTGGTGCCATTGTCAGAAACGACCATTCCTGGCTTAAGCTGACGTGGCGTCAACCACCTCTCGGCCTGCCCCTGCAGAGCTGCCAGAACCTCTGGCCCAGTGTGGCTCCTGTCCCCCAAACACACCAGCGCAAGCACGGCATGGCATCTTTTTGCCTGCGTACTTGCGTAGCCCCTTGTACGCCTACGGAGCACCGCTGGTTCCAAGGACAGAGCACTGGAGGAAGAAGAAGAGGAGGGGGTGGAGGAGAGAGGTGTGTCACAACCAGTAGCAGTAGTCGCGTTTTGGAGGCGTGGTGGCGGAACAACCTCCAACACTACTGCACCTTGTCCTGCATCCCTCCCAGCTGCCAATAGAGTGACCCAATGGGCCGTGAAAGAAAGGTACCGTCCCTGTCCATGCCTGCTGGACCATGAGTCAGCGGTAATATGCACCTTACCGCTGACCGCCCTGTCCAGCGAGGCATGGACATTGCCCTCCACATGCCGGTAGAGAGACGGAATCGCCTTCCACGAGAAAAAGTGGCGTTTGGGAACCTGCCACTGAGGAACCGCACATTGAACAAACTCACGGAAGGGGGCCGAGTCTACCAACTGAAAAGGCAGCAGTTGAAGTGCTAGCAATTTAGCAAGGCTAGCATTCAACCGCTGGGCATGTGGATGGCTGGGAGTGTACTTCTTTCTACGGTCCAGCAGCTGGGGCAGGGAAATTTGCCTGCTGCATTCGGACGTCGGTGTACTGCAAGTACTTGGTTGTGACACACCGAATTCTACACCTTCAGTCCTCTCAGAGCAGCTTTCAGAGAGGACTGAAGGTGTAGTGGGGATGGAGATCCCAGCTGAGGAGGAGCAAGGAGAGGTCCGCTTAGTTCTTTGGTGTGGGTCTTTTATGTGTGCCTGCCAACGAGCTGCATGGCAGGTCGCCATATGTCTGGTCATGCTTGTCGTGCCCAAGCGGCTGATGTTTTGGCCACGCGAGATACGCTTGAGACAAATATTGCAAATAGCAGTGGTGCGATCTGCTGCACTCGTCTCAAAAAAGGCCCACACCAAAGAACTTTTCTGATAACGTGCAGAGGCAGCGCCCTGCACAGGCGGAGCTCTGCGGTGTTGTACAGTTGCTGTGCTGGCCTCTACCTGGCCTCCAGGGGGCATCCTGCCTCGTTGGACATGTGACGCCGCATCCTCCTCCTCCTCGTCCTCCTCCTCATCCTCTCTCCCTTGAGGCACCCACGTGGAGTCAGTGACCTCATCATCCCCTCCCTCTTCACCACTAGAGCAAACCTGGCAGTAAGCTGCAGCTGGTGGAACTGTACTGCCAGATTCCTCAAGCTGGGTATCGTCATCCGAGCCTTCGAATCGTTGGGCATCCTCCTGGAGCATGTACCCAACACTGTGCTCAAAGAGTTCGGGGGACTCCTCAGGAGGACATGGTGGGTCTAGGGAAGGGGTGGCTGATGATGCTCTGTCAGTACCCTGAGCCTGGGTGAGAGAGGATGAGGAGGATGAGGAGGGCTTGGTCATCCATTCTACCAAGCCTTCAGCATGATGCGGCTCCACATGTCCAGCTGCCGAAAACAAAGACGCGCGTGTCCCATGGCCACGTGCTGATGACGATGCACGACCACGTCCACGTCCACGGCCACGTCCACTAGAAACAGAGCCTGCCTGCCCTGTGTTCTTGGCTCTGCACGCTCTGCCTCCCCTTGGCGGTCTTCCAGCCATTGTAGTCGGTAGTCCTGTGGGTGCTGCTGAGAAGAAAATATAGGAGCTCTGTGTGATGCCACTAACACACTAGAAGTCCTATGGGTGCTTCTGCAAAGAAAATAGAGGAGCTCTGTGTGATGCCACTAACACACTAGAAGTCCTATGGGTGCTTCTGCAAAGAAAATAGAGGAGCTCTGTGTGATGCCACTAACACACTAGAAGTCCTGTGGGTGCTTCTGCAAAGAAAATAGAGGAGCTCTGTGTGATGCCACTAACACACTAGAAGTCCTGTGGGTGCTGCTGAGAAGAATATATAGGAGCTCTGTGTGATGCCACTAACACACTAGAAGTCCTATGGGTGCTTCTGCAAAGAAAATAGAGGAGCTCTGTGTGATGCCACTAACACACTAGAAGTCCTGTGGGTGCTGCTGAGAAGAATATATAGGAGCTCTGTGTGATGCCACTAACACACTAGAAGTCCTGTGGGTGCTTCTGCAAAGGAAATAGAGGAGCTCTGTGTGATGCCACTAACACACTAGAAGTCCTGTGGGTGCTTATGCAAAGAAAATAGAGGAGCTCTGTGTGATGCCACTAACACACTAGAAGTCCTGTGGGTGCTTATGCAAAGAAAATAGAGGAGCTCTGTGTGATGCCACTAACACACTAGAAGTCCTGTGGGTGCTGCTGAGAAGAATATATAGGAGCTCTGTGTGATGCCACTAACACACTAGAAGTCCTATGGGTGCTTCTGCAAAGAAAATAGAGGAGCTCTGTGTGATGGGACTAACACACTTCAAGTCCTATAGGTGCTTCTGGGAAGAAAATATAGCTCTGTGTGTGTGATGGGACTAACACACTTCAAGTCCTATAGGTGCTTCTGGGAAGAAAATATAGCTCTGTGTGTGTGATGGGACTAACACACTTCAAGTCCTATAGGTGCTTCTGGGAAGAAAATATAGCTCTGTGTGTGTAATGGGACTAACACACTTCAAGTCCTATAGGTGCTTCTGGGAACAAAATATAGCTCTGTGTGTGTGATGGGACTAACACACTTCAAGTCCTATAGGTGCTTCTGGGAACAAAATATAGCTCTGTGTGTGTGATGGGACTAACACACTTCAAGTCCTATAGGTGCTTCTGGGAACAAAATATAGCTCTGTGTGTGTGATGGGACTAACACACTTCAAGTCCTATAGGTGCTTCTGGGAACAAAATATAGCTCTGTGTGTGTAATGGGACTAACACACTTCAAGTCCTATAGGTGCTTCTGGGAACAAAATATAGCTCTGTGTGTGTAATGGGACTAACACACTTCAAGTCCTATAGGTGCTTCTGGGAAGAAAATATAGCTCTGTGTGTGTAATGGGACTAACACACTTCAAGTCCTATAGGTGCTTCTGGGAACAAAATATAGCTCTGTGTGTGTAATGGGACTAACACACTTCAAGTCCTATAGGTGCTTCTGGGAAGAAAATATAGCTCTGTGTGTGTAATGGGACTAACACACTTCAAGTCCTATAGGTGCTTCTGGGAACAAAATATAGCTCTGTGTGTGTGATGGGACTAACACACTTCAAGTCCTATAGGTGCTTCTGGGAAGAAAATATAGCTCTGTGTGTGTAATGGGACTAACACACTTCAAGTCCTATAGGTGCTTCTGGGAACAAAATATAGCTCTGTGTGTGTGATGGGACTAACACACTTCAAGTCCTATAGGTGCTTCTGGGAAGAAAATATAGCTCTGTGTGTGTAATGGGACTAACACACTTCAAGTCCTATAGGTGCTTCTGGGAACAAAATATAGCTCTGTGTGTGTGATGGGACTAACACACTTCAAGTCCTATAGGTGCTTCTGGGAACAAAATATAGCTCTGTGTGTGTAATGGGACTAACACACTTCAAGTCCTATAGGTGCTTCTGGGAACAAAATATAGCTCTGTGTGTGTGATGGGACTAACACACTTCAAGTCCTATAGGTGCTTCTGGGAACAAAATATAGCTCTGTGTGTGTGATGGGACTAACACACTTCAAGTCCTATAGGTGCTTCTGGGAAGAAAATATAGCTCTGTGTGTGTAATGGGACTAACACACTTCAAGTCCTATAGGTGCTTCTGGGAAGAAAATATAGCTCTGTGTGTGTGATGGGACTAACACACTTCAAGTCCTATAGGTGCTTCTGGGAAGAAAATATAGCTCTGTGTGTGTAATGGGACTAACACACTTCAAGTCCTATAGGTGCTTCTGGGAAGAAAATATAGCTCTGTGTGTGTAATGGGACTAACACACTTCAAGTCCTATAGGTGCTTCTGGGAACAAAATATAGCTCTGTGTGTGTAATGGGACTAACACACTTCAAGTCCTATAGGTGCTTCTGGGAAGAAAATATTGCTCTGTGTGTGTAATGGGACTAACACACTTCAAGTCCTATAGGTGCTTCTGGGAACAAAATATAGCTCTGTGTGTGTGATGGGACTAACACACTTCAAGTCCTATAGGTGCTTCTGGGAACAAAATATAGCTCTGTGTGTGTAATGGGACTAACACACTTCAAGTCCTATAGGTGCTTCTGGGAACAAAATATAGCTCTGTGTGTGTAATGGGACTAACACACTTCAAGTCCTATAGGTGCTTCTGGGAAGAAAATATAGCTCTGTGTGTGTAATGGGACTAACACACTTCAAGTCCTATAGGTGCTTCTGGGAACAAAATATAGCTCTGTGTGTGTGATGGGACTAACACACTTCAAGTCCTATAGGTGCTTCTGGGAAGAAAATATAGCTCTGTGTGTGTAATGGGACTAACACACTTCAAGTCCTATAGGTGCTTCTGGGAACAAAATATAGCTCTGTGTGTGTGATGGGACTAACACACTTCAAGTCCTATAGGTGCTTCTGGGAACAAAATATAGCTCTGTGTGTGTAATGGGACTAACACACTTCAAGTCCTATAGGTGCTTCTGGGAACAAAATATAGCTCTGTGTGTGTGATGGGACTAACACACTTCAAGTCCTATAGGTGCTTCTGGGAACAAAATATAGCTCTGTGTGTGTGATGGGACTAACACACTTCAAGTCCTATAGGTGCTTCTGGGAAGAAAATATAGCTCTGTGTGTGTAATGGGACTAACACACTTCAAGTCCTATAGGTGCTTCTGGGAAGAAAATATAGCTCTGTGTGTGTAATGGGACTAACACACTTCAAGTCCTATAGGTGCTTCTGGGAACAAAATATAGCTCTGTGTGTGTAATGGGACTAACACACTTCAAGTCCTATAGGTGCTTCTGGGAACAAAATATAGCTCTGTGTGTGTGATGGGACTAACACACTTCAAGTCCTATAGGTGCTTCTGGGAAGAAAATATAGCTCTGTGTGTGTGATGGGACTAACACACTTCAAGTCCTATAGGTGCTTCTGGGAAGAAAATATAGCTCTGTGTGTGTAATGGGACTAACACACTTCAAGTCCTATAGGTGCCTCTGGGAACAAAATATAGGAGCTCTGCCTGCCTGCCACGAACACACTACAAGTCCTATAGGTGCTTCTGGTAACAAAATATAGGAGCTCTGCCTGCCTGCCACGAACACACTACAAGTCCTATAGGTGCTTCTGGTAACAAAATATAGGAGCTCTGCCTGCCTGCCACGAACACACTACAAGTCCTATAGGTGCTTCTGGTAACAAAATATAGGAGCTCTGCCTGCCTGCCACGAACACACTACAAGTCCTATAGGTGCTTCTGGTAACAAAATATAGTAGCTCTGCCTGCCTGCCACGAGCACACTACAAGCCCCTCTTTCTCAATCAATCTTTGTAACTGAATCTATCTAACTCAATCTCTGTAAGTGAATCTCTCTAACTATCTAAATGCAGCAGAGTGTCACAGAATCAGCCTGCTCAATCTGCGCCGGAACAGCATGTGACCGGCGCAGACGGCGTGGCGGCGTTTTATAGGGGGGGGCGTGTACTACAGCCCCTGAGCTGTAATTGGCTACAGGCGTCCTGCCTGTAGCCAATTATGGCTCTTCGAGTTTCCGGGGCTGTGATTGGCCAAGCATGCGGGGTCACAGTGCATGCTTGGCCAATCATCAGCCAGCAATGCACTGCGTCGGCCGCGCCGGCCGCAATGCATTGCGGGGCCGCGCGCATCACACGAACGTGATGCGAGCGGCCAAAATAGTTCTGGGCTCGCCGAGCGAGCGAACGCCCGGTGCTCGATGCGAACGTGGGTTCGCATCGAGCACCGGGCCCATCCCTACTCACATCCATTAAAGTCCTGCAGCCACATTGGGGTATCTCCTTTTGGAATATGTACATGCCCACTAAGCTCACCATTTGAACATGCCCCCTGTTTTTTGTTTTTTTTTAATCCAGGAATACAATTTTATTTTCTGGCAATTTTAAACACTTTATTTATTTGTAAATGTCAGTGCTGCTGCAGCACTTTTGGTACATCACAGAGAGGGGCCTCTTCACAGGCAGGATTATGGCATCTTCCAGGCATGTTATTTAACAGAATTGGGCATTTATATGTTTCACTTTAAGCATTTGAAAAAATACCATTCCAGGTCGTATGACATTTTAATTTTTTCAATTTTTTGCATTGGTACAAATTTCCCAGAACAGTGCCTGTCACCCATGCTACTTTTTAATATCCCTTTGCCTATTAGCCCAGAAAATATGTAATCCATTATTTGGATGATTTTTTTTTTTTTGGGGCCTCCTGACTCTAATCTCTGTATGGAATTGTTGTAAACATTCCACATTATCGCCCAGGATTTTGGGGTGCCATTGGCGGAGGAAAAGACATGTTTGCCTACCTCATCATTAGAATTCTTAGGGATTTACATAGCAGATATGTGCAGAATGGAATTCCGTTTGCTCGAGGTTAAGCTTGTGAAATTAACGTTTTTACTGGCACGTTTCTTACAAAAAAAGAAAGTGATTCTGAGGGACATGCAATCGCTTCTAGGTAATTTAGCATTTGTCTTTGGATTATCCTTATGCGTCTATGTTTTGCTGCCCATTTTTGTTACTGACCTCAGCCTGTACTCCTGACCTGGATTTTGTAAGGAATCAGCTCAGTATCGGTGTTGTGCGTGACTGAACTAGACAAGTCGCAGCAAGGTGAAAAAGGCACAGGCAAAGAATTCAGGCCTTTTTTAAAGCAGTCTACTAAGTCTATTCCACATTTTCACAGATCTTACTGTGAAGAAGCCTTTCCGTATCATTTTGGTACTTGCAGGACAGCAGGGGTTATATATCTACTACTATTTTTCTGTAGGTCTTTCTATGTTGGGAAAACCAAACACCCCCTTTGGAAGCCTATAGATTATATACCCTGTTTCCCCGAAAATAAGACCTAGCGTGATTGTCAGGGATGGCTGCAATATAAGCCCTACCCACCAAATAAGCCCTACCCTGTTTCCCCGAAAATAAGCCCTACCCTGAAAACAAGGCCTACAACGACTTTAACTAGGGCTTATTTGGGGGGTAGGGCTTATATTGCAGCCAACACCGACAATCACGCTAGGTCTTATTTTCGGGGAAACAGGGTATACTCCAACTAATATGGCAACCTATTTCCCTTGTGGGTTTTACTGTCACCAATACCAAGCTTCCTGTACTTGCTTCCTGGCTTTAGATGGGATACATGAGGATCCTTAATTTAGAAAGGAAATTTGTTACAATGAGAAATGGAGTGAATTTATGGGCTGAAAGCTACCACTCAGCTGGACCTCAATGAGGCATTAAGCTTCAAATCGTTTCTCTAAGCCCAGCCAAAGATATCCCAGTGGCAATTATTAGTTGAGAAATGTATTGTCATTATTGTTACATTAATATTGTAAGCTTATCTATAAAGTCAAAACATGCAATTAGTTATGCTTTTTGTTATACTATTGTAGTAATTGTAAGGTTCTACTGGTAGTTAGAGCCCTCTGTGAGATTAATATTTATTGGGGTGGGGCAGTACAGGCATGAAATTGTTTGCTTACGCTGGTTGCTTTAACCAATAGGGGGTATGGAGGATATAATGATTCTGCATTACCCTATATTCATTCCTGAGAGTCCTTGCCTTCCTCCACCATATGGCCGGTGGTTTGGTAATCCAGTGTCCCCCCTTATGTATGGCCATCCATATACTGGACTGCATCTGCCATCTTGGAAATCTCTTTGTCACGTGACAGTAAGTAATGCCCCTCTGGTGGACAGAGATGCTGCACTGTGCTTGCCATGTTATCACTGCATTTTGTGGGCAAAGTCTGCATATGTGTTGTGGTTACATCCAGGGGCAGGTCTGCATGTTACTAGGGTTGTGGCTGAGCAAGTGTAGGGGGTTTAAAGGAAGGAATAGAACTTTATTTGTTTACTCTATTACGGTGAGCTTATTTAGAACCATTTTTACCTTGCTAGTTGTTCATTTTTAGATATGTATTCACTTCTGTGAACGTATTGTGGCTCAACTGAGGTATGCTGTTATGAAGTGGATATGTTTTAGACACACTAAAAGGGGGAATATTCATAATGAGGTATTCTGCTATTACCTTTAGATATGCATTTATAGTCAGTCACAGCACTGTGGGCATAAACGTTTAAAAAGAGACTTAGCTTGGACCCAATGATGAGTAAGTACTGGGTATGCCATCCTTGAGCACAATTGTATTAGTTATATTTTGGTATAGAACCCAGCACATAGTATGTTTGGAATAACAAAGTATTTGATGCATTGTAGGAATCTGTGGGCTTGTAAATATGCTCTAATAGACTGTCCCCTAGTGGCACAGTGTACACACTTCTTGTCCAGAGAAATAATAAATCTATTTTAGCCTCCTGAGGAAAATGCTTTACAACATTGGAAGTTGGTTTTCATTTGCAGTTCTTTCAAAGATATACTGTGGGTAGTGGATAAAATGGCCAAAGATTATACAGCTCAAACTGAGAATTTCTGGGTATTGATATAATATTGACTATAATCTGTGGTTTATTAATATGATATTTTCGAGGTGATTGTGATCTTCACCATATATATATATATATTTATAGTAAGCACCCCCTTTTTAAAATATTAATAGAGAAAAGAATAAAAAAATAAAATAGACTTGCTCTATTAATGGAGACATTACTGCCAGGAATTCTGATTTATCCCCGTTATGCTTTGTCTAGGTCTAGAAGTCTGCAGGGACTGTCCTTCTCTTTTTCAAATTTCTTTCCATGTTCTTTATAGTCTAATATGTGATGTGGGTTTTGAGATAAAGCTCAATATGCAAAATAAACCCCTTATGGTAATATATTCTTTGCACACAAATACAAACTGACTGATTATATGATCTGAATCAGATCATGCAAATAAATGAACAAGTTGATCTCATTATTAATATAGGGTAAACCCTAACTGCAGGAATACTATGACTTTAAATACTATTTCCTTTACTAATCAATGCAGCGGCTGTCAGCGCTGTATAAATTGTAGGTAGTAGCAGCTACATACAGTAAACCGACCTTCAGGTAGGTTATCAGTCTGCCATACAATGTATTGTACGGAGTGCAGTGATCAGAAGTATGTAATGTACAGCCCAACATAAAAGGCACCATAGTCAGAATTCTGTAACATACAGGGTTCAGGGGTCAATTACATAACACAGAGCTCAGTGCACAGAATGCAGGAAGACAGCATGGTGTGAAGTATTTAGAGGTATATAACCTAAGGTCCTGTGTACATGTTTCAATAGTACACCCCCTGCATCCATTTAACTACCTCCATTTAACTACCTCCAAGCAAGAACTCTCCAAACAGCAAAGTTTACCCTCCCTCTGTTCCTTCCTCAGGAACTCTCCCAAGCATTGATGTCTCCTCCCAACATATGGTGCTGAAAGAGATTGAGGCTTCAACAATAAATACAAGTACCAATGCAAACATACCATAATGATCGATCCCTGCTCTTCATTCCATTTAGTAAATCTTGCCCAATGTGTGCACACACATGCTATTTCTAAAAAGGTAAAATCTGGTATATACAGTACAAAGCTAATTTGTTTTCAGGGTATAGCCTTCAAATCTTCAATTATAACAAAACCAGAAAAGTGCTACCAAGTATTTCTTACGCTGAACTTCTGCTATGATCACTAACATCCAGTCAAAACCCAGAAAAGCCCCCACATGACTTCAGCATGACAAATCATGCTGAGGTGTGGAACAGCCAATCCTTGCAGAGCTGCTGAAGAAAGGAGTGGGGGTGGGAATTAAAAAATAATGCATGTCTTAAACTAGTGCACGCGATATGTAAATCACCTGTCAATCACAGCAAGGGGGAAGAACGGACAAAGTTTTCACAGTTTGTCCATTTTATTTCACTGAAAAAAGGAGGAATTGTTTAATTTCTGTGTATTATCTGATGCTATTCACTTCCCTGGGTATATGAGAGGGTTTACAAGCACTTTAAATATATATTATCCAGACCAAATTATAATTTATATACTCCTGTTTTTTTATTTTTGCTAAAGGTAGAGGTTTGTGTTTCTTCGTCTTTATTCTGTATACTGACTGTATATGATTTATTATAACATTTAATAAAAATTATTGAAACAGAAACCTGTACAGAGGGAAAATTAGGGACTGCCATTGTTGACCTGCTTCTCAAACTATTGGTTACCTGGCTGTCTCTGGCCTCTAAAATCAGCATTGCTGATATACATAATTATACGTATTGGTTCCTGGTCAATGACTAAAGCTGGGTACACACTGGTTGAAAATTTTTGGTTCGCGAGCCCCCGTTCCCAGTTACTCATTACAACCTCTGGCACTTGTGCCGGATGCTTCTACTGCTCGTTTTGAAACATTGGAAATGTGTTTTGTTTGTATTCACACTTGAAGTAATTGTAGCCGTATTAGTGCAATTGTGACAGAGAAAATTGAGTACTGTCCGTGATACTTTTTTTATTTGCACTAACATATAATTTTTCATGGACAAGCTTTCGGGGTGTGTTCCCCTTCTTCAAGGTCTAAGCAGTACTGATTCACAAAAGTTTTAGCGGAAGGTAAAATGTAAAAAACAAAAGAAAAAAAAAGTGTAAAAATCTCTGAGGGGTAGGAAAAGAAAAACAAACACATACATATACAAATCAATAGTATGGCAATGGTAATAAAGCTATCAGCAAGTGAGATAAGACAGAGGGAAAGCTATAGACTGGAGGGGGGGGGGAGGTCACAGTCACAGAGGGGGGTCATAAAACTCTAGTATAGTGGGTGGCCCGTGCGCCCCCCCACCCCAAAGCACCTTGTCCCCATGTTGATGAGGACAAGGGCCTCTTCCGACAACCCTGGCCGTTGGTTGTCGGGGTCTGCGGGCGGGGGGCTTATCGGAATCTGGGAGCCCCTTTTTATAAGGGGGCCCCAAGATCCCGGCCCCCCACCCTATGTGAATGAGTATGGGGTACGATGTACCCCTACCCATTCACCTAAGGTATGAAATGTAAAGAAAAAAAACACACAATTTTGAAAAAATATTTTATTGCATTCCCCCGGGGGTCTTCTTCCGTCTTGGGGGTCTTCTCGCCGGACTCCTCCGCCATTTACCTAGCTCTTTTGCCGAGCGGAGGAGGCCGGCTACCTTCTTCGTCGTCGATCCGCCTTCGGGGGTCTTCCGGGGTCTCTTCTGTTCTTGCCGCTGTCGTCGTTTTCCGCGCCGGCGCCGCCTTTTTCTTCTTCCGATGTTGACCCGTCGCTCTCTCTGGCCGGAATGCCAGAGGCGCGCTGTGCTGGGACTTATATAGGGACAAGGGGACAGGGTCACATGCTCATGTCACATGGTGACCCCGCCCCCCTGTGATGTCACAGTCCCAGCATCCTCCGGGACTGTGACATCACAAGGGGGCGGGGTCACCTTGTGACATGAGCATGTGACCCTGTCCCCTTGTCCCTATATAAGTCCCAGCACAGCGCGGCTCTGGCATTCCGGCCAGAGAGAGCGACGGGTCAACATCGGAAGAAGAAGAAGAAGAAGAAGGCGGTGCCGGCGCGGAAAACGACGACAGCGGCAAGAACAGAAGAGACCCCGGAAGACCCCCGAAGGCGGATCGAGACCCCCAGACGACGGCGTCGACGACGAAGAAGGTAGCCGGCCTCCTCCGCTCGGTAAAAGAGCTAGGTAAATGGCGGAGGAGTCCGGCGAGAAGACCCCCAAGACAGAAGAAAACCCCCGGAGCAGTGCAATAAAATATTTTTTCTAAATTGTGTGGTTTTTTACTTTACATTTTACACCTTAGGTGAATGGGTAGGGGTACATTGTACCCCATACTCATTCACATAGGGTGGGGGGCTGGGATCTGGGGGCCCCCCTTATAAAAGGGGGCTCCCAGATTCCGATAAGCCCCCCGCCCGCAGACCCCCGACAACCAACGGCTAGGGTTGTCGCGAAGAGGCCCTTGTCATCATCAACATGGGGACAAGGTGCTTTGGGGTGGGGGGGCTGCACGGCTGAGGGCACGCGGCCTGGTATGGCTCAGGAGGGGGGGCGCTCGCTCGTCCCCACCCCTTTCCTGGCCTGCCGGGCTGCATGCTCGGATAAGGGTCTGAGATGGATTTGGGGGGAGTCCCTTTAAATCCATACCAGGTGACGGGGCTAGCGCGGCGGCATTCACTGCCTTCACTAGCTACGTCTACCTGAAGTCACGTGCTAAATGAACAGACTTTCCGATGAGCGGCAAGTCCGTTCATTTAAAAAGTCCGGCGGACTAGCCTACTAACGGCGGGATTGTCCGCCGGACTGCCAAGTCCAGCGGACAATTTTAAAACAAAACTTAAAACCTAGTCCGCCGGACTTTTGGCGCCAAAAAGTCCGCCGGCGCCCACACACGAGGGGATTGGGGATCATCCGGTGGACTCGAGTCCAGCGGACAATCCCGCGGGATAGTCCCTTCGTGTGTACGTGGCATAAGGATGAATTTGCACAGACATACCATTAGGGAACATAAGGAAGATGGTCTCTGCACACCTGTGGGACATCATTTCTCACAACCGGACCACACTATAGAAGACTTCAATGTTTTAGTTCTTAAAGGGAATTTCAGAACTATCCAGGAAAGGAAAACATTTGAGCTAAGAATGATACTTCTTTTTGACACAAAAAACAATGGCTTAAATTTGGATATTGGCTTCCTCACCCACTATACTAGAGTTTTATGACCCCCCTCTGTGACTGTGATATCGCCCGTCCCCCCCCCCCTCCAGTCCATAGCTTTCCCTCTGTCTTATCTCACTTGTTGATAGCCTTATTACCATTGCCATACTATTGATTTGTATATGTATTTGTTTGTTTTTCTTTTCCTACCCCTCAGAGATTTTTACACTTTTTTTTTTCTTTTGTTTTTCACATTTTACCTTCTGCTAAAACTTTTGTGAATCAGTACTGCTTAGACCTTGAAGAAGGGGACACACCCCGAAAGCTCGTAAATGAAAAATGATATGTTAGTGCAAATAAAAAAAGTATCACGGACAGTACTCAATTTTCTCTGTTTGTATTCACAAGTGATTTGATGTTTGTTCCCCTGCATGGGATCATTTTGCGTTTAACCAAATAAAAACAATTGTACCAGAAAATTTGTTGGTTCCTGCTTAACTGGCTGACTTTCATTCAGTGTGTACATTTGTCTGTCCGATATAAGCCAGTCTAACAAACGACTTTTGCCAAAGAATATGCTGAAAAAACATAACCTGATCAGCACTTGCAGCCAATGGAATTCAATACAACAGCAGGGAAGACTGCCACTCCAAAATTGCCTGTGTTGATATTGCGATTTGTCAAGTTTTTTTATTTTTTATTCAACCCGCTGGGTTGAATGAAAAAAAAAACGATCACTTTGTTCCCAGCTTTAGAAAGTAATGAGCCCATTGGGTTAACATGACAGTCAGACAAATACTTTGTAGCATTTTCTGAAAGAGAAGCAATTCATTGAATAGAATACATGTTTTTAATTGTGTCAGGGAATACTTTTTATAACAATAGCAATGAACAGAAACATTAAGCATTGGCTTCCTTTAACTAATGTTGGAAATTGTTATTTGCAAAAAAATGTCTTTAGATTTATCTGAAATACAACAAGATTGACTAAAAATGTTTTTTTTACAGATATTATTTCTTACCCAGCATCAACAAAGAATGACAAATGAATGTTACTATATACGCTCTTCGTTAAAGTGATTGTAGAGTCTCGTTTTTTTTCCTATAAAAATAACAAACATGTCATGCTTACCTGTTATGTTGCAGTGGATTTGCATAGAGCAGCCCGGATCCTCCTCTTCTCGGGTGCTGCGTGATCCTGGCCCCCCCTCCTGTTGAGTGCCCCCACAGCAAGCAGCCGAGTCACAGCTCCCTGTGTCCATTCAGACATGAAGCCCTGACCTGGTCCCACCCCCTCTTTCCCGTGATTGGCTTGCTGACTTTTTTTTTAACAGTAAAGTTTTTTATTTTGAAAATAACAAGTAAATACAAGGCATTGACAGATCGTATACATTGGTCAAGAAAGAACAAAACAGAGTATCAACGTTTCAAGTATGCAGATAGAACATACAGAGCATGTACAGTGTAGCATATCATTAGGTTTCGCATTGCTCATTAGAAACAGGTGGATAGCATGCGTAATCGTGTTATATCCCTAACACCCTAGAGGGGGGGGGGGACAGGGAAAGGAAAGGAAGTAGGAAAGAGGAGAGGAAAAGAGGGGGGGGAGGAGGGGCAGGAGAGAGCAGGGAAAGGGGTCAGGGAGGGAGGGGAGGTGCACAACCCAAATCAGGCAGCCTTGCTTCCCGATAGCAACAAGTGACCATCAAGGGCTGGGAGGACCCTCCCCGACTCCATCCATCCTTGCAGACCATACTTTAGTAAATTTAGCAGGACAATTTCTGCTTTCGTATGTAATTTTGTAAAGTGGCAGTACTCTATTCACAGTGGATTCCCAAGTGGCCCCAGTAGGCACCTCAGTACCCCTCCAACGCAAAAGGATCTCTCGTCTGGCATAGAACAGTAGAAAAGTTATGCACAGTTTGGTGTATCTATCCCCCTCCACGTCTCCGAGGTGACTAAGCAGGAAGAACAGGGGGTCCAGCATGAGGTCTAGACCAGCTATTTTCCCCACAGTGTCGGCCACCGCCCTCCAATAAGGCTGGATCCTCGGGGAGGTCCATACCATGTGAAGAAAGGAGCCACTGGCTTGGTTACACACTGGGTCCAGGGAGGGACAAATCTTGGAAAGTCTCTGCGGGGTATAATATGCCCTATGCAGGAACTTTAGTTGGATAAAACGGTCCCTGGACGCAATCATGGACGGGATGTAAGTGGAGACTAGGTCTTCCCAGGTTTCTTCCGTGAGGTCGGGAATTTCAGCCTTCCATTTATGGAAGAGTGTCGTTGTATTAGTGTCATGAGCCGCCGTAAGGTAGAAGTACAGAGAGGAAAGGGGTTTCCCCATAACCGCGGAGCTAAGCAGTCTTTCTATGGAGTCAGGTTTAAGGGTAATCTTTTCCGGGAACTGCGAGGTGATGGCATGCTTCAGTTGCCAGTACCTAAAGAGAAAGGATTGAGGCAGGTGATACTTCTGCTTCAGGGTCTGAAATGTCGCCACCCTCCCATCCGTCATTACATGTTTAAGGTTCACTATCCCATTCCTGGCCCAGACTGCCGGGTCTGGAACCGAGTTGAGGTGTGGAAGGAGGGGGTTGCCCCATAACGGGGTATGCGGGGAGTGCGTGTGAGGCTTCAGTCCCACGGTTCTGGAGGTCTGCCACACCCGTATAGTGGTCTTCATAGGGTCAGTGACCCGGGGATGTGCCCTGGGTCCCCTGTAGACTAGGTTGGAAAGGGCCGCGTATTATCCCAGGAGAGCTGCTTCGAGTGTTACTGCGGGGTTAAACTTAGGTTGAGAGAACCACCACCGGACTGTTACAAGGACTGCTGCCCAGTAGTAAACCAGGAAGTTTGGGAGAGCTAACCCCCCCGCAGACAAGGGGAGGTACAGAGAACGTCTGGCCACCCGGGGGGGGCGCCCTGCCCAGATAAAGGAAGTCACTATGCTGTCTATCTTCTTAAAAAAGGAACGGGGGATAGGAGTGGGCGTCTGTCAGAAGAAGTATAAAAATTTGGGTAGATAAATCATTTTTATTAAGTTGCCTCTCCCTACTGGAGTGAGGGGGAGGTTGCGCCAATTGGTGCAGCTTTGCGTCAGTTGAGTCAGGAGAGGAAGTAAATTCCTAGCTATGTAACCTTTCGTTGTGGAACCTATTTTAACCCCTAAGTATGTAAAGGTCTCTACCCACTTCAAGGGCGTGTGGGAGGGGGGCTGCGGTGCCGAAGGACGTAGTGAGAATAGAATTGATTTGTCCCAGTTAATGTGAACCCCTGAGTATTGTGCAAACTTATCATATTGTGCCAGAGCCGAGTCAAGAGAGGTGGAACTATCAGCGAGGTAAAGTAGGGAATCGTCCGCATATAAGGAAAGTTTTTCTTCTAGGGAATCCACCCGTATACCTTTAATCTGGGGGTCTTTCCTAATGTGTGCTGCCAGGGGCTCAAGGGCGAGGGCAAAGAGGGTTGGAGACAGGGGACATCCCTGGCGGGTCCCTCGCTCAAGGAGAAAGGGAGCCGACAGTGTGCCATTTGTGCGTATGCGGGCCCTGGGGTGCGCATATAGCATCTGGAGCCTTCCGAGGAATCTCGGGCCGAAGCCGTATCTGGAAATGACTGACCATAGGTAGCCCCACTCGACCGAGTCAAAAGCCTTCTCCGCGTCGAGTGAGGCCACCACCCGAGGCGTCCGGGGCTGCGCATGCAATATGGGCGTGTAGCCGACGGATATTAATATCCGTGCCCCGTCCTGGCATGAACCCAGTCTGGTCTGGGTGGACCAGGGCCGTGATAACTGTGTTTAGCCGGTTTGCCAGGACCTTCGCTAGTACCTTGGCATAGACATTAAGGAGGGAAATGGGGCGGTACGAGGAACAGAGTAGGGGGTCCTTACCTGGCTTAGGGATGACCACTATCACGGCTTCACTCATGGAGTCTGGCAGGGATCCTAATTCTGCGGCCTGCGTCAGTGTTTGCAAGAGTTTGGGGGCTATGTCCTCCAAATATGTCTTGTAGAATTCCACCGGGAGTCCGTCCGGACCTGGTGTTTTGTTTGTCTGCATTCCCTTGAGGGCTGATTGTATCTCCTCTATCTTTATTGGGGCATCTAGTTTATTAGCAGTGGCGGTATTGAGGACCTGTATGTCTATCTCGTCAAGGTAGTTCACAAGGTCAGTCTGGTCATAGGATACCCTGGAGGTGTAAAGGTGTTGGTAATAGTTGGCGAAGCATTGGTTAATGTCCTGGGGGGTAGATAGTAAGGTTCCATCTGGACCCTGTATTTGGGCAATGGTCGCCATGCCAGACTGTTCTTTAGACAGCCATGCCAAAAGGCGCCCTGTTTTTTATCCCTGTTCAAAAATCCGTTGGGATTGGTGAACGAGCTTCTTCTGCGTAAGGGCCGTGCGGATGAGTAAAGCTTGTTGTGTCAGGGATTGAAGTTGGATGTAGTGTGATGGGTCTCGGGTTCTAACATAGAGGGCCTCTTCCGCAGACGCCTCCCTCTCCACCCTCTCCAGATCTGCCCTCCGCTCCCTCCGCACCGCCGCAATAATGGACTGATAGTGGCCCCTCGATGAGGCCTTAAAGGCTTCCCAGGTAGAGTTCATTCCAGTCGACCCGGAATTTGCTTCCCAGAATAGTCTTAACGTATTGTGGAACCTAGTCTCTACATCTGCGTCAGTAACCCAGAATCTAGAGAGTCTCCAGAGTCTGTCCGATGGGGCCGAGGTCAGCTCCAGAGAGAGCAGTATTGGGGCGTGGTCCGAAATTCCTCTAGGGAGGATAGTAATGTTCCGGACTCTGGGGAGGACAGGGGCCGCCACATATGCAAGGTCAATTCTAGAGAATGACTTGTGCGTGGCTGAGTGACAAGTGAACATTCTGGACTGAGGATGCCTCCACCTCCACACATCCGTAAATCCATAGGTGTCCGCCCAGGCTGCCAGTCCTTGACGGGTTGCGCCTGCAGCGGCACACCTGTCCCTGTCAGAGTCCGGGACCAGGTTAAAGTCCCCCATCAGTACTACATTATCTGGAGGGAATTGAGCCAACTTGGCCGTAAGTAGGTTCAGGAGTTTGATGGAGGCTGGGGGGGGGGGGGGGGGGGGCAGGTATACACCCGCTATGACCCAAGGGACACTATGAATCAAGGCATATATCAGCACATATCTGCCATCAGGGTCTAGGACCAGGTCTAGGAGTTTAAAAGGCAGGGTCTTTGCAACCAGCACACTAACACCCCTAGCAAAATTAGAGTAGGTAGAGTGGTAATGGTGTCCCACCCACGGTTTCTTAAGGCTTAGTGTTTTGCTACCCACCAGATGCGTCTCCTGCAACACACATATATGCGGATTATGTTTTTTAATGTATTGGAAGACTAAAGACCTTTTTATTGGGGAATTCATACCCCGTGTGTTCCAGGAGAGGACATCAAGCGCAGCCATCATCATCATACCACATATATTCAGGAGGGCCTTTACACATCTCGAGGCCCGACAGTCTCCATCCAGCCAAAACTGAGCTGGGGAGAGTGCAGAGTCCCCACAATAGCGTATACATAATCAGCAACCCCGTTTCTGTCATGCCATAGGTAAACATACTCGGCTCAACTTTCCCAAACTCCCCCCCACCCCGCCCCCCCCTTCCCCGGAGGAGGGCTTGCATCCCAAAACAAGTGTCAGCGTATGTGCGGAACATGGAGGCTGTGAGCAAGAGGCAACAGGCCCCTTCCCAGTAAATCAGTCAAGTAAACTTTAGAATCCAATGAAGGATACGACCTGAGGATCTCCCGGGCGATTCAGTGGTATTCTTCTTCCGGGCTAATAGTCCAGCAGTGTACCAAAACAGCTAGGGACAACATCCAGGTTCCTGGGGGGGGGGGGTGGGGGTGGGCCTCAGAGGGGGGGAGAAGAGGGGCCAAGGGGTGAAAAAGTCTTGAGTCCTATAGTGCAGGCGTTTTCCAGGCTGCTCCCTTCCAGCACAGTTCAGGGGGCTATCAATGTTCTTGCAATAGGAGAGGGGGGGAAGGGGCAAAGTGGAGGAGGACCTTGTTCACAGCGGCCGTCTGTCCCTCTAGCTGTGCCGTAGAATCACCTGACCCCAGCCCAACAGGGGGGGGCACTGAAGTGCCAGTGGAATGGGCAGTCAGGTCCTCCCAAACATGGGGGGGCTTTCAGGGGAGCCCGCTGGGGCGAGTCATGACACCATAAGGGGACAGCATGGCTGGCGGGAGATGGTATACAGTACCAGCACACAATAGACCCCCCTCTGAGTATGGGTAGCAAAAAGGTCACAGTATCTCACCCCCCCGGAACATACTCACAGTTAGTAGCTGTTGTCAGGAGGACTCAGGCACGCAGTGACTCGGCCCATGCTGTCGCTTCTCTGGGGGAGGTGAAAAATTGGGTGCGTTCCCCATCCTGAACTCGCAGCTTGGCAGGGAAAAGCATGCTGTATTTGATGCCTTTGGCTCTCAGGATGGCCCGCACAGGGTCAAAAGACTTCCTTTGCCATTGTGTTTCAACAGAGTAGTCGGGAAAGATGAGGATTCTTGCGTTCTCGAGTTTCAGCTCACCCTGAGCCCTGGCCGAACGGAGTACAGTGTCTCTATCCCTGTAGTGGAGTAATTTAAAAATAAAAGTGTGCGGCGGCGCTCCAGGTGGGCCTCTAAGGGCCGGCATCCGATGCGCCCGTTCAATGGAGAAATGAGGTGAGAAACGTGCCCTCGGTAGCAGGGTGGGGAGAAGTTGCTCCATATAGGCCACCGGATCTGTCTCCTCTACCCCCTCCGGGAGGCCGAGGACCCGGAGATTGTTCCGGCGGTTCCGGTTATCGGCGTCCTCGGCTCTCACCTCCAGGGCCCTCACCTTGGACTTGAGGATCTGTAGATCTGTGTGGTGGTCCCGTTGTGTGTCCTCCACCCCCGAGATCCGTCTCTCTGTCTCCGCCACCCGCTCCCTGAATTTGTCCATATCGCGGCGGATGAAGGCTGTTTCAGCCTGCACATGGTCGATCTTGACCGTGAGGGCCGATTGCCAGCCCGCGATGGCCTGCATAAGCGCATCAAAGGCCGGGGATCCCGCCTGGATGGCCCCGTCAGAGGAGGATGCTGTCTGTGTCTCCATATGGCACTTGGGCAATGGCGCAGACCCAGGTTTCGGCGGCGTGCGGCTCGTCTCTTCTGGGATCCCTTATTGCTTCTACGCATTCCCCAAGTGCCCCGGGGAGGTGTCCGGAGGATTGGCGCAGGTCCCGGGAGAATCCACTGCAGGATGAGGAGAGGATCAGGATTCGGAGCGGGAGCTCAGCTAACACGTCCGCTCGCTCTTGCTGCGTCATCTTGGCCACGGGAAGGGAGAAGTCAAAGGGCTCTTTGAGATCTTGTAGTTTCAGTCTGCCTAGAGAGTCGGTGAGGTCCCGCTTTAGGCTGAATTCACACCTATGCATTTTTTAGTGCTTTTTGCATCTTGCAGATTTGCACGACAGAACGTGTTCCATAGGAAACAATGTTAAATGGACTGTATTGCAAATCTGCAAAATGCAAAAAGCACTAAAAATGCATAGGTGTGAATTCAGCCTTAGATACCATTCTGTTTAGCAGAAAGGGTGCATTGCAGCCAATAGCTCTTCCTGGGTAAATGTGAACTCCATAAACTTTCGCCATCTGGCGAATAAGCATTGAGTAGACCAGTAAATCAATACAATTGTCTCCAGTCTTTCTATGTTGACGAGTGGAAGCAGCACCTGTTTTACAGCTGTAAGGCAAGGTGATGAGGATTTTATCCAGCTACTCAGAATCAACATACGAGCTACAAGTAGGCATATCTGGGTCCATTGAGAGAGGTTTTGCATTGTATTCAATGAAGGTGGAGAAGTTGGTGCTTAGCACCCAAAGAGGCATAACAGGGGGTCTTTTGGTATCTGGGTCTTAGTGATTTTGGAGATGCAGGCAATAACAGAGTCCCAGTATATAGAGATAGTCGAGCAATCCCATAGGTGGTATAGCAGTAAAGGGGGTGGTATTGTGCACCAGGGGCACTGTGCTTGCAAAGAATCTTCTGTGTTAAAACGGAAGGGGGGATAAGTGTCATGAACAGGTGTGACCAGATGGTGGACTGCAAAGAGGAAACCAAAACGCATGTAAAGTAAAATAAGAATAATGTTTATTTAAGATAAGTGATATAAATAAGTAAACACCCCAAAATACAAAAACAATGCTCAGCCGACAAACAGAAACCCACAGACAACAGATAATATATACAGCCACAGGGAAGTACCGAAATCAAACATGTTAGCCAGGCCAGGGTCATACACAGAAGATCAGCAGATAACAAGGGCAGTTCCAGAATCACAAACGTTAGCCAGGCCAGGGTCATACACAGGGGATCAGCCGATGAACAAGGGTAGGACGGGAAAGGGAGAATAAGGATGGGAAAGACTATAAGGGAACAGGAACACAGGATCAGGATGGGATCGGGTACGGGTTCAGGTTCAGATGCAGGTTATAGGGCGCATGGAAGAAAGATACCAAGGCAAGCGTGTGAGGGCTAGCCGGGTATTTATAAAACTGCCAGTGATTGACCTCACGTAACAGCTAAGCGCAGAAGGTGCTGTCTGCTCCACACTGCCGGGATCCATCCGCTGGTGGACGCCAGTACTGCGGCCCAATGATGACATAACACCAGCAGGGAAAGTGTCTCCTGACAGTTACAAACTGCCAGGAGACACCTGCTGTTGGACCACAATACTGCATGCCAAATGATGGATCTTACCAGCGGACGGATCCTTTCCTGACAGTACCCCCCTCAAAGGAGCGGCCTCCGGACGCTCCAACTAGCTGCTGCTGGGACAAGTCCATGGAATCGAGGTGGGCAGCCGGCACATCAAGCTGGGCAGAGGGCACAGCAAAATGGGCAGCGGGCTTGGGCACTTCAAGCTGGGCAGCAGGCACGGGCACTTCAAGCTGGGCAGCAGGCACGGTCACTTCAAGCTGGGCAGCAGGCACGGGCACTTCAAGCTGGGCAGCGGACAGGAACACCTCAGGCTGGGCAGCGGACAGGAACACCTCAAGCTGGACAGCGGACAGGAACACCTCAGGCTGGGCAGCGGACAGGAACACCTCAGGCTGGGCAGCGGACAGGAGCACCTCAGGCTGGGCAGCGGACAGGAGCACCTCAGACTGGGCAGCGGACAGGAGCACCTCAGACTGGGAAGCTGGCACATCAGACTGGGAAGCTGGCAGCGGGTCATCAGACTGGAATGCAGGCAGCGGGTCAGACTGGAAGGCAGGCAGTGGGTCATCAGACTGGAAGGCAGGCAGGCAGCGGGTCATCAGACTGGAAGGCCGGCACCAGGACATCAGACTGGAAGGCCGGCACCGGGGCATCAGACTGGAAGGCCGGGACATCAGACTGGATCAAGCTGGGCAGAGGGCACAGCAAACTGGGCAGCGGGCATGGGCACTTCAAGCTGGGCAGCGGACAGGAACACCTCAGGCTGGGCAGCGGACAGGAACACCTCAGGCTGGGCAGCGGACAGGAACACCTCAGGCTGGGCAGCGGACAGGAACACCTCAGGCTGGGCAGCGGACAGGAACACCTCAGGCTGGGCAGCGGACAGGAGCACCTCAGGCTGGGCAGCGGACAGGAGCACCTCAGACTGGGCAGCGGACAGGAGCACCTCAGACTGGGAAGCTGGCACATCAGACTGGGAAGCTGGCAGCGGGTCATCAGACTGGAATGCAGGCAGCGGGTCAGACTGGAAGGCAGGCAGTGGGTCATCAGACTGGAAGGCAGGCAGGCAGCGGGTCATCAGACTGGAAGGCCGGCACCAGGACATCAGACTGGAAGGCCGGCACCGGGACATCAGACTGGAAGGCCGGGACATCAGACTGGATCAAGCTGGGCAGAGGGCACAGCAAACTGGGCAGCGGGCATGGGCACTTCAAGCTGGGCAGCAGGCACGGGCACTTCAAGCTGGGCAGCAGGCACAGGCACTTCAAGCTGGGCAGCAGGCACGGGCACTTCAAGCTGGGCAGCGGACAGGAACACCTCAGGCTGGGCAGCGGACAGGAACACCTCAGGCTGGGCAGCGGACAGGAACACCTCAGGCTGGGCAGCGGACAGGAACACCTCAGGCTGGGCAGCGGACAGGAGCACCTCAGGCTGGGCAGCGGACAGGAGCACCTCAGGCTGGGCAGCGGACAGGAGCACATCAGTCTGGGAAGCTGGCACATCAGACTGGGAAGCTGGCAGCAGGTCATCAGACTGGAAGGCAGGCAGCGGGTCATCAGACTGGAAGGCAGGGACGTCAGGCTGGAAGGCAGGCAGCGGGACATCAGACTGGAAGGCCGGCACCAGGACATCAGACTGGAGGGCTGGGACGTCAGACTGGAAGTCTGGGACATCAGGCTGGAAGGCTGGCACCAGGAGATCAGACTGGAAGGCTGGGACATTAGGATGGAGGGCTAGGACATCAGGATGGAGGGCTGGAACGTCAGGCTGGAAGGCTGGAACATCAGGCTGGAAGGCTGGCAGCGGGACATCAAACTAAAAGACCGGCACCAGGACATCAGACTGGAAGGCCGGCACCAGGACATCAGACTGGAAGGCCGGCACCAGGACATCAGACTGGAAGGCCGGCACCAGGACATCAGACTGGAAGACCGGTACCGGGACATCAGACTGGAAGGCTGGGACGTCAGGCTGGAAGGCAGGCAGCGGGACATCAGACTGGAAGGCCGGCACCAGGACATCAGACTGGAAGGCTGGGACGTCAGACTGGAAGGCTGGGACATCAGGATGGAGGGCTAGGACATCAGGATGGAGGGCTGGAACGTCAGGCTGGAAGGCTGGAACATCAGGCTGGAAGGCCGTCAGCGGGACATCAGACTGAAAGACCGGCACCAGGACATCAGACTGGAAGGCCGGCACCAGGACATCAGACTGGAAGGCCGGCACCAGGACATCAGACTGGAAGGCTGGGACATCAGGATGGAAGACAGGCAGTGGGAGATCAGACTGGAAGGCTGGAACGTCAGGCTGGAGGACTGCAACGTCAGGCTGGAAGGCCGGCAGCGGGACATCAGACTGGAAGGCTGGGACGTCAGGCTGGAAGGCTGGGACATCAGGCTGGAAGGCTGGAACATCAGGACATCAGACTGCAAGGCTGGGACGTCAGGCTGGAGGGCCAGGACATCAGACTGGAAGGTTGGGACGTCAAGCTGGAAGGCTGGAACATCAGGCTGGAAGGCCGGCAGAGGGACATCAGACTAGAAGGTTGGGACGTCAAGGTGGAAGGCTGGAACGTCAGGCTGGAACGTCAGGCTGGAAGGCTGGAATGTCAGGCTGGAACATGGACACAGGAACATCACATTGGGGCACAGGAACTTCAGGCGAAGACACTGGCTGGATAGCAGGCAGAGGTTTGTCAGAATCAGGTGGGCTATCAGGTTCGGCTGGCATGAAAGCAGACTGGAGCAGGTTGGTTGATGTGGAAGCAAGTTGGGTAACTGGCAGGATCGTGCAAGTAGGAAAGAACTTCCGTTTCTTCTTTGGCTTAACTGCTGGAGATCTGTAGGTGGCTGCAGGACTGTAGGTAGGAGGTGAGGCATACTGAAACGAAGGGCTGGGATATGGCAAGGAAGTGGGAACAGTGGCCAGAGGAAGTTTTTGTGGGAAAGTTGCAGGTAGTAGAGAAGAGGCAGGTGAGTCAAAGGCTGGATTGGTGCAGGGAGTAGAAACAGGGTATTGATACTTGGTGGGGAGCAGGGTATATTGGACGGTAGCTGAGGTTGCCAGGGGTGATGGGAGAAAGGACGCCTGAGCAGGCAGGTGTTTAGTAGCAGGTCTGGGTTGAGGAGAGCTGACAGAAGCTGGGCATATCAGGTCTGACCATGATATAAATAAGTAAACACCCCAAAATACAAAAACAGTGCTCAGCCGACAAACAGAAACCCACAGACAACAGATAATATATACAGCCACAGGGAAGTACCGAAATCAAACATGTTAGCCAGGCCAGGGTCATACACAGAAGATCAGCAGATAACAAATGCAGTTCCAGAATCAAAAGCGTTAGCCAGGCCAGGGTTATACACAGGGGATCAGCCGATGAACAAGGGTAGGACGGGAAAGGGAGAATAAGGATGGGAAAGACTACAAGGGAACAGGGGAACAGGAACACAGGATCAGGTTCGGGTTCGGGTTCAGGTTCGGATGCAGGTTACAGGTTCGGATGCAGGTTACAGGGCGCATGGAAGAAAGATACCAAGGCAAGCGTGTGAGGGCTAGCCGGGTATTTAGAAAACTGCCAGTGATTGACATCACGTAACAGCTGAGCGCAGAAGGTGCTGTCTGCTCCACACTGCCGGGATCCATCCGCTGGTGGACGCCAGTACTGCGGCCCAATGATGACATAACACCAGCAGGGAAAGTCTCTCCTGACAGTTACAAACTGCCAGGAGACACCTGCTGGTGGACCACAGTACTGCACGCCAAATGATGGATCTTACCAGCGGACGGATCCTTTCCTGACAATAAGTCCTGTGAATGATTTTAAACTGGGTTTCCCACCAAGTCTCTGATATGACAACTTTGTAGATATAGCAGTAGCTTTTTAGAAGTGTCTCTGTGAGGTTTGCGTCATTGAAGATGGAAGCCCACTTTTTGAAAAGGGCAAGATGGTATTTATCTGCCTGATGAGTTGGGAGTAAAGGCTGCAAATAGAGTAATCATCACGTTGGAGCACTACATCAGCAAAGGATTTTTGGAGAGGATCAACTTGAGGGCTGTGGCAGGTTCATAGGTAGCTAAGTAGTTGTTGATGATAAAAGCAGTGCGATGGTGGCAAAGAGTATTCTTGTGCGAGGGTCTGGAAAGTTTTGAATGCAGCAGAATTGCTATGGTACAAGGAAGATATATTGATGAGGCCGCGAGTGCGCCAATGGTCAAAAGTTTTATAGATAGTAAAAGGAAGAAACATAGGGTTGTCTTGGATAGTTAATGGAGGGATATGTTTGAGGGTAGCCCTATCAACTTCCGCACTTCCCTCCAAGAAATATCTGTGTCTCAAATGATAACATTAGATCTAACGTGAGGTGGCAGTGCTCTCAGAGAGGACTGTAGAACGGCAGGAAGGGTGAGCAGGGCATTCTCAAGCATAAGATTGGAATAACAAGACTTTCGAGATATCCAATCTAGGCCTTGTCTAAGTAGACAGGGGAGATTATAAAGTTGTATATTGGGCAAACCTGCTCTACCCTCGGACCAAGGGAGACAGCGTTTTTTGGAGAGCTACGTGTGTTTTTTTGCCAGACCACAGAAACATAGGCAGTGCTTTATGTATTTTATGTACATCAGAGTATTTCAATAATAGTTGTAGGGTTTGCAGTGGGTATAATAATCATGCGAATGAGACCATTTTAAAAAGGTGACAACTCCCAAAGAGGGAGGGGGGCAGGGCCGCCCAAGCTTGTAACTCCCTAACAATCTTGGATATCAGAGGTGGGTAATTAAAGCTACATATAGCGTTTACTTCTGTTTCGGGCAAGACATGTAAAAGGAACGTGAGGCAGTGGCTCTGGAGGGGACTGCTTACACAGCTGGCTATATCCACATAAGGTCATGGCGGATCGCCACCTCTCCCATCTTACATGCATCCTGAGTGCAGCTGGATCACTTCCTCATACACAGCGGCCCCGGTCCCGCTCCAGCCAGTCTCAACCAACAGAGGCTTCCCAGCCCTGCCTGTCAGCTCAGCTCCCATGCTATCAGAGGGATAATACAGCAGGATAGCTCAGGCTGTGGCGACCCTGTGGAGAGAGCAGTGTCAGCGGTTATTGATCAGCTCCGCAAGGAGCTGAGGGATCATGCAGGCAGTATAGCTGAGGCTGAACACCGCATCTCAGACCAGGAAGACTCAGGAAGATAAAATCCAAAGCTCTCAAACTGCAGCACACCTAGCCTCTCAAACCCAGCAATTCATCATAGATAAATTGGACGATTTAGAAAATCATTCTTGCAGCTACAACCTGCGAATCATCAACCTCCCTGAAACCCACAGCTCTGGCTCTCTGATGGATCTGTGCACCTCACGCATCCCTGAAGCCCTGCGGATTACATCCCCCTGAACAGTAGAAAGAGCCTACCATAAGGGGGCCCCCTCAAATGAACGACGCACCCCATGACCCAGCATTGCCTGTTATCTAAATTATTCGGACAGAGTAACCATATTAAAATCCTTCTGAAAGGCCCCCACCTTCCAACTGGATGGCCACAAGCTGATGCTGTTTGCTGATTACTTCCAAGAAGTCTCCCACAGATGGAAGGCCTTTCAGCCTATTTGCTCGGCTTTCCACCTAAAGGGTGTAAAATTCACTCTGGCATACCCCGCTATTTTAAGGCTAGGGATGGGCCCGGTGTTCAATTCGAACCCATGTTCGAATCGAACATCGGCTGTTCGTCCACTCGTCGAGTTCAGAACTCTGAGGGCCGTTCGCATCAAATTCGTGTGATGCGAACGGTCCACAATGCACTGCGCCAGTCGCAGTGCATTGCTGGCTGATGACTGGCCAAGCATGCACTGTGACCCCGCTTGCTTGGCCAATCATAGAGCCAG
Organism: Lithobates sylvaticus; assembly: GCA_028564925.1. Lineage (NCBI taxonomy): Eukaryota > Metazoa > Chordata > Amphibia > Anura > Ranidae > Lithobates > Lithobates sylvaticus. The sequence goes on from CM053032.1 coordinate 159,846,331, forward strand.
CAGCGAGGAGAACAATAATTGGCCACAGGCAGGATGCCTGTGGCCAATTATAGCTCAGGGGGTTTAGTACACTCCCACACTATATAGTGTATGTGTAGTGTGTTCTGGTGTTGAGGGATAGAGGATTGATAGGCAGGGACAGTCTAAACTATTTTTAATCATTCCTGAGTGGGGAAAGTGTAGGGAAAGAGGAAAAATAGGCAGGGATAGTGTGTTCTTCTCAGGAATTTGCGTGCGGGGAAAGTGTAGGGAAAGAGGAATAATAGGCAGGGATAGTGTGTTCTTCTCAGGCATTTGTGTGTGGGGAAAGTGCTGTTCTCTACCAATATAGCCATCTGCAGGAGTTAGTGTGTGTGCTGTGTGAGTCTAGCACAGCACAGTATAAAACCTGCACCTGTATCTGCCCTTCTGCCCTGTTGTCATCAAATCCAGCCACCTGCGACATGACATTAAAGCCGCAAGTAGTTTTAAATGGCTTCTTTTTTTCCTTTACAAATGTCATTTTGTGCAGTTCTAAACACGGGAAACACATGCCACTTCACAGGCATACTTTATGCATCATTAAAATGACTGCTCCAGAAAAAACATCTGTCTTTAAAACTTCTTTTTGCATTGATACATGTCCCCTGGGGCAGGACCCGGGTCCCCAAACCTTTTTTATGACAATAACATGCATATTGGCCGTTATAATTAGCACTTTATATTTCGAACGTTCGCGTCCATTGTAACTAATAGGGTTCTAACATCCGTGTGAACTTTCGGACCGTTCACAGGTTCTGGTGCGAACCGAACCCGGGGGTGTTCGGCTCATCCCTATCTAAGGCGAGCCAACCACTCAGGGGAGACAAAATCCTTCTTACACCCTGAGGAAGCAACTTCTTATGTTCAAATCTATCTACACATCATGCAAGAAAACTCTCCAATGGAGGCGAGCCCTCCCCTGCCGCCCCTAGGGATCAGCATAGCTTGTGCAAATACCCTCCAAAGAGAGTTCGCTACTCTAATAATACCAGGCAACATAAGCCCCGCTAGCGAGGATACTGCTAAGCCCTCTGCTCTTTCTAAATGTACCTCTCTAGGTCTTGAGGGTTATTAGCTTTTGTTTCTACCAACATATACCTTGTTATACTATTTGAATCCAGTTTTGTTTGCATGCTGATTCTTTAACTGATTTGTAACTTCAGCCTTACCGGAGAAGTGGAGAGGTTTTTTTCATGCAGCGGAAGTGAGGGATACCCTCACTTCCTAATTCACCCAATTTCCTGTATAATGCCAGCTGCAAACCTTGGTCCACAAATTATACTCCCTTCTCTGGTTACACTGCCATACGGATGGTGGACTACAGTACATGTGGAAGAAAGTGAAGTCCAGGCTTCTACCACTGTGAATTGATTTCCCTTTATCTTGTGTTTCTCAGGTCACGGAGAGGTACGATATTCCTCCTCGAACCCCTTTTTCCATTCACCCTCGCTCATCACCTAGCCGACATTTGCCTCACCCTAACAAGGCAGGGGTACTGATTCTCATCCACAAAAATCTCTTATGCGAGATAGTCTCAGTGAATCAAGATGACACTGGCCGCTTTCTAACCTTACACATGCGTATATACAACAAGACATAGTCATCACCAATGATTATGCCCCCAACTCCCCCAATAAAACTTTTTCAAACAGTATCCTCTCACCTGTCCCCCTACTTACATCTCCCTCTCATGGTGGGGGGAGATTTTAACTCAGTCATGCATGCTATGGAAGACAAGTCACTGGATCAATCCAAACCCCCCACTCATTCCACCTCCCGGACTCCCCCCTAGCAACCTTTGTTGAAGCCCTCCACATATTACTAATTACCTGGAGACTAACCCACCTGGAAGGCAGGGAATACACTTTTTACTCCCCACCACATCATACTCTGCCCAGAATTGACTACTTATTATGCAGTCCTGCACTTCTCCCGCTCACATCCAAAACCCACACGATATTGTGATCTCAGATCACTGCCCCATATCCGTCCACCTACATAATTTTACCCCAATCAATACCATGAGGACATGGTGCTTTCCATTATACCTTGCACACAACCAGGATCTCAGCAACATACTTCACGAGACCTGAGCAGAATACGAAGCCACAAACTCGACACATAACAGCAATCTCAACCTATTCAGGGAAACGGGCAAAGCTGTGTTACGTGGTAGGATTGTCGCTTTTACAACTACTCACAAAAAGAATGTCCTCAAAAACGATTGCGAAGCAAGCGATCAGTTAAGTGCAGCCCAATCTCATTTGATGCATATCAACTCCCCTACGCACACGAAAATTTGGCGAGAAGCCAAACACAACTTTGATCTATGGGCACCTTGACCTGAAATACCACAAATTTGGCAACAAGCCAGGTAAACAGCTTGCCAGGTTGTGCAAGGGTGCCCATACCCCCACACATATATCTGCCCTTAAAGACTCCCAGGCACCTTAATCTCAACTTCAAAAGAGGTCAACACAATCGTAGAACAGTACTATGCTGCTCTATATGGCAAAGACCCAATAGACATGACCATAGCCCAGGGTTTCCTAGACCAAGTCTCCCTTCCTTAAATAGACACCTCGCTTTTATCGCTGCTAAACTCCCCAATCACTGAGCAAGAGATATCAAAAGCTATCTCCACTCTAGCCAATGGCAAAGCACCAGGCCCAGACAGATATACCCCAGAATTTTACAACATGTCTGTGAGCATAGCAAGGTTTATCAGAAAATTCTATCAGGAGGTGAACACTACCTTCTGTATATCAGGCGCATATCAAGCTAATTGGAAAAAAGGCAAAGACCCCACGGAACCAAGCTCTTATAGGCTTAAATCCCTCCTTAATCTAGACTCCAAAATACTTTCAAAAGTCATATCCAGCAGACTAGATAAAATAATGCCCTCTCTCATTCACCCTTCACAGGCAGGATTTACACAAGGTCGTTCAGCCTCGTCCAACATTTGTAAGGTCATCACAGCCCTTTAACACGCTAAAGCCAACCCCAACAGTGATAATGCCATAATCTCACTTGACGTGGAGAAGGCCTTTGACAGCGTCAGTTTTGCCTGGCTGTCCCTAGTGCTTTGTCGTTTTGACTTCTCTGGTCCCTTTTTACATTTGGTCTCAACTATGTACTTAGCCCCTACAGCAAATATTGTCGCGGCAGGATACAGTATTGTATCAAACTCCATAAGGGGACCGGACAAGGCTGCGTCCTTTCGCTGCTTCTATTTAATCTAGCCTTAGAACCACTATCCCGATACCTGCTCTTTCAATCCAATCTAAATGGCATTCTCATAGGACACCAAGAACTCCGCCTAACAGACAATATCCTTATATTCACCTCCAACCCTAAAGATGACATGACCACATCCAAAACATTTTTACCTCCTTTTAAACTTGCTCAGGCCTACACATTTACTTTTGCAAAAGCGAGATTCTCACCCTATACAACACCAGGACCCCCCTTCAGTCTTTATGATTGCCAAGCAATGCAATACCTACTTTGGAGTAAAGATTGGCAAATTACCTTCCTCTCTCTACTATTTAAATTTCTCTGTGGTAGTCACTAAGGTTATAGGTGAACTGGAGATGTGGATGGACCTTTCATGCTCACTCCTCGGCAGGTGTCACATTTTCAAAATAATAATCTTTGCTAGACTTCTCTACCCCCTTCAGACCATTCCTCTCTTAATGCGTCAAACAAATGTGCAAAGATTACAGAAGGCCTTGTCAAACTTCCTCTGGCATAGATGCAGACCCCACATTTCTTTGCCCATACTTTGCCTGCCTAGGAGCAAATGGGCAGCTAACTTCCCCAACATAAGTGTATACAACCTATCTTGTTTACTGAGACTCTGCCTGGATTGTCTTTCACAAAGTTTGAAGTACTCCAATCACGAACTAGAGTCTCAAATGGCAAGCCCATACAGCCCTACTACACTTCAACTTTCAGACCTCAAACAGAATCTGTTAATTCATGATACGCTTGTGGCATGGCGAGAAACAAGACGTAAACGTAACCTATCTCCCTGGGTATCTCTCCATCTTCCAATTCATATGAACCCTAATTTCCCTCAAGCTCAACAGTACGCTGGTTATGCTGTGTGGGCTTCCCATGGGCTTCAGAGGTTTGCTCAACTTTTTGACAAGTCCACAGGTTCTCCTCTTCAGGTCTCCCAAATTTTGTCACACTTTGATCTCCCTGCGAATCATTATCTCAACGTGCATCAGGCCACCCATTATGTTGCGGGTTTGTGCCAAAACAGACTTCAAATAATTTGTTCCTCTACCCTGGACACTCTCTTTGAAACCCAACATTTCAAAATCTCTACTATATACAATCCACCTCACCTGCGCCTAAGCAAGCCGCTCAACACCGCCTGGTGCCGCCACAGCTGCCTGGTGCAAAGAGCTATGCTCCCTAAGGGAGTAGAACGGATTCTGGCAGGATACAATACTACATGCGCTTTTGTTACCAATGAATTTTGGCGAGAGCAACAATTTTAGAATATGCACAGAGCCTATATCCCCCATCTGTCTAGTAGACCACCACAGACCAACCACCAATGCCCCCTATGTGGTCAACCCAGACCAACACTGCTCCACAGGCTCTGGTCTTGTCCCCCAATTGCCGACTCTTGGTACCAAATCGAGAGCTTTGCAGGCTCTGTCACCGGCGGATCCCCTTCTAAGAATTTCTTTCCCCTGCTCTTTGGATACCTGGAGGCAACTTCCTCAGACCACTCTATAACCCAATGGCTACTAACTCAGCGCAACAAGGCCTGGTTATCGACGTGCTTCATGTCAGCGAGATGTGCCATTTTGAGTAAATGAACCTCCAACACCCCCCCTGCACTTTCGGATGTCAAACTAGAACTCATGAGTCTACTACATAAGGAAAAAATAGACATGGACTTGTCTCACCATGGAACAACATCTCGCTTTCTGAGCAAATGGACCCACTTTGTTACAAAATCCTTACCTACTAAAGACCATGACATATACTTGCTCACTTCTGGAGGTGAAAGGCTACCCTAGCTTTTCTACCATTCCTGAGGAACCTTCCCTTTTATTAACCAACTAACACCAATACATGGAAGCTCATTCTTTATGGATAAGACATCTAATCTACCATGGCCAACCAAGTCCTGGACCTATTTATTAGTCACTTCAGCGGACCATACAAACTCTCTATGTTCCTCCTCATCTCCCCTTTCAACATCTTCTCCTCTCGTGCTATGCCCCTTGACTCTACTGCCTTTTATTGATACAATTACTGAATCTGTTTAACCACTTCAGCCCTGGAAGAATTTACCCCCTTCCTGACCAGAGCGTTTTTTGCGATTCGGCACTGCGTCAGTTTAACTGACAATTTTTATCGTGACTGCGACATTATGGCGGACAGATCGGACAATTTTGACACATTTTTGGAACCATTGGTATTAATACAGCAATCAGTGCGATTAAAAATGCATTGATTACTGTAAAAATGTCACTGGCAGTGAAGGGGTTAGCACTAGGGGGCGGTGAAAGGGTTAACTGTGTTCCCTGCTAGGTGATTCTAACTGAAGGGGGAGGGTACTAACTAGAGGAAGTGAAGAATCGTGGTTCTAGCTAATAGGAACGCATGATCTGTCACTCCTGTCAGAACAGAACAGGGAAGTGTGTGTTTACACACACTTGTCCCTGTTCCCTGTTATGTGTCTCCTACACATGATCGCTCGTGGCCATCGGCCACAAGCATCAACACCCCCGCTGTGCAGCAGGCGCGCGTGCCTGCTATCCAGACCCCACGAGCCAACGTACAGCTAAGTGCGGCGGCTGGGCTGGAAGAAGTTAACTGACCAAATGCACTACATATGGTATCTATGCAATATAAGGTTTTATTCTCTAGAAAACCAGCACCCCAGGAGACCCTCTCCCAGGCTGTCTTGGTTTACCCTGAAGGGTGCTATTTGGGGGCATTCGCCTTCCCCCCACGATTTCTTCTGTAACCCTAGTTCCATTTCTCCTTTACCCATTCAAGCATATAGCCATAGCTGACTACATTTCCTCTTCTCTCATCCCCTGATACCCCCATACCCGGCAACTGCACATAGGCCCCCCCTTCTCTTTTCCCACAGCCCCTACACACTACCCAGTTACCGTGGCTACTGGGCAGAGAGACCGGTAGATACTGCACTTCAGTAAACCAAGGTGTTCTATGATGTCATATTGGAACGTGTTATGCTGTGGGTAGTCCTATTCATTTGCCTTCCTAAATATTATGTTATAAAGTATGAAAAAAAAATCCAATAAAGTTTATTTAAAAAAAAAAGAAAATGCTACATATAGAAGAAGGTTCCCGGCCTATGCACATGCCCAAGTAATTAATGTGCTGTTTGGCAATAGTAAATGGAGAAGATGATCGCCATTTGGGGAACAGTCGAGGATGTAATGCTAAGACTTGACTTTTGTCAAAGTTTATTCTAAAACAAGAGCTGAGTAGAAAGGCCACAAATAGCTCCTGAACCTCGTCGAAATCTAATGTAGGATTGGTGGAAAACGCCTGTGAAAAGAGCGGATCAAAAGACTTGGTCTCCAACAGCGATGCCATTTACACCAGGAGGGGAGTTAAGAAGCCTGGATAAAGATTCAATAGCAAAAATAAAATGTAAAGGGGAAAGAGGGCATCCCTGTCTTGTTTACTTTGTCAAAGGAATGGTGTCTGAGATGAAATCAGGCATGACAAGGTGATCAGTTGGGGATTTGTACATTTGTTGAATTAGTTGTATGAAATGTACACCTGGAACCGAGAAACAGAAAGCAGCCATCACTCTAAATAGCCAGGTAAAGCTAGGCTTTTTTGGCATTGAGTGAGATGATGGCGACATCTTGATTTGGGTGCGATTTAGCATATTCCAGTACCAACAAAACTCTATAAATGTTCAGGGTTGCAGTTCATCCCGGAACAAAACCGGACTGGGCTGGATGGAGTATGGAAGGTAGCAAAGAAGCTAGATGGGATGCCACTATTTTAGAAAGCATTTTGACGTCTATATTGATTAAGGAGATTGGCCGAAATGAGTCAGGGTGTAAGGGATCTTTTCCTTTCTTGGAGATGAGCTTAATGTGTGGGACCACCTTAAGGTAGGGACCACCTTCCCATATAGAAGTAAAAACATGTTTTAGAGTATCAGGAAAGAAGTCTTTGGTGAGCTTGTAAAATTTGGCGGTATAGCCTGGGGCCTTAGCTGACAAAAGAGATTTAATAGTCGTCCAAATGTCGTCTACGGAGATGAGAGCATTAAGCACCTCTAAACGAGCCAAAGAGAGTTGAGGTAGTGCACTTTGGCTAGCAAAGCCTCTGCTGCCTTTTGATCAATCGGATCTTCAGAATAAAAGGAAGTATAGTAATCTGCCAGTATTTTACTAATCTCCACCGGAGAGGTAACAAGGGAGTCCGCAGCATTCTTTAGAGCAGAAATATACGTGGGCTGGTTAAACGTTTGCCCACTTTGTTACTAAATCTGTGGAAACGTAAGGCAGAACAGGATGTCTTAGAAGCTTTTTGTTGCTCTGCCCACAGGTCAAAGGAACGTATGGCCAGCTTCCAGGCCTTTATGGTAGCCAAAGTCAGATTCTGTGTTAGGGCTTTGTGTGCCAAATGTAAGGTTTCACTGGCCTGTTGAAATTGCTGTCAGGAATGTATTTAAAATTGGGACATATAGGAGATAATTTTACCTCTTAAGAAGGCCTTACCCGCATCAGTAAGGTGCGCACCATTAGTGGAGGTGTACTCTGTCCATGCTTCGTAAAGCACCAGTTGAAAATCTTCATTATCTGCTAGGTAAGAGGGAAATCGCCAGATAGGTGGGGAATTAGAGGGGTTTAGCATTAAATAAGTTTACAAGAATTGGGCTGTGATCTGAGATCACTGTGTTGCTAATTGTCACTATAGCAAGTGACGAGACAAGTGCAGGGGAGGCAAAAAAATTATCAATATGGGAAAAGGAGTTATGTGGGGGCGAGAAAAAGGTGAAATCCCAGTCAACAAATGTCAACAAATTGCATAGACGAGATAGATTGGGCCAAAGGTGTGGGTCCTGCAACTGAGAAGGTGTGATCTTGCAATAAAGGGGGTCTCTCGCGGGTGCGATCTTCTGAAAGGCACATAACAGAATTAAAATCCCCGCCGACTAGGTGAAGGGTCTCAGGAGCTTGAAGTATCCAGGACACCATTTCTTAAAAAAAGGGAGCATCGGGAGAGTTAGGGGCATATATGTTGGTGATAGCAATGTCGCCGAAAGTGAGCGGCAAATGTAGTGTCACTTTGCGGCCAATAAAATCAGTCCTAACACTTCTGGTGGTGTGTCTTAAATATTTTTGTGTAGTAAGATAGCCATGCCAGCTTTGTAGCCTAGTGCCGGAGTGCCATAAACAGTGCCCACCCATAAGCAATAGCAACGAGCAAAAAATAAAAAGTAAAAAAAAATAGCAGGATAGGTGTGAGAAGGGCTACAACTGCCTGGGCAATGCCTGCAGGGGAAGCAGGGTTATGGACTGCTGTATATAGTGGCGAGGAGGGCTGAGATCTGTCCTCAGCACCGAGAGTGGGCGACATCTTAGTTGCAGCGGCCGCTATGTCTCCTGCGGGCTGCTGCATGGAGGAGGCAGATCGGATGTGGGATCACTCCATAAACCGATCTATGGAGGTCTCGGTGGGTAGAGGGAGTATGGGGGGACGTCCCAAAATAGTAGCAGGCTTTGCGATGCAGGAATTGAGATGCACAGCAGGAGCTGAGTCTGCTCACCTCCTCCTCATGCGGTGACGGAATCGGAAGTAAACTTATCCTTTAAGCATAAAAGTTAAATAATAGTGTCATTTAAGTTTGCTTTTCTCTTGCATCTTGATTGAAATACTCAGAAAGTCACAGGTAAGGTTGGTAGGGTTCTCATTGGTCATGGTGTAGCCATTTACCCACGATTCACACATATAATTGAATTCAATTGTAAAAATGGGTGAATCCGGAGAGTTGGGTTAAAACCTTTTGACCCTTTAGATTTTGCTGTTCTGTATCACAAATTACAAAATCCTAATGTATTAAAAGATAGGTATAGTGGTTAACTTTGTTTAAAAGTTTATAGACTAATCTTTTCCATCATTTATATCATTTTATTATTCTGTGTCCCTCCTCTGAATCATTCAACTGATTCATTCCACTTTGTGTACATAGCCTAAGACACAAGTATAAGAAATATTTACAGTCAAATAGCAATATTTACAGTCAGTGATAAACCAGATATCTGCAACCTTGGAGTACTAGACTTACTGATCAGCTGCAAAAGGAAAAATATTAAATATTGTTATACAAAATTTTATATTCATATGACTCAAAAAAAAAAATGTATGTTTTTACAGCTAAACATTATACTTAAAAAGCAACTATATGGAAATTATATTTATTTCTTTTAAATCAGGCCCACAGTTTGATGAAATTCTTTGTTGTCAGAATGCTCAATTTCTCATGTCATATCAATGCTGGCTGGAATAATATCTAGTTACTGACACAATTCTGTCACCTAACAATGTAGCTCACAGCGATGTGCCACTCAGATTATCATTTCCAGCAAAGATTTACATCTGTCAGATACTAGACCTGAACTGATCAGTGCGTGCCATTTTCACCGTAAGACCTCTGTTGCTGCCACTACTATCTATTTTTTTAACCACTTGACCAGTCATGCAACACTGTACCCATATGACATTTTTGTCCTTTTTTTCACACAAATAGAGCTTTCTTTTGGTGGTATTTAATCACTGCTGGGTTTTTTATTTTTTTTTTTTTGCGCTATAAAAGAAAAAAGACTTAAAATTCTGTTAAAAAAAGCATTTTTTTTCGTTTCTGTTATAACATTTTGCAAATTAGTAATTTTTCTTCATAAATGTTGCACAGAATTTATGCTACTACATATCTTAGGTAAAAAAAATAACCCAAATTGGTGTACATTATTTGGTCTTTGTGAAAGTTATAGTGTCCACAAGATATGGTACCAATCTCTGAAAATTGATCACACCTGAAGTGCTGACGACATCTCATTTCTTGAGACCCTAAGTGTCGGTTCGCACTGAGGCAGCACGACTTACAGAGCGACTTCCTCAGGCGACCCAGACACGACAGCTGTGGCGACTTGCAAAACGACTTCTCTATAGAAGTCAATGCAAGTTGCCTCAAGTCGCCCCCAAAGTCGTACAGGAACCTTTTTCTAAGTCAGATCGACTTGTGTCGCTCCGATTAGAATGGTTCCATAGTACAGAGCGGGACGCAACTTGTCAGGTGGCTAAGCCGCCTGACAAGTCATCCCAGTGTGAACCGACCCTAACAAGCCAGGAAAGTAGAAATACCCCTAAAATTACCCCTATTTAAAAAGTAGACATTCCAATATATTTAGTAAGAGGCATGGTGAGTTTTTTGAAGTTGTAATTTTTTCCCACAATTGTTTGCAAAATAAAGATTTTTTTTCTTTTTTTTTCCCCACAAAATTGTCATATTAGTAAGTTATTTCTCACACACAACATATGCATACCACAAGATACACTGCAAAACACATTCTGCTACTCCTCCTGAGTATGGTGATACCATATGTGTGAGACTTTTACACAGCATGGCCACAAAGCGAGGTCCAACATGCAGAGAGCACCATCAGGTGTTCTAGGAGCATAAATTACACATCTAATTTCCTGACTACCTCTTACACTTTTGAAGGCCCTGGAGCACCAGGACAATGGAAATGCTCCAAAAATGACCCCATGGAAAGAAAACACCCCAACGTATAATCTACGAGGCATAATAAGTCTTTTGAACATGTCATTTTTTGAAAATGTGGAAAGAAAATTAAAACACATTTTTTTTACACAAAGTTGTCCCTTTATACAATATTTCTAACACATAGCATGTACATACCAAAAATTACACCCCAAAATAGATTCTCCTACTCTTCCTGAGTATGGCGATACCACATATGTGAGACTTTTCTACAGCCTAGCCACATAAAGAGGCTCAACATGCAGGGAGCAGCATCAGTTCTAGGGGAATACATTTCTCAAATCTAATTTGACTACCAATTACACTTTTGTGAGGCACTGTAGTGGCATGGATGAGAACTGATGTGGCATGGATGAGCATAAATGGGGATGGATGAGCCATGGATGGGGATGGCTGAGCATGGTTGAGCCATAAATGTGTATGGCTGAGTATGAATGGGATGGCTGAGTATGGCTGGGTACGGCTGAGTATGGCTGGGTACGGCAGAGTACGGCTGGGTACGGCTGGGTATGGCTTGGTTTGGCTGAGTACGGCTGGCTATGGCTGGGTATGACTGAGTACAGCTGGGTACGGCTGAGTATGGCTGGGTACGGCTGAGTATGGCTGGGTATGGTTGGGTATGGTTGGGTATGGTTGGGTATGGCTGAGTATGGCTGAATATGGCTGGGTATGGCTAGGTATGGCTGGGTATTGCTGAGTACGGCTGGGTAGTGCTGAGTACAGCTGGGTATCGCTGAGTATGGCTGACTATGGCTGGGTATTGCTGAGTATGGCTGGGTATCGCTGAGTATGGCTGGGTATTGCTGAGTATGGCTGGGTATTGCTGAGTATGGCTGAGTATGGCTGGGTATTGCTGAGTATGGCTGGGTATGGCTGGGTATGGCTGATTATGGCTGGGTACGGCTGGGTATTGCTGACTATGGCTGGGTATCGCTGAGTATGGCTGAGTATGGCTGGGTATGGATGAGTATGGCTGGGTGTGGATGGGATGGCTGAGCATGGATGGATGGATGAGTATTGCTGAGTGTGGATGACTGAGCATGGATGGATAAATGAGTCCCTGAATTGGCACAGAGCAGCGCTGTGGGCACTACAGATCCAGCCCACAGCTCTGCTACAATTGATCCCTCCCCTCTCCACTCACACTGTACCGATCAGTACAGAGAGGGGAGAGAGGAACTGGACATGACGCCATATTGTTTACAAGTGATCACTCTGTGATTTGACGGAGCGATCACGTGGTAAACGGCCTCTGTCAGTGGCCGCGACAGCCTCCCAGAGTTATCGAGCCATGCTGTAGCTGTCATTCAGCTATGGCCTGGTGGTTAAGTGGTTAATAATGACCTGGTCATGATGGGGGGTAAATCTTCTGGAGGCCAAGTGGTTAAATATTGATTGTCTTCAGTACCAGTATCAGTAAAAAAAAAGTCAGGGGGGGGGGGGGTTGGCAACCCTGCTCACAGTGCAGGCAGCTTTACAACTGCTGGTAAGAATCTACCGATACTTGCTGGTGACTGCCTCTGGATGTAGCCTTATTTTGCCGAGTCTGAGTTCACACATATCCACTGTATTGATATGCATTATGTTATGGGAAATTATTGATTGTGAACGGGCTGCCTGTGTTCTGATCAAAAATGTGAACAAATTCCTCTACCCACACAAATGTGGTGGAGGAGCAATCCTTGCCCACCAGTAACATTGTATCCTGACAGCTGGACCCTGTGTTGTCATAATATACTGACAGTGGCTGTGGTCGCTGATCTACAAATGTTTTCCAACTTGTCCTTTCAACAGGGACCAGACAAATTTTGATCCATTTCCACTGGACAGACATTGATCTAACAATCAACTTTTGTCTAAAGGGAATGTTAGAAAATTGTCATTCAATCAGCGGCTGCAGTGCTGATTAGTGTATTCTGAGAGCAGAGTCATCCCACTGTTAAGCTGGCCATAGATGAGTCCATTTTTTTAAAACCTGACCTGATTCCCCCATCCACACGCAATGTAGATGGGGGAATCCTCCCCTCTGTGGCATTGTATTCTGACAGCAGGGAGACTTTCCCACTATAAGAATACACTGATTAGCAGTGATGGCTATAGTCTGTGGCACTGGTAAAACAGGAAAATCTGACAGGGAGTTAAACCGATTCCTATGCAACCACAGTACCCATACATTGGTAGAAATTTGGCCAGTCCCTAAACCAGACTCATTTTGAATCCATAGCCGGTTTTACACAGCAGGGAGGATTTCTACATTCAGCTTGCTTTTGGGGATGGGGAAATATGTTTTTTTTTGTTTTGCTTTTTATCAGTGCACTGGCTGAAAACTAAATATGTTTATGGCCAGTCTTACCCTTGCACTCCATACAGGTTATGTATTATTCCATATGTTAAAGTATGATAATGTTTTTTTTCTTGTTATTTTTTCAACAGCAAAACACCATTTTTGGTTTTAATGAAGTTCATCTTCATGGTAGGTTCAAACAAAGTGTTAGATCTCTGTTATTCTGTTTAGTTTTATACATCTGTGAGGAGGCATTAATGTTCTATTCTCACTGCCTCTTTTAACCCCTAAATACCTGCACCACTGTGCCACAACCACATGGTGAGTGGGTAACATTTGATAGGCGCTACTGCCTGCCGAGTGCAGCAGCCTGTATTTTGCCTCCCCATCTGCCATTACAGCTTAAGGGGGAGCAGTTGTGGGGTGGTGAAAATGCATCTCAGCTATAAGGTGAACCCTTCCATAAAAAAATTACCTGAGACCCCGCTAGAGGGGCAAAGTAGTACAAGAGATGCAAGATACCTGGTGGCAGCAAAGCATTAGAACTTACCATGTCTGCACATTCTGTAAAGAAGAGAGCCCTAAGAAGGACTGATGTGCAGAGTCTGATGAAGCTTCCTGATTTTTGCTGCTGATGGCTCCCAGTTTGTGGCTCTCATCCATGCAGGCAGCTGCCTAGGACTGTGCTCATATACTGGAAGAGTCTCTAGCAGCACTGGGATTGTGGATCACAGGAATAGTAAAGCGATTGAAGTATAAAGTCCTGTACGATAAAGACCACAGAGACACTGAAAACCCTGTCCATGACAATTCTGTGCTAGAAAATGTAACCATGGAGGACCTCAGGGCCCTCTAAGATCTTATGGAGCTCTGGGATAAGAGTAATCCAGAGGAGGATGCATCTGGGACTGTCCTGGATTTACCCAACCATCCCCCTACACCTCTATTTGATCCACCAAAGGCATATAAACCAAAATCGAAATCCTTCCCCATCCTACAAGGAAATCCGAACATTTGGGCCTTTGTCATTCAGGTGACCAAAGAGATAGAGGCAATGAATTGGAGGCTGGGACCTTGTCCCAATCTACCAGTAGAATTAAAGTAGCCTTTGAAATCCCTAAGAATGAATAGAAACATCATTAATAAACCCTCAGACATGGGTGGGAACCTTGTAATAATGAATGAAGGTTATGAAAGTATAAGGACATTTTGATATGAGCTTATTGCAATGGCACTATTGATATGAATACCTTCAAGTTTTTGGATAATGTCAACCCAAGGACCCCAACCTTCTATGCACTACCCAAAGTGCATATAAGCTTGGTGTCACCACCAGGGTGGCCCATTATATCAGGCTGTGGTCCACTTACAGAGAACGCCAGTATGATCATCAATGAATATTTATACCCACATGTCAAGGGCCTTTTCTCCCATGTAAAGGATACCATAGAAGTGCTCAAAATCATTGATGGACTACATATCCCAGATGGAGCTTGGCTAGCTGCTATAGACATAGAGGCTCTCTACAACTCCATCCCACATGTCCGAGGAGTGCAGGTGACACACAAGTTCCTGTATGAGCAAGACTTGGATTCTCGTAATTACAGTGACTTCATTTTGGAGATGCTCAGCGTCATCATTACCCATAACACCTTTTTTTTAAACGGTCCCACTACCTCCAGGTGCAGGGGTTTGCTACGGGGGCAAGGTGTGCCCCCTCATACGCCAACCTGTACTTGGGGGGGGGGGTGGGAGCGTGACCTATTTGCAGATGAATGGAGGACCGTGAAAATCAGCAAGATTGGCACCGTTACATAGACAATGTCCTTATGGTATTGGCAGGATCGAAAGATGACCTCATTAGGTTTTTAGACAGTCTACAATTTAACACCTACAATCTGAAATTTACGCACAATATTAGTCAGGAAAGAATCACATTCCTGGATGTAGAGATATTCATAAATGAAGCTAGGGCTCTCTGTTCTACCTTGTACAGAAAACCCTCAGCTGGAAATACTTTACTGCACGTGACTAGTTTGCTTTATGAACCACTCATCCAAAGTATCCCTTACGTCAGTTTTTGAGACTAATGCCGCGTACACACGAAGGGACTATCCCGCGGGATTATCCCCTGGACTCAAGTCCAGCGGACAATCCCCTCGTGTGTGGGCCTCCGACGGACTTTTTTCCAAAAAATCCGGCGGACTAAAGTTTTAAGTTTTGTTTTAAACGGGACAATCCCGCCGTTAGTAGGCTAGACCGCCGGACTTTTGAAATGAACGGACTTGCCGCTCATCGGAAAGTCCGTTCATTTAGCACGTGACTTCAGGTACGTAGCTAGCGTAGGCAGTAAATGCCGGCGCGCTAGCTCCGTCACCTGGCATGAATTTAAAGGGACTCCCCACGCCGAAAAACGGCGTGGGGGTCCCCCCCCAAATCCATCTCAGACCCTTATCCGAGCACGCAGCCCGGCAGGCCAGGAAAAGGGTGGGCACGAGCGAGCGCCCCCCCCCCCTCCTGAGCCGTACCAGGCCGCGTGCCCTCAACATGGGGGGTGCCCTGGGGAAAGGGGGGCCGTGCGGCCCCCCCACCCAAAAGCACCTTGTCCCCATGTTGATGAGGACAAGGGCCTCTTCCCGACAACCCTGGCCGTTGGTTGTCGGGGTCTGCGGGCGGGGGCTTATCGGAATCTGGGAGCCCCCTTTTATAAGGGGGCCCCAAGATCCCGGCCCCCCACCCTATGTGAATGAGTATGGGGTACGATGTACCCCTACCCATTCACCTAAGGTGTAAAATGTAAAGTAAAAAACCACACTTTTGAAAAAATAATTTATTGCACTGCTCGGGGGGTCTTCTTCCGTCTTGGGGGTCTTCTCGCCGGACTCCTCCGCCATTTACCTAGCTCTTTTACCGAGCGGAGAAGTCCGGCTACCTTCTTCGTCGTCGCCGCCGTCATCTGGGGGTCTCGATCCGCCTTCGGGGGTCTTCCGGGGTCTTCTGGGGTCTCTTCTGTTCTTGCCGCTGTCGTCGCTTTCTGCGCCGCCTTCTTCTTCTTCTTCCGCCTTCTTCTTCTTCTTCCGATGTGGACACGTCGCTCTCTCTGGCCGGAATGCCAGAGCCGCGCTGTGCTGGGACTTATATAGGGACAAGGGGACAGGATCACATGCTCATGTCACATGGTGACCCCGCCCCCTTGTGATGTCACAGTCCCGGAGGATGCTGGGACTGTGACATCACAAGGGGGCGGGGTCACCATGTGACATGAGCATGTGACCCTGTCCCCTTGTCCCTATATAAGTCCCAGCACAGCGTGGCTCTGGCATTCCGGCCAGAGAGAGCGATGTGTCAACATCGGAAGAAGAAGAAGAAGAAGAAGGCGGAAGAAGAAGGCGGCGCAGAAAGCGACGACAGCAGCAAGAACAGAAGAGACCCCGGAAGACCCCCGAAGGCGGATCGAGACCCCCAGACGACGGCGGCGACGACGAAGAAGGTAGCCGGACTTCTCCGCTCGGTAAAAGAGCTAGGTAAATGGCGGAGGAGTCCGGCGAGAAGACCCCCAAGACGGAAGAAGACCCCCCGAGCAGTGCAATAAATTATTTTTTCAAAAGTGTGTTTTTTTACTTTACATTTTACACCTTAGGTGAATGGGTAGGGGTACATCGTACCCCATACTCATTCACATAGGGTGGGGGGCCGCAGACCCCGACAACCAACGGCCAGGGTTGTCGGGAAGAGGCCCTTGTCCTCATCAACATGGGGACAAGGTGCTTTGGGGTGGGGGGGCCGCACGGCCCCCCTTACCCCAGGGCACCCCCCATGTTGAGGGCACGCGGCCTGGTACGGCTCAGGAGGGGGGGCGCTCGCTCGTCCCCACCCCTTTCCTGGCCTGCCGGGCTGCGTGCTCGGATAAGGGTCTGAGATGGATTTGGGGGGACCCCCACACCGTTTTTCGGCGTGGGGAGTCCCTTTAAATCCATGCCAGGTGACGGGGCTAGCGCGGCGGCATTTACTGCCTATGCTAGCTACGTACCTGAAGTTACGTTCTAAATGAACGGACTGCTCCGTGTGTGGGCAAGTCCGTTCATTTTCAAAAGTCCCGCGGACTTTGTCCAGCGGATTTTTCGCCGGAGAAGTCCGGGCGTGTTTGGGCAAGTCACACGCTCGGAAAGTCCGGCGAAGCCCCGCTGGAAAGTCCGGCGGATTGTCCGCTGGACTAGGTCCGGCGGGAAAAGTCTGAACGTGTGTACGCGGCATAAGAAGCAACTGCACATTGGATGAGGACTTCCAGAGGGAAGCTAACTTATTGAGGGAGCATCTTCTGGTGAGGGGGTACAGTAACACATGCCTTAGGAAGGCCTTTAACAAAGTGAAGACCCAAGAGGGATACTTACTAATTTACAAGCCTAAGGAGCAAAAAACTAAAACACCAATAAGAATTGTTACCAGGTACAACAGACAACACCGTAAGGTACGCAGTATTTATCAAAAATTCTGGTACCTTCTTACTTCTGATCAGAGAATTACCAAATTCATTAAACCCTATCCAGAGATAACCTATAACAAATATATGTTCCTCAAGGACACTTTTATGGCTAATCACCACATGGGGGATGGTTCAGGGCCATCAGGCACCCCTGGCACATACCCATGTGGTAAATGCGATTATTGCCTGCTCATCTTAAGAAGTGGTAATGTCTCTCTCCCTAACAAATCCATGTGGACCCCCAGATATAGGGTGACCTGTCAGTCTATCGGGTCTACATCATGAAATGCTGCTGTGGAGCCTTTTATGTGGGGAAAACAAGGGCCATTTTATCACAGAATTAGAGATCACGTCTCCCTAATATACAAACATAAAATGGAGACACCCATCAACAGGCATGTGGGATTATATCATAACCATGATCTAAAATCGATCAAATTCTTTGCTTTAGAACATATCCCAGCTCATGAACGAGGGGGAGATATTGATAAAAAACTATTACAATTAGAAACCAAATGGATATATTTTCTACAAGGTATCCAGGCTTCAATAAAGGAATTAGCTATAAACCATTTCTTTGATTCTTGGTTACCCAATTGGAACCCTCCCTCTCTGGGTTAGAGGCCCAATTATGGCTTCCTCATACTTATTGTCAACTTTTTCCCTCCTGGTATCTATCTAAGGGATGATTATGGCTCCCTATTGGGCAATTATTTCTGTGTTTTCTTTTAATTTGTAAAGGAATTTACATAATGTGTTATATGATGATACAGTAGGTTGGTGACTTGGGCACTTCGTGCCACGATCACCAGTTTATTTACACTTGTGTGTTTATAAATTTTTGTATTCTCCTTTTTGATATTGTATTTTATGTGTGTATGTGGCCAAAATGGTTGCGCCCCCCTACCTGTTCAGTGCTCAATATGTCATTTTCTTCCCCATTCACATTTGGGGTCAATGGGGGGGGGGGTTAAACATTTTTCATACAATTCTTGGATCATCACTTTAATCCGAGACCGCACCGACTAGCAATGTTATTGTATGGTATGGTGACCATTATTTGGAGTGACATCCGGGGGAATTTGCAACATCCAGGGGATTTGCCCCTTTGGCAATGGATCCCCATACGAACGCCCGAGGGCGTTATTGTGGGATAGCCTCACAATTTTGTGGCCAGATTTGTCTACTGCCAGGGCCTCCTTCTGTGTGCGCCCACCCCGAGGTATCGCTCTGATCCAGCCGCTCTGTGCCCTGTTGTGCCCCACATTGTGGTCATCCTATCACCGCAGTGGCAATGCCGTTCGATGCATGTTCGATGCACGTTCAATGCAGTGATTTCGCTTTCCTATGGAGCAGCGTACATTGGGGGCATAGCGTGCACATGGAGCCATCTGCCTTTACATCATCCCTCCCACCAAAGCGTCCGCGTTGCATTATCACGCCGCAAAGTCCACGTCACTGCAGATGCAACGTGGAAGGTATGAAAGGACCCACGTGGCAAATGCCATGTTGCTGGTGTCCATGGGAGCCTCGTTTTTGAACATCCATGGCATGCAGGTATGTTGACTCACAGGAATGTCTTCTGGTTTGTAATAGACTAGGTTTGAATCTTGCTCTGTCCATGGATACATCTTGCAATTTGCATTTGTAGGTCCAGTTGGGACCCTTGGTTGTTGTGAAGCTTTATGTTACCGCTATTCTTTTTCTTGGAGACGCCCTTATTTCTTGGTCTGCTACGGAATCGAGACATATACTATTAGATCTTACACAAAAGGCAATGCAATTCTAATGGATTACATGGATTTGTTAGAGAAGAAATTCTCTGTTGTTTTCTCTATAGAAACTAGTAAAGCTGGTCACTGTTGAACTGTGCACTTGGCGCTGTTGGATGAATCTGTAGGCTCCCAGTACCATTTTTTGAAAGATACCTTTTTCAAGTAAGAATTATTTACTAGCTTAATAGTGCAGTTCAATGCTGTGGTGTTGAGGGCAAAATCCTGTACAGAGATAACTAATTAGCTTTTGATTGAATTGTAGGTTGTAGATTATTGATACCCCTCCCTGCGGGAGATCTGTTTTTTCAGAGGCGACCACCACTGGTTGTATGCACTCCCTCCTCTGCCACAGGCCATCAACTGGTCCTGGATCCTCAGCATCATGAGGTAGGAACCAGTTATTTGGGAGCGCTGTTGGGTGAGTGGGTGCATCCATCTGCACACATCTAATCACGTATTTTTCTTTATGTATACTGTATTTTTTAAAATGTAATAACATTTCTTGATATGTATATTTTGTTATTTAGTAGATAAGATTCCACGCTTTTCCTGAAGAAGCCTTAAGACGAAACATGTAGACTACAAGCGTGAACTACTGCTAGTAGCGGCCATTTACCGTGATGCACTGGGTCCCCCGGACCCGATGGTCACGGATTTCCCAGGGGCGCGCAAGAGTGGGATTCTGGGAGGACGCACTGTACACTCTCCCAGAGTTATGCAAACCCCCTGTAGCTGTCATTCGGCTATGGGTCGGTTGGAAAGCAGTTAATGATGCTTGAAGTGCAACATTGAAAATTAAAAATTTATTAAACATAGTGCCTGGGGGTCCCCTTAGTCTGCCTGTAATCTGGTGCATCTGTAGCATGCATAGAACATGCTTCAGCAAAAATTTCATTTTTAAAGAAAAAAAAACTGTCTCTGTGTTTTTATTACTTTTTTACACTTTTTTGGAGAAAGGGTAAGGGTATATAATACCCCATACTCATTCACATTGTGGGGCTGGGATCTGAGGGCTCCCTTGTTAAATAGGGGCTTCCAGATTCCGATAAGCCCCCCTAAACTGCCCTACAAACTGCTGACCCTATCCTCTGCCCTGCTGATTCCCTGTACACTGCCCTACCTACTCCTATACACTGTCCTGCTGACCTTGCATCCTCGACCCCACCATGACATTTTTTACTGCACCCCCACATCAGACAGGCTATATCCAGCCCTGCTGTCTGCACTTCTTTGTGATTCACATAACAATAAATATCTTTAATATATATAAATGTGGAGCTGTGTAATGTATGGCTTAACCAATTGCAAACCCTGTGTTAAATTTCCCTAAACTTGTGCACAGCAGTGCAGATCAAAATATTATGGTCTTCTTTACACTATTTGGTTCCATTGTGGTGTGTTGGATAAGAGGCAATCATTTTATTAAAATGGGCTGCAAATTAATTTCAACAAATAAATAAATAATGAAAAAAATAAATCGGCACCTTCTTTTAATGCAGCGCACGACAATGAAAGGCATGTTTTTTAAATATATAAGTGCAGCGCTACATCAATTCATGACTTAAAGTAGAGTTCCACCCATTTAAAAGTCAGCAACTCTAAAATGTTTAGCTGCTGACTTTTTCGTTTGCATAATTTTTATTGAAAAGTTTTTGGTAATAACAGAAGAGTAACAGGCTTGTAAGTACATGCAGGTAATCACATGTTCAAACAGTTGATGTGATATTACATACATTAAGATCAGTTTACACCTGCTGACTTTTAACCACCTGAGACCCAGTATACGTCATATGACGTCTTTTTGGTCTCAGGGGTATATCTGAATGATGCCTGTAGCTACAGACATCATTCAGATATTGCCGGTTTCAGCCGGCGATTCCCTGCACCATAAGAACGATCATAGCGGCTGTTCCGCCGCTTGATCGTTCTTACGGGCGGCGGGAGGGGACGCCCCCCCCTCCCGCCGCCCTCCAGTGCTTTTACCGACTCACCGCTTCCATCGGTGAGTCGGACTCGGGATCCGCCGGCACCGGATGATGCACATAGAGATTTCCGGCGGACCAGATGGTCGCCGGAGTCTCTATGATCGTTCGGAGGCCGGGCGCGATGTTATGACGTCACGCCCGGCCTCTGCATTCAAAAAACGGCGCCGCCTCCGCTGGGAAGCAGTGATCGTTTTTTTTTTTTTTTGATTTTAGGCTTCCCAGCCTAGAGGTGAGATGTGGGGTCTTATTGACCCCATATCTCACTGTAAATAGGTCCGATCGTGTCATATTCCTATTACAAGGGATGTTTACATTCCTTGTAATAGGAATAAAAGTAATCAAATATTTTTATTTTTTTTTTAAAGTTGTTTAACTAAAAAAATAAAATAAAATGAACAATAAAAAGAAAAAAAAAAAAAAAATAAAGCGCCCTGTCCCCGCGAGCTCGTACGCAGAAGCGAACGCATACGTAAGTCCCGCCCACATATGAAAACGGTGTTCAAACCACACATGTGAGGTATCGCCGCGAACGTTAGAGCGAGAGCAATAATTCTAGCCCTAGACCTCCTCTGTAACTCAAAATATGTAACCAGTAAAAAATGTTAAAGCGTCGACTATGGGGATTTTTAAATACCAAAGTTTGGCGCCATTCCACAAGCGCATGCAATTTTGAAGCGTGACATGTTGGGTATCTATTTACTCGGCGTATCTTCATCTTTCACATTATGCAAAAAAATTGGGCTAACTTTACTGTTTTGTTTTTTTTTAAAGCAGGAAACTGTTTTTTTTCTGAAAAAAACGCGTTCGAAAAATTGCTGCGCAAATACCGTGCGAGATAAAAAGTTGCAACGACCGCCATTGTATTCTTTAGGGTCTTTGCTAAAAAAACATATATAATGTTTGGGGGTTCTATGTAATTTTCTAGCAAAAAAATTTGGAATTTTACATGTAGGAGAGAAATGTCAGAATTGGCCTGGGTCTCAGGTGGTTAATAAACAGACACTCACCTGTCCCACGGTCCAGCGATGCGGTCGCCCGAAGCCTCGCTTCTTCCCCCCTCCTGTCTGTGGTGCCGGCATTGC
Source organism: Lithobates sylvaticus (assembly GCA_028564925.1). Classification (NCBI taxonomy): domain Eukaryota; kingdom Metazoa; phylum Chordata; class Amphibia; order Anura; family Ranidae; genus Lithobates; species Lithobates sylvaticus. The sequence goes on from CM053032.1 coordinate 159,868,771, forward strand.
AAGTGTGGGGGCACCCGGCTGTGACTTCACAGCCGGGAGTGCACTGCGCATGCACGAGTCGCACTGCGCGTTATGAATGGCCGGGCAATCTTCTGGGACCTGAGATGTGCCCCAGAAGATTGTAGGGAGGGGGGGGGAGAGGTGAACTTCCGCTGCTGGAGAGGAAGTGGGAGCTGGGTACCTGTCAAAACTAGGTACTCGCTGCCCTCCAAAAAAATTACATGACAAATGTGGCATGTCAGGGGGTCATGAGTACTTAAAGCAAAAGTTCAATTTTTGGGTGGAACTCCGCTTTAACCAATTACAAACTCTGTAAAATTTAAATACACTTGTGTATTTATCCATAAACACATATGCAACACTGAAAACTAAAAGAAAGTCCAACAAATATATATCATAATCCTTCAGTAATAAGAGGAGAAAAATGTGTGTCTTCAATAACTCCAAATACATGTCTAATTTGTACCATTATCACGTCCTCACCATTGAACCTAGCCCCCTTCCTCTCCCCCTGCTCTTACCACCTTCACTTACAACTGCATCAGTGACCCCCTGTACATTCACTGTCATTGCACCAAAGCATGCCTCAGCATAATGCTGCACTGTACCAATGCCCACGTCTGTGCTTTCAACTACTGCAGTGACATGCCCTTCCATATTAAACCTGTTCGACAAAGGGGCACACTTTTGCTAGTTCTGTACAAAATATAAAACCTCTAGTTCTCCAACTAATGAGAAAGACTGTACTTGTAGACTGAACTTCAGATCATTTAGTTACTTTAAATCTTTAGGGAAAGTCCTAATGCATTACACAAATGTAAAGTTGGCTGATCCCCATGTTTGGACTAATAGAGTGAGTGGTTAGATAAGACACCTTGCATATTAAACATCACAGCATCTTGTGCTAATGAATAACTAGTCACTGTTTGTCTCAGCTGGTTTGTGAGCCCATCTCCATTATAATAACCTACTTTATGAAGATTAAATGCCTCTGCAATTCAAACAAGGTAAAATTGCTTTAAAGCAAAATCAAACATCCCTGTGCTAGCTGAGGATTTGGGAAGAGAATGAGAGATCTCTGCTATATTGTTATTGTGAACCGGTCAGTCCACAAGTAATTGCTTTTTCATAGATAAATTTGCTTTTTACTTTCTTGCAGTAATGAAATGAACTTGACACGTTTCTTGCGATCGTAAATCCGTTCTCACTCAAATGTCACTGGAGGAATTTTCATCTGAGGGTCCTGAAAAGCATATAATGGAGGACGTGGGGGCAAAATATGACTGACAGATGAGATGATTCCTTTTCCTACTTTTTTTTGAAGAAGGGGAGTGTATTATAGAATTATGTGTGTTTTTATTTTTTTATTTTTAAGAGCAGTCAAGAATTAATGCCAATAAGTAGATATGTGCAGCTGTCCTCTTTCAGCAGACTATCAATCTGATTTAGATCTGAAATTCCAGAACATTTTATAACTACAATGGAAAGACCAATCCTATGTCAAAACACAGGATAAGTATCTAACTTAAAAGTTAATTATAAATAGTAATTAAACAGCATTTAAGGGTAACCAAGGTTCATGTTTAAAAAGCCATTAATAATCTAATATCCATCAAATCATGTTCTGCATTTAAACACTATATACCCTAGGCATTTTCCTGATCTTTTCATATACTGTAGTTTGCTTAAAATCTACATTTTCCTTTTTACAATGGGAAATGCAGGTTTCAATGGCACTGGCTGTATTTCTAATAGATCAATGTTACATTGACTAGTATTGATCATGTTTGCATTTGTTCAGATTGTGAATTATTACCTTTATAAGTAAATAATTTTCACTGATATATATTAAAACCCACCATATTTGATCCAAATGTCTCATCATTGCACAGTGAATTCACCACAAATAAGGATCTTTCATCTAAAGGACATGAGTAGTTTAAAAATACATTAATCCTCTCTACATAGCCCTTTTGTGCTATAGCCCCCAAACTCTAGCTCTTAACTTACATCAGGGAGACAGTCACATCCTATATTTTATACATTATTATTACCACAGGGTAGAGGATATATTTTTACCAGTTTAGAGGCTTTATGCTTATACCTTTGATAGCGCAGCATTTTTAATGCGATTTTAGAATCATAAATTCAGCCAGGGTATGTAAACTTATGAGCACAACTGTACCTAGGTGGATGCAGCATCGGCCTGATGCTGCATCTGTCCCCCGGTGCCTCTAACACTGAGAACCGAGCGATCGAACACCTCTGATCGCTCGGTTCTCACAGCTCTGTGAGCAGAGATCTGGTGGCTGTCAGTCAGCAGCTCTCTGCTCTGCCTCCCCACACTCACTGGAGTGCTAGGCTGTAGAGGGGGTGGGAGCGGCCGGCTCAGGCTCTCAGTGGCTCTCAGCGGCTCACATGTGGGTAGATCCCTACTTCATTGTCAAGATCTTGTCCGAGCCTGAACCGGCTCTGTGATGTCAGCCGACAGCGGGCTTCAGCCGGCTATCTGCTGAAAACAAACGACCTTTGACTGTACTTCTCCTTTAGGGCACTTTCACACTGGGGTGGGGCGCATCAGCGGTAAAGTGCCGCTATTTTTTGCGGCGATTTACCGTCGCTTTAGCTGAGCTTTTCCACTGCTAGCGGCGCGCTTTTCATTTCAATGCGCAGGGTGCTTTAGGAGCGGGGTATACACCGCTCCTAAAGCGCCTCAAAGATGCTGCTTGCAGGAATTTTTGTTAGCATTCTGCCAGCGCACCGATAAGCCCTTTGGTATTCACACTGGAGTGACAAGAGAGGCACTTTACAGGCGCTTTGCAGGTGCTATTTTTAGCGCTATAGCATCTGTAAAGCGCCTCAGTGTGAAAGTAGCCTTAAGGTTTGTCACAAATGTTTTCCTACTCATATAACAATGTATTGACAAGACAACTTCTATTATTTATACATTTATGGGCCAAAACAGCGAACAAATATAGTACAAAACATTGAAAATATTAATAAAAATGGTTTATGTTCAGTGAAGCACACCATAAAATACTGAACAATATGAAATATGTAATCTAATAAAAAAATATTTCAAAAGTGAATATGTTTTCCTTCCATTTACTTACAGATCTAATTTGTATATTACTTTTTTGGAGTCATTTAAATTATTTTTAAAAAGTGGGGTTTTTTGTGTGGGGTTTTTTTGCATTTGTAGTCACAGCACATATGGGTTAAACAGCCACAATCCTTGACACAGTGTGGCATTTTTCTGTTTTTCTTCTTTTACAGTTCAATTAAAACCACAACATACAGTACATTCATTTAAATGTATACACAAATGAAGCTGGTGTTGGAAAAGAATTATCCTGGGAGGCCTGGGTGTTTTTATAATGTCTTTTAATTAGAAATATATGTTTAATGAAGTACTCATATTCATTTCCAGCTTGAAATATATTATAGGTTCTAGGGTAAATGTAGAGTACTTGTTTTAACATTTGTTTAAAGAATGGTTATCATGCTAATCCGTAATAATATAAAAGCTAACATAGAGTTTCATTTTCTAAGCACATATTCCCATTAAGAATTACATCTTAGCCAGAATTCAATTTTGAGGAATTCTGCTTCCAGTAGCAAGTTCTCCTCTTATACTCCCTACCTCTTCCTCTTTATTGGCCAATTAGATTGTACAAATATTCTAGTGCAGCCCCCTGACAATTTCCTCCCAGTCCTCTCTTTCTGATTCCATGGCCCCCTTTAGCCCTTCACAGATTCTTACTTTTTTAAGAACAGCCCTTTCACTTCTGCACTCTCCTCAAGCACACAGCCCCTCCTTCCTCTACTGGCATTGCTGTCAGTCATTCTCTTCCACTATCACCCAACTCCACATGGCAGCCACTCCTTTCCCACTCTCATCCAAGCCCCCACCCATCACTTAAAACCTCCCTGCACTCTTAGGCAGTCTTAACTGCAATCTCAATTAAACCCCTCATGTGTACTGTGCCTATAATCCCCCTTTCTCAGCACCCACAACACCCACACCTTCCTTTTTCTCCCAACCTTCTCTGTGTTAGGAGGGAACTTTCCTATCAGCATGTAGCCTGGCTAGCAGCATTTTTGTTGGTCATAAAGATTACCCAACCCCACCCCCCTCCTGCAATGTCAGTAGTCCTTATTTCAACACCATCCATGATTTTACCCCCTCCCCCCTTGCTTGCTTCTCACAGCTTACATTCCACGCCTGCCCCCCCCCCCCCCCACATTACACTGCATCTCAACATTCTCTTTAGTTTTCCCTTCATTCACTAATATGCCTTTATTACCTGCCTACACAAAATGCTTTCCCTTCTCACCACTACAGCTGCACACTCTCCTTCACCACTTCACCTGTATCACTCAACAAGCCTGTGACTGCAACTCCCCACACTTACTCCATGCCTCCCATGCTGTTACCCTATTCTTGCTCAATGATTGAGGACACCATTGATCCTGACCAAATCTCCAACTCCATTTGCTGAAACGTAGCCCCAAACTTGCAAAGGACCTCCACCATGGTTCACTGTTGCCTGCAGACACTCATTATTATCATTAGTGTTCTTCTGCGAACAAACAGCCTCCTGTTAAAGCCAAATATTTACAATTTTGACTCAGCAGTCCGGAACACCCCAGTTCCCCCAATTTTTGGCACCCCAGCTCCTATGTTTTCATGCATTGTTGTGTCGCTTAGCCTTGTTTCCACCACAGAGGTATGGCTTTTTGGCAGCAATTCTTCCATGAAGACCACTTCTGCCAGACTTCTTTGAAAAGTAGATGGGTGTACCTGGGTCCCACTGGTTTTTGCCAGATCTGTGCCGATGGCACTGCTGGAAATCTTACAATGTTGAAGGGAAGTAAGCATGATGTGTCTTTAATCTGCTGCATTACATTTCCTTGGCTGACCTCTGAGTCTACGGTCCTCTACAATGCCTGATAAATGGTGTCCTCAATGATGAGAAATACAAGCAGACACTTATAAATCATGCCTTACCATCAAGGAGGTGTGTGAATGGCCCTGAATGTATTCTACAGCGGGACAATGATCCCACACATACAGCCAATGTGATTGAGAACTATCTTCAGTGTAAAAAAGAACAAGGAGTCCTGGAAGTGATGGTTTGGCCCCCACAGAGCCGTGATCTAAACATCATTGAGTCTGTCTGGGATTCCATGAAGAGATAGAATGATTTGAGGCAGCCTATATCCACATAAGACCTGTGGTTAATTTCTAAGATGTTTGGAACAACCTACCTTCAAAAACTGTGCACGAGTGTACCCATTTCACATGGGTGAAAAAACTTTTTGAGCAGTAGTGTACTCTTAGTTACTTCACCTTATGCCATTGGCCACCGTTAGAACTGCTCAGGTAAAATCTTTACTGTCCTCTCATAAATCAATCACATTTTACATTTTTAGCACCTGTAAACCAAAATCTGGCCAACAAACAAAAGTGTACTTGAAAATATTTTTTCAACACTGACAAATCATTATGAAAATTATATGAATTCAGAGAAGCTACCTTTTATATATTTTATTTTCAGAGTGTTACTTTAGAGAAAAAGTGATCATTTCTAAAAAAAGGTTAAAGCGGAGATCCACCCAAAAGTGGAAAGGTGCTCCTTGCCCCCTGACATGCCAAAATTGGCATGTAATTTTTTTTTGGGGGGGGGGGGGGGGTTGGTTACTTGGTTTTGAGTGGGACTTCATGTCCTACTTCCTCCTTCCGACTTCTGGCAGCCTAGATGACTCATCCACTCCCCCTAGGCGGCCCCTCCTTCCTGGCAATCTTCTGGCACACGTCACAAGTCCAGAAGATTGAAGCCTCAAACTGTAACAGCTGGGCGCCAACACTAACAATGTCGGTGCTCTGAAGAGGAGGAGGAGAGAACGGAGGCTTCGAGCATCCACATCACTGGACCGTGGGACAGGTGAGTGGCTGTTTATTAAAAGTCAGCAGCTATACTTTTTGTAGCTGCTGACTTTTTTTAATCTCAACAACCGGTGGAACTCCGCTTTAAGTTAAAAAATGTGAACAGAATTAAACTACTGTATATGAAGTCTTTAAAGTTGGGAATTTTTTCCTCTTGTGCCTCTTTCCCTTCTTAAAGACATGTTGATGTCAAGGATCTCCTGTAAATATTCAAACAAAGATTTCCTGTAAACAACCAGACAAGTATCCCCTGTAAACAATCAACAGGTATCAACAACACCTTACTGTAAGTGTTGATGCCTGCTGATTGTAGCTGCTGGAGGCAGTTTATTGTGACAGTGAAGGCATAAGCCAGCTGCCAGGTGTCAAACATCCAAGAGGTTTTGGGACCAGAAGATCCTTGGGCAAAATATTAACTTTAGCTATTAAAAGAATGGTCCCCTATATGATCATAATCTGTTGGTGACAGTTCCTATTTATGGAGACATTGGGTCAAACAAATTGGGAAAAGAAGCTGAGCACTTCAAGGTTCACTGCACACAGGAGGCAATAGGGGAACAGATCACCCCCCACTTTCAAATCTGAAATGTTTTCACCACTGCCAGGAGCAAAAGCTGAACTCAAGGACCATGGCAGGGGAAAACATCAGTTGTAAAATTTCAAAGTATTGCAGCTATGAGCTTGTATTTGATTGCCATAATGTGTAGGATGCATCCTTGGCAGTCAACGGGCTGACCATCTTACACCACTCATTTGACAATAAAGTCAGCCTTCAGCCATGAAATCTAAAAAATGAACACCTGTCTCAGAATTCATGGTACCACAGTGATTTAAGTTATTTTCTAGAACCGGGTGATATCACAAACTTTCATGCCTCCCATCATGTTTTTACACAATCACCAGCTAACTTGATAGATTATATGACACTCTGGTGTTTGGATTTAGGAGAGTAAATGTTAAGGTATGTAGCTGATACTAATTTGAACTGAGGAAGCTTCTTGGATAAGTGCTGAAATGTCTTCAGCCAAAAATATTACTGAATGTCCATGTCATTTGTGACTCCAATAATTAAATAATGAGCATAAAATCTATCTTTTAAGGTGGCCAGTTTATAAGACACTCTGTGCTCTATGAAAAATTCAGAAGATAGAAAATGTGATATGTGAAGCAAACAAATAAATGTGCCTTGCTTTTCAGGAGCTGTCAGACAGGAATGCTTGCCTTAGCTACTAACCTTTCTGATAAATAATAAACTAGCAGAAGTCAGTTTTAAAAAATGCACATTGAAGGACCCACAGTGTTATTAGAAGCATGTGCAGAGTGTGAAAATTCATATTTAATGCCTTTTGGTAACACGAAGGACCTTAAAGCACTCATTGGAAATGACGATGGCAACATGGTTTCTTGTACGTTCGTTCAAGTCCTGCGAATTAAAGCAATTGAGCCAATACATTTATGATGTACCCAGTTAGGCTCTCACTCACACATAAGGCAGATCTGCCCCATTGTGAAATGATTCTGGAATTGGGTATATACCTCAACTAATACTGTATTGTGAAATGGAACCACCGCTTTTTTTTTATTAGGACATGTTCCCCAGGGCAGTGCTCAGCTCTCCATACCCTCTCTTTGACAATCCCTTGCCCTAGAAAATAACTAGGACTGATTTTACATATTTCATGAGTTTAATGGGGTTAGTATTAACAATCATAATTTTAACTAGACATGTGCAATTCGTTTCGTTTTTTTCGTTCGTTTTCGTACGAATGAACGAATCGTTCGAATCGAACGAATCAGAATAACGAATCGTTCGAATCGTACGAATCCGATTAATGAATCATTCAAATCGAACGAATCCGAAAAACAACGAAAATCCGAAAAAAACTAATTAGAAACAACAAATGTATTAATGAAGAAAATCCGACCCTTTCCACACTTTATTTTACTCTACTAGGGGTAGATTCTCCCAAGATGGATACCCTGTGGGGCAAATGGCACGAAGATATCCCGGACTTGGATAGGGAATTGTGGGAAGAGTGCTTCGAGGACGGGGCAAAGTTAGTCATATCCTCTAGAGACAGGCTAATACACACTAAATTCATGCACAGAGTGTACTATACCCCCCAGAGACTGCACAAGATCTATCCGCACAGGTCGTCCAGTTGCCCCAAGTGTCGGGCCCCAGAGGGTACGTTTATACACATGTTTTGGCAGTGCCCTCTGATAGAGAGGTTCTGGACAGAAGTCTTTGAATGCATCAACATACGACTGCAGCTGGATGTGCCAGCGACGCCTGAACTGGCGCTGCTGGGCATTCATGATGACAAGCAGAGGCCTAGGTACACTAGATTACTGATTTCCCTTCTGCTGTTTTATGCCAGAAAAGAGATCCTCAGGACTTGGATTTCTCCCTCCCCACCCACGCTGGCCTCATGGGACTCTGCAGTTAATACAGTGCTCCCCTTGTATAAACTGACGTACATCAACAGAGGATGTCCACAAAAATTTGACCGGCTTTGGTTACCATGGGTGGAACAATTCTAATAAGAGATGCTTAGAACACATGGGCAAGCTCGGAGGGTATACTGAAGGAGCGGCGGGGGCCCCGGTCCCCCCCCCTTTCCCCCCCCTTTCCCCCCCACTTTGGGGGTGGGGCTGAACGTGAGACTATGCTTACTCCCTAGTCAGCCTTATAGGATAAAAGTTTTAGTTATGCCGAACTATGTTTCTGACCGATGAAGTAACTTGTTTTACCTGAATCTGATGTCATTGTCTGTACTAACTTGCACTCCCTTCCGACAGTTGTCACTGATTGATAAGATATTGTTTGTTGTATACTACCTTGTTCTGTAACACTTTACTCAATAAAGACCAACCTTGTTATTAAAAAAATGAAGAAAATCCGAAAAACGAAAACGAACGAAAAAATTCGTACATTCGTAACTTTTTTTTTTGTTGAATTGGTAATTTTCCATGTCCCTTACAATGGTGCTGCTAAACGTGCTTCGAATGGATTGAACAAAAAAATTTGTACATTCGTAACTTTTTTTTTCGATTCGTAACTTTTTTTTTTCGATTCGTAACTTTTTTTTTTTTTTTTTCGATTCGTAATTTTCCGTGTCTCTATTGAACAAAAAAATTCGTACATTCGTAACTTTTTTTCGATTCGTAACTTTTTTTTTCGATTCGTAAATTATTAAAATGTAATAATAGCATACACATTACATAAAATTATGAATTATGCTCCGATTACGAATCTACGAATGTTACGAATGTTACGAATGTACGAATAAATACGAATGCGTCCGAAAATTAAACTAGCGAAAAAACGAATCAACGAAAAAATAACTCTTACGAATATGAACACAGACGACTTACGAATGTACGAATCGTTACGAATCCGAACACCGACGACTTACGAATGTACGAATCGTTACCAATCAACGGAAACAAAAAAATGAAACGAAAAAAAAAATATTTTTCGGAAACGAAAAAAACGAAACGAAAATAAACTAATTTTTTTGTTGTGCACATGTCTAATTTTAACACAGTTTTACAAACCTGCCCTGAACCAAACCCAGGTATGTTCAGATCATCCCTACTTACCACCACCTACTTTTGGGTTTGGCAGAGTTATATATGGCACAGTTAATTTCTGCATGTAGCACAAACTTTTGCAGTCTATTTAAACACTATGGGTTGTGATTTTCTACACTTAGCTTATCTCGGTAAAGCTACATTTACCTAACTCCTGTGTCACTTATAACAAGGTTAACAGAGGGGTGTCTGAACATAGCTTCTTTGCTTACATAAGCTCATGCAACCTTATAATGATAAGTCATGCCTTTGGCTGGATCCCTCATGTGATCCCTCATCCTAACTATATAAAAACAAGCATCGACTGCTTTCTCTTATAGAGCCAGCACACCCAACACAGAAGATTACTTTTTTTGTGTCAAACTCTGACACCAACTCCCACAAGTTTTAGTTTTTGCACTCATGTGAGTTCCAGGTTTTGCCCCTAGGAGCCCTTAAGCTGATTGCCTTTGATCAGATTCCTGCACTCAGAGAAGCTTTTCATGTCCTGTTGGTTATAAGGACCTGTAAAGAAGAACATTCTTTTATGATGCCACCTCTATATATCCCGTATCTTCCTTCCCTAGTGGACTACTCTGTGATGTTTTAAAAATTTTTGTCATAATGACATGGCATCTTACAGGATACTGCAGCACACTACAATCATTTTGAAGCTTATAAATTAAAACTGCAAGTCACAGACACTCATAGCAAAATACTAAAAGTTTAGTAAATTGATTATACAGACAAATTATTGTTTGGGGATACATGATTGTAGTCTTTAAGAAATTTGGTAACAGGATAACCTGGGAACCTTTCCAAACGAATTATTCAAAATAATGATAGAATTGTGGATAATATGTAAATACTAGGATCTTTTTTCAATTACTATTTTAGCAGATCCCAGTCTTCTTTTTAATGTAACATAACAGGGTTGTTGGAAAAAATAGTACCACTCATAAATTTGCCAATGAATGGTTAAAAGAAAAAGTTTTGCTGTGTTGTCTGTTTTGGTTTAGTCCAAAGTTTTCTCCTCGATCAATATCTTCTAATTAAACTGCCTGGTTCCCGACACATTATAGATTCACTGGGAATGGATCTGTTCAGAGCCAAAACTGAAATAGGGCTCAGCTGGGAGGACAAGTGGCAGCTCTGTTCTTTCATTTATTTTGTAATTTTCAATGTTTTAAGAGAAAGAGGTGGCACATAGTCAAATTCCACTCCGTTCTCATTATCCTGAAGTCCTGAACATCTTCAAAACATACAAGACCTGAATATACACCCTCATGTATCATTCAATATTTGTAACCTCTGAGCACTGGAAGTATTAATGAATTTCAGTGCACACTAATAACTATTAATTTGTGGTTGTTAATAGCATAAATGAGTGCCTAATATTGTCAGAGCAAATTAACGGACATAAAAAAATGTCTACTAATGAATGCTAATATAAGGACACACTTTATTTATATTGCATTATTGCACAATAAATACATTATAAATGAAACAACACATTTGAAGTTTTAAAAAAAAAAAGTTTATATAATGTATATATTGACAATCAAGCCATTTTATAATTTCACTTCACATGAGTAGAGCATTATGTTGATGACATCTATTGTTGAAAACATCATCATAGTTAAAGTGGTGTTTCCACCAAAAAAAAATAGCTTAAAAATCATAAAAAAAATAAATAAAAAATAATTGGAAAAAAAAATACTCACCTCTAAATGCCTGTTGCTAGGGGGTCCCTCATAGTCTGCCTCCTTCAGTGCCAGGGCACGGACATCACTTCCCCTCGGCGCTGCACAGTCATCTGGGACCTGTCACGTGTCCCAGATGACTGCGCGGCGTATCGCGGCACCGCTCGCGCATGCGCAGTGGGTGCCTGGCTGTGAAGCCACAGCCGGGTGCCCACAGTAAGAATGTCGGCGCCGCGAGCGGAGCGGGGAACGAGGGGGTGCTTTGTTCCCCCGCATCGCTGGACCCTGGGACAGGGAAGTGTCCAATTATTAAAAGTCAGCAGCTGCAGTATTTGTAGCTGCTGACTTTTACATTTTTTTTTTTTAGGGGGCACCCCACTTTAAAGTATATCTGAAACCAAAACAAACAATGTGATTTAGAGGTTATCAGTCCAGAGATGAGGTGCCTGTTTAAGTTTTTATTTTTTTAACCCCTTTATTTTCACCTAGTGAACATGCAAATAATACAATTCCTGTTCCCTCTCCACTGTCTTTATGGAGGGAGCCATAGTTGCCACTCCGGATGTACTGCAAACATCTCTGCCTTTGTTCTACTTGCATGGAGGATGGGGATTGGTAGTTTATGGTTAAAGTAAGGATAAGCTTGGGCTTGGTTCAAACCCAGAAAGAAGCTATCTGTGCCAACCCAATCAGCTCCACAGCTGCACATATCTGAGCACATACACATCACTGAGCTAATATGTCCACAATGCCATGTTAGGCTTAAGAAATTAACTCAAAATGATCATGTAGCAACATAAGGTCAATGTCAGTCAGAAGCATCCTGTCCAGAGGTCCCAGTTCAAAAAAACATAAAAAGGCCCCTCTGACCCGGGGCCCTTCCCTTCAAACCTGGGGCCCTTTACTCCCTCCGAACCCGGGGCCCTTAACTATGGTCCCACAGTGGGACCCGTTCACATGTTCTGCAGCGGGCCCCCTTCCTGTCCTTAACACTTTGCAACCATTCATAAAACGTACACGGGCTGACCTATTGTGTTTACATTACAGGAGAGAAGTTGCTCAGCATGGGACCTGTTAGCAAGTGCAGATCACGGAGATCACTGAAATAGTAGTGTCTACTTCAGTGATTTTCAGCTTCCAGTGGCAACTGCCAGGTATGTCATACAGTATACATAGTTACATTGGTCCAAGCTGGACCAATGCAATTATGTATAACATGCCGGTGCCTAGAATTATTCTTTAAGGCCTCATGCACACTGGACATTATAAAAACTCCAGTAGCATTAGCTGTAGAAACTGTAGGTATAGAATGAGTTTTGCAGCATTTTTGCAGTAGCGTTTGTTAACTGTAGCATTTTTTATCTTTTTTTTTTAGCAAAACTATATTCCCATAAAAGCTTATGGCTCAAAAACGCGCATAAACGCTGAATAGAGTGTTTTTACAGCTGAAAAACTCCTCCTAAAACCTACTAGTCCTGTTTTTTTTTCTCCAGCCAGAAAACGCCCCTGCCAAAAAATGCGGATAACAGCCTATGTGTGCATGGACACATAGGATAACATGCTGGAGAGTTTACTGGCTGCAGAAAAAAAAACGTCTGAAGACAAAAACAGAAGCTGTAAAAACGTCCAGTGTGCATGAGGCCTAAGGCTAGACGCTTCAAAGTCCTTCCTTTTCCATGAAGCAACTCAATATTTTGCAAAAGCATTGTGTGTATTGAATAATTCAGCTCACTGTGTACTTTGGATTCTGAGGATCAAGTAGTGCTGTGCAATCACTGATGATGTAGTTTGTTCCCATTTTAACGCCTTTGTATTTATATATAATTTGCTTAGATGAATAGGACACATTCATTCAAAAATTACTCCTTTAGTTGTTTCTCTATATTTCTATGTATTGCGTTTTTTTAAAATGTTATTTACTGTTTGATGTAAAGTGTTATATAAATCAAAAAATATACATTGTGATTTATCATTTAAAAAAAAACAAACAGAAAGGGTTAATTTAATAAATAAAAAGCATTTACAACGATTGATTGGGAGTTAGGACATATGTTATTACCATTATTTTCATGGCAAAACTCACTTGAGAAGCTTCTAGGCATTTACCTTATATTCCCTTGTACCCTTGTAATTCCTATTGGATTCCACTGGTTCTCTCAGGCTTATTCAGGTAGTGGGGAATGGGATTTTTGGCTGGGTGTAATATTGCTACCACTCTGCTGCTTGGACGTGAACTGGAAATTGGTCCCTTTTACCAATGCTTTCTAGTGTTCTGATACTGCTGAATAAATATAATGGCATTTACTCCATCACTTGAATAGAACAAATACTATATCTCACTTCCCTGAATCAAAACCAAAATTACATTTCTTTTCTTTCAACTATATGGGTAGTTTTATACACGCTGACATGGTCAGGATAAAATCAAAATATACTGCACAGCTGCAACATCTTAATGCATTTCCATGTTAAATTGTGGAGAATGTCTAGCATATCATTGGTGTTTGATTGCCATATCATAGATAAAAAAATTCTGAGAAAATTAGAAGCTACTAATACTGGTTTAGAAGATTAAGGCCAAAAAGCTATTTATTTGGACTTGTCTTTAATAATTACATGATTGATTGAAACCCATGTTGCTGTGTATTAGTGCTTTCTTTGTCTTACCAACATTGTACTGTAGTAGTCTAAAGTCACAAACTTTGTTTCAAAGGCTATTTGTTATTATACAATTCATGGATACACAGTAGGAATCTAAAAATTGTCATGTATCTAAAAACTCCAATTGCTTCTCTTCTGATCAGAAATCATCCATGCTTTGATATTTTCTGACAGCATGTCCATTTTCAATCCAATTTATGTAAAAAGTATATCACTTTTTACTAACCCATTATTGCTTTGAGTAACCAGAGTAAGATCATTTTAGGACCATTTTACAAGTGTTCTCTTTGTTTGTGACTGCATTTTTTTTAGTTGTTAGAAGTAATGTATGTATACTTATAGTTTTAAGTCTTTTTGATTATGTCTATTTTTTTCAATGTAACTCCACTTTGGGACAAGTTTGATATTACAAAAAAGCACTAAAATAATATATTTTAAAAATATTAGTAGTAGTGGTACTAATTTAGTTTGTTAAGGCAGAACATTACCCATAACAGTTTGATAACAATGAATGTTCTTTAACAAAGTGAGTGTCCTGTAAATTGCCTCCAGCATTGCTTTTGTTTCTTCTTGCTGGAAGTTGCCATTTTGTTGAAGCCCAGAGCAGTCAGTTACTTATTGGAATATCTACCCCTCTCCTTGTTTTCAAAAACTATATGTCACTTTCTGTGATTAAAACATGTGATGAAAAATTTTCAGCTCTGATCAGTTAGAAAAGAAGGCTGACAGAAGCTTCACAAATCTGATGTTTACAGGCTGTTGATGAGGGAGAAAGGAGAAAATATCAGGGAGAAAACACTTTGGGGTTGATTTACTAAAACTGGAGTGCAAAATCTTGTGCAGCTGTGCATGGTGGCCAATCAGCTTCTATCTTCAGCTTGTTCAATTAAGCTTTGACAAAAAAAACCTGGAAGCTGATTGGTTTCTATGCACAGGTAACTCTTCAGTTTTAGTAAATCAACCCCTATTATTGTAAGTTTACCTATTTGTGTCTCTCTGGCAGCAGAGTTTGTCCTGTCCCCTCTCCTGCTTTTCTTTTCTCTCTCCTTATCTGTGCTCCTTCTGTACAATCTATATAATTCCTGTTGCTTTCTTCCCCAACAGTAAATCTCAAATCTGTCAGCAGATCCGCCTCTAGTGGCTCTAATTTTAGGCACAGTGTCAAGAATAGAGAACAATTGAGCATGTGCAGAGCAGGATGACACAGTGCATTACTGGAGTTTAAACAGTATAGGCACTTTTTAATGTTTTACATAGCTATACCTGCAAAAGAGGCCAGCCTAAAGTTCACCAGCAGGACATAATTTTCTGAATATAGTATATATTAGTATATACCCTGAGCAAAATTATAAACGCAACACTCTTGTGTTTGCCCCTATTTATCATGAGCTGAACTCAAAGATCTATGACTTTTTCCATGTACACAAAAGGCCTATTTATCTCAAATATTGTTCACAAATCTGTCTAAATCTGTGTTAGTGAGCACTTCTCCTTTGCCGAGATAATCCATCCACCTCACAGGTGTGGCATGGCATATCTAGATGCTGATTAGAAAGCATGATTATTGCACAGGTGTGCCTTAGGCTGGCCACAATAAAAGGCCAATCTAAAATGTGCAGTTTTATCACACAGCTCAATTCCACAGATGTCGCAAGTTTTGAGGGAGCGTGCAATTGACATGCTGACTGCAGGAATGTCTGTTGCTCTTGAATTGAATGTATTCTACCATAAGCTGTCTCCAAAGGTGTTTCAGAGAATTTGGCAGTACATCCAACCGGCCTCACAAATGCAGACCACATGTAACCACACCAGCCCAGGACCTCCACATCCAGCATCTTCATCTCCAAGATCGTCTGAGACCTAGGCTTATCCAAGGCCTATCCAGGTGTTCAAGTTTCTGTTGAGGAAAGCCTGCTAAAGATCTGTAAACGATTCTGAGAGGGATGGAGTTCTAAGGAAGCACCAGAGGTGATCCTTCATGAGCTGGAGGCTATGAAGTGGCTGGGAGGACTTCAAGAGAGAACTCATCCAAGGGAATCTGTGTATGACACAGTGAGTAAAGTTCAGTAACTAGAGGAGACAGCCTATCCTACAAAGTACAGACGTGCTGGTTCAGCTTAAAGGCTCCTTTTCCTGTACTTCTGTCTGCCTTATCTCACCTATTTTTTTTTCTAAGGAGTCTACCAATCTGCCTGTTGCTGATCATTACTAAGGGTGTCCTGTGCCCTATCCCATCTCTCCCACATTATTCCTGTTTAAGAAATAAACTTATCTCTTGTTTAAGCATAAAAGTGACTGACGCCCAACTTTCTTTCTTGTTTATCACCCACCATGCCTAGTAACCTGCACCCTGAGGAATTATGTCAGCCCTCCCTACCTCTGGTAGTCACCATCAGGCTCCCGGGGTAAGCTCTACATTAATGGTAAGTAGTTGGTGTAGGCACATATAACACTGCCCATGTTACCACAAGGATGAATGTTACCTTGACCTGTTTTTTTTTCATTAAAGAATGGATGAGCAGCAATGACTGTTTCTTATATGAGTGATTGTATTGATGAATGAAGATGATAATTGTTCTTTAAAAATGCAACAACATTTTTTACAGTAAAAAAAGTGAAAAGAAATGTCAATGCAGTAACCTGCTGCTTGTTAAATCTGCCCTATGGGTAAATTAAATATCAATCATTATGATACAGTTAAGGGGGTTGGCCCAAACACTTATTTTCCAAAGATTATCTAGACTCAGGTAACCTTATCCATCACACAATAAAAAGTGAATAAGTTGTGAATGATATATTAGTTACTATAGGCATTTTGTGCCTGCCCTTTTGCTTAGGCCCATTTTGTTATCTATTTCCCGCCATATTGGTGAAGGCACAAGGCATTACTGGGCAGCTTTTCCTGTTCCTAGACCCTAGTCTCTAATAACTGCATCAGTTTAATACAGTAATCAACAGCATGAGTGTTGCTGTTGATTCTAATGATTTATAACTCCTGATAGGAAACTATAAGGCTAGTAGAACAGACCTATGCATTGTCATATATGCAGAAGGGCTTATAGGAATTATATGAAAGTAAACCAGAAAAAAATAACAAAAATAAATCTTCTCCCTGCAAGTTAAGAGCATATTGTGTCAGTATGCATTCCATACTAGCACATTATGAAAGACTTACCCAAAAGGGGAAGCTCCGCTTGTTTGCTCCCCCCCCCCCCCCCCTCCACTGCCACATTTGGCATTTATCAGGGAGAGGGGGGAGCAGATATCTGTTTTTAACAGGTACCCACTCCCACTTCCGAGTAACTTCGCCACCATGAAGTCCCCCGAAAGTATGGCCCCCCTTCTCCTTCCCCCACCGACGGGCCATTTACACTTTGCGCATGCGCAGTAGGGAGCCTACTGCTGGTTTCCCTTACAAGGAATGGCGATGGCAGCACCCGAGAGCCGATTGAAAAATCGACTGGGGTGAAGAAACTGCTGGATTCCAGTACAGGTAATTGTTCTAATATTAAAAGTCAGCAGCTACAGTATTTGTAGCTGCTGACGTTAAATGTTTTCTGAAGGAGCCTGGAGCCTCGCTTTAAATAGGGAGGAGGGGTGTTTACTTTACAGAGGGTAGCTGGGGAAGCTGATAACATTACTAGATATTTTAATTCAGTACACAGAAAATTGCAAGGACACTGGCTTTTTATCATGAGCAATTGTTTTTTTTACTTGCAAACAGAAAACAACTGTGGGCTGATAAGTAGCAATATATAAAGTTTACTTCCTGGTATTAGGGTGAACTCATGTTCCTAAGTAATTTGCAGTTTTAGGAAAATAGTGAACTTCTGTTACTTAACTAATAATTACTAATAGTGAATAAAAACAAATCATGCTTTCCTTTTTTTTAGGTCAGCAGCAGGAACCTGTTCCTGACACAGACAAAGGTCCCCTTTGTTTGCAGAACATACTTTTGCAATACAGTTTAGTCCACCAATTCACCACATTGTTAAGCGCACCAAAGTACCACAACCTTGCTTCCCATATTGCAAATTGAAATGCCTGCTGTTCCCTGTATTTAAAATGTCATTCCGGACTAAAGGGAGAGGCAGAGGATTTGCCCTTCTAGTAAGGGCAAGCATCTTCTGTATTTTAAAATGGAAAATGTACCACTTAGAAGAGGTGCAATAGAATAACCTCTTGGCTACATTCCCAAATAGGGTAGATTCCCCTCCCATGCCCAATATGCCTCCGATACTCAGATTACTGAAAGGCAAAGCAGTAATGGTGGTGGCTGCCTTATCGACACGTTAAGTAATTTTTCCAACCACAGAGGACAGATTCTGGCTGTTGACTCCATAATAATACATTGCATTTTCTCACATTAAAAACCTGCATAGTATTTCCCTTTTAACCGGTTCCCGACCGGCTCACGCAGATATACTGCGGCAGAATGGCTCTCCTGGGCGAAATCCTGTATGGGTATTTCCTACCCTTTTTCAAACACCACAGGGCACGTGCACACCACCGGAGGCGCCCGTGTGCCCCCGCTGCACGTCGGGGGACCGATGCATGTGGCTGGTGGGCACGATCGCCCCCAGTCACTCACAATCATGTTCACAAGGGCCAGCATGGGGATTTGCATGTGTAAACACACAAATCCCTGTGCTGTCAGAGGAGAGGAGCCTTATCTTTTGTTCCTACCAAGTAGGAAAAATGATATGTCTCCTCTCCTAGTCACTTCCATCCCCACACAGTTAGAACACACTGAGGGACCACACAGTTAACCCCTTGATAGCCCCCTAGTGTTAACCCCTTCCCTGCCAGTGACATTTACACAGTAATCTGATCTAATCTGTCCGTCGCAATGTCGCAGTACCGCTAAAAATCACAGATCACCACCATTACTAGTAAAAAAAAAATAATAAAAATGCCATAAATCTTTCCCATAGTTTGTAGATGTTATAACTTTTGCGCAAACCAATCAATATAACCTTAATGCGATATTTATTATAGCAAAAAAAGTAAAAAATATAGTTTTTTTTTTAAATTGTCTTTTTTTTGTTTATAGCGCAAAAAATAAAAACTGCAGAGATGATAAAATACCAGAAAAAGAAAGCTCTATTTGTGGGAAAAAAAGGATGCAAATTTTGTTTGGGTACAGCGTCGCATAACAACGCAGTGCCAAATTGTAAAATCAGGAAGGGGGGAAAATCTTCCGGGGCTGTGGTTAAACTGTAGTTTACTAAAGCTGCTTACATAGTGTGAATTGAATTTGTACACAATTTCTTGCTATAGTTTTGAGATTTTTGTTTCACATAAAAATGAAACCTGATCTCTCCCTCTGAAATTGCAGCATAGTAAAGTAGCTTATATACTGTATATTAATTGTACAATATTTCTGACTAATTGCTGTGTTGTTTTTGTTTGTTTTTTGTTGTTAAATGCTGGATACATACTATTGTTTTGATGGCTTCAATAGTACAAATCTCTTGTTTGTGTCTGTACTGTAGGACCTCTCTTTTGAAACATCAGTATCTACCTTTTCCATTATGCTATTAATACCCTACCTCCCTTGTTTCCATGTATGAATTTTTTAAAATACAGAATATAATGCCCATCATGACTGAGCATGAAGCTTTGAGAGAGACATACATGTAGCAGTAAGGAAGGAAGATGACCTTGCCTAGGCAGCCCCTATTGAAACAACCTTAGCGATCCACGGGGGTAACAGAGGTTGCAGCCAAATAGCCCTCACATCCAGTTATTAATATATTTAATCTGCTTCCTGCTGCATTCAAGTCTTATATGTGAGACACTTACATATCCTCTACTTTGTTGTATAAAGAACCAGCATCCATATTGAAAAGTTTCACAGCACTGGACATGAAAAATAAATCTCTGATATCACATTCCCTCATTTTCACAACTGCCTTTAAAGTGTAAGTTCACCTTTACAGAAAACTCTGTAAGGTGAACTTACACAGGTCCCCCTCCTCGCCCCCCCGGTCCTGGACTGCCACAATCTCTGGTTCTAAACCCCCCGTATATCCACGTCATGAGCCTGGGGCTTAGAAAATCCTTTCTGCATCCACGCGGCGTCTTTATAGCTGACAGGATGGACTATGCGGCTTTTCATTCGTCGCACTGCCCATGTGACAATGCTGACCAATTAGAATGCTGGGAGGATTTCTAGCCCCCGGACAACCTGGGGCGGATATACCGGGGGGCTTAGAACCAGAGATTACTGTGGTCCAGGTCAGTGGGACTGGGGTGGGTGAGAAGGGGGACCTGTGTAAGTTCACCTTACAGAGTTTTCTGTAAAGGTGAACTTACCCTTTAACTCACTCCCAGGTAATCCTATTTGTATTTTCATTCTTGTAGTAAAATCCCAGTTTGTGCAATTTTTCTCTAGTAAATTTGGCCTAGCCTTGCCTTTTTGAAATTGTCCTACTGCTCACCAGTTTTTCACTGCTTCTGTGATTTCTTAAATTAGACAGACACAGAGGCTCCTGTTCATTCATAAACTGAAGCATCGTAAACACAGATGCTTCAATTATGCATGGACAGAGTCATTGACTCTGCTTATTCAGAAAAGGAATGGGCTGGTAAATTACATGTTTACCAGCCCCTTCCTCTGCTCTCCACCCTGACACATCCCCCAAAGCAGCCGGTGGGAGAGGAGGGAATCTGGCAGCACTTCGGGGGATGAAGGGGGGGGGCAAGGAGCACACAGGGGGACTAGAGGATCACACAGGAGGGCCAGCGGAGCACACAGGGGGCCCTGAAAATAAAATGAATCTGATGGACAGTTGGGATGATCAGTTCGTTGGTGGGGCAGTCACAGGCACCAATTTCCCTGTATGGCTTTCAATGAAGCAGCTCCATGGGAGGGAGAGGAGGAGAAGCGTATTTCAGCTGCTTCATTGAAAGCCATACAGGGAGATTGGTGCTTGTAACTGCCCCCACCCCTACACCCATCACCCCTGACTGTCAAATTTCACCTGCTGCAGGAGGTACCAACCAGGGACAAATCACCCATGGGTGCACTGTGGGTCAGAGCACTGTGGACCCCTCCCCCCTCGGGGGTCGTGTGCAGTGAACACCTTGCATCCATGGATGATATGCCACTGGCGTATGTGGATAGGTTCATGGTTTTTAACAGTTTTTTTGTGCACTTTGATAGTTTTAAAAAAAAATTGACAATGCAGTGTGGTCCTGCTGAAAAAGGTCACAAACTATACTCTTACCGGTTTTGCAACTGGCTGATTTGTGTGAGGACTCTAACTAGAGTAAGGCTTTTACATACACTATGTTGCGGTTGCTACTTTTCAATTCAAGCCTATTATGACTAGATAAGGAATCAGATCTTGCAGCCTAAATTGTATTTAAGCCATGCAAAATATTACAGTAATTAAATCTATCACACATGAAAAATACGTGATGACAAAATACATTGTCTTTGATAGTTCATGAAAATTGTACAGTTCTTTAATACCACATACAGATTAAAGGCATTGCCCAAGCATGCAGTCAAAAGGATTAGTGTTTTTCTGAGGTTACTCTTGAAGTTGCATTTAAAGTTGGATCCGCTTACATCTGTATAGCATTTAAAAAATATTTTCTGCATTGGTATATGTCTGCCATGCTGGGGCCCAGCTACCCATGCCCTTTGAATGACAATCCTCTGCCTATTAGCCTTAAAGGCTAAGTTCACCTTTAGTACGTTACATGTTCCACCTGTATTTAGGGTGATACATGTAACATGTTCCAGCACCTGCCTCCTCTCCCCCCGATCCCCCCTCAGGCAAGGTATCTTCTCCCTGCACCCACTGTCGCAATTTAAAAACAGCATTTATTCACAGTTTCTTGTGAACGAAGGCCTATAAGTAGACATATGCAATATTTTGTTTCGGAATTTCGTTTTCGTCCGAAAAATAAATTTATTTAGTTACTCCCAAAATTCGTTTTTATTTATTTTGTTTCGTTAAAAAATGCATTTGTCTGAAAATCTGAAATAATTAAGGTTGAAAATGTCATTGAAGGCTTATGGTGTATGTCGAATGTTCTAAGAAGATTCGACGGAGCAGCTAAACTGTACGACGCCGAAATCGTACATTTCCGAATGTTCCGAATTCCGAATGTTCCGCCTACAAGCTATAGTAGAATTCTAATGTTGTATGACACTAGTAATAATTATATTTATTAATTATTATTACCGTATTTATCGGCGTATAACACGCACCGGCGTATAACACGCAACCCCAAGTTTAGGAGGGCATTTTAAGGAAAAAAAGTTTTAGGAGGGAAGTTTAGGGAAAAAAAAAAACTTACATTTAAGTGTAATTTGCAGCTTGCCCAGCGCCATTTGCAGCTTGCTCAGCGTCATTGCAGCTTGCCCATCGTCATTGCAGCTTGCCCAGCATCATTGCAGCCTTGCCCAGCTCATTGCAGCCTTGCCCAGCGTCATTGCAGCTTGCCCAGCGTCATTGCAGCCTTGCCCAGGGTCATTGCAGCCTTGCCCAGCGTCATTGCAGCCTTGCCCAGCGTCATTGCAGCCTTGCCCAGCATCATTGCAGCCTTGCCCAGCGTCATTTGCAGCCTTGCCCAGTGTCATTTTAGCTTGTCCAGCGTCATTGCAGCTTTCCCAACGTCATTGCAGCTTGCCCAGCGTCATTGCAGCCATGCCCAGTTTCTTTGTAACTTGCCAGCGTCATTTAAAGTTCCGGTCTGGGTTTAAATTTCCCGCCGCCGAGACTCTCTGTCGAAAAAGACCGAAGGCGGGCCAAAAAGACCGAAGCGCCCACGGAAAAGGCAGAGCCGACTGTTCAGCTCCGCTCACTGTCCCGCCTCCCTGCTGTTTCCGGAGTGAGCGCAGGGAGGCGGGACTACGAGCAGAGCCGAACAGTCTGCTCGGTCTATTCCGGCGCCGCTTAGGGTTTTTTCAGCCGCGGTTCGGTCTTTTTCGGCAGCGCTCGCTATTTTTTCGGCGGCGCTTGCCATTTTTGTCACTTTCTTTTGGGGTATCGGCGTATAACACGCACCCACGACTTTCCCCCGATTTTAAGGGGAAAAAGTGCGTGTTATACGCCGATAAATACGGTACTAGTCCATCAACATTAGAATTCTTCTATAGCCTATGGGCAGAGCATTTGACCATAAATGTCCACTCGCGCCGATTGCTTCGTGGAATCTTTATGTCAAATCTTTTCTCTCTATGTCGAATAATCATGGACTAATAGAGTTAGGTTAGGCACATTCAAACTTTTTTGCTATTGTCTCTATAATGTTGAATCTTTTCTCTCTATGTCGAATCTTTTCTCTCTACGTAGAATAATCTTAGACTAATAGAGCTAAGGTTAGGCACATTCGACAACAGGTTCGATGGACACAGATCACTATTGTCAGCGTCATGTCGAATCTCCTATCTATATCGAAATGTTGTCACAACGAAAAGAAAATAAAGCATTTGTTTATGTCAGATCTTTCGGTTTTCGGATTCTGCACGTTCGTTATCATTTGTTAAAACGATAAGGAAAATACCCGAAATTCGGACGAAAATGCATTTGGACGAAAACTAATGCACATGTCTATCTATAAGTACCATCGGCTGTTGTGGTTAAAGGCTTGTAGTTCTCAGTGAACTGCGAGGGCACTGGGGAGCAAGCTCTTGTAGTACATTGATTCTTCCTGCCACCCAGTAACTGACTGCCCATACAAGATATGGGCAGGCAGCTTACTAAGTGTCTGTAGGATCCAAGCATTGCACCTGCAATCTGCTGATCACAAGTGCAATGCCTTATAGACTGCAGTCTTTTTAACCCGCAAAAAGATATGAATTTATTATGATGAACCATGATAAGGTGAACTTATCATTTAAAAATGGCCAAACTTGATTTTCAAAATTTACCCTCCCATAGATTTTAGATTTAAGTTCACAATTTTCAGGCTTTACAATAGGCAAAACTCACTGCAAGTTGAACCCAGACAAATTTGCTCATCCTTACCTGAGTCTAAAATACCCTTTAAAGGTGCACTGGCATAAATATGAAATCTGTTTTTACTGGCCTCCTTCTAAAAATGCAAGTTGCCTGGCTGTCTCTGGCTTCAATACTTTGGACACTGACCTGGAACAAGTATGCAGGTTATAAAAGTAAAGTCATCACCTCCAATCTGCATATCTGTTCCAAGTCAGTGTCTTAGAAAGTCCTGAAACCATTAAACCAACATGGCAGCCAGAGAACTAGCACTTTCAGAAAGAGAGGACAATAATGACAGTCACCTCCTCACTACAGGTTATCTTTAATCATGTCAGCAAGAAATTAACAGCTCATTTATAGCAAAGAAGCTAATTAAGCATCTTGTTTCACAGAAACCCTGTTCCTTGTTTATATCTATACAGTGCCTTGCGAAAGTATTCGGCCCCCAAATTGAACTTTTCAACCTTTTGCCACATTTCAGGTTTCAAACATAAAGATATAAAATTTTAAATTTTTGTGAAGAATCACCAACAAGTGGGACACAATTGTGAAGTGGAACGAAATCTATTGGATTTTTGAAACTTTTTTAACTAATAAAAAAATGAAAAGTGGGGCGTGCAAAATTATTCGGCCCCCTTGCGTTAATACTTTGTAGAGCCACCTTTTGCTGCGATTACAGCTGCAAGTCGCTTGGGGTATGTCTCTATCAGTTTTGCACATCGAGAGACTGAAATTCTTGCCCATTCTTCCTTGCAAAACAGCTCGAGCTCAGTGAGGTTGGATGGAGAGCGTTTGTGAACAGCAGTTTTCAGCTCTTTCCACAGATTCTCGATTGGATTCAGGTCTGGACTTTGACTTGGCCATTCTAACACCTGGATACGTTTATTTGTGAACCATTCCTTTGTAGATTTTGCTGTATGTTTGGGATCATTGTCTTGTTGGAAGATAAATCTCCGTCCCAGTTTCAGGTCTTTTGCAGCCTCCAACAGGTTTTCATCCAGAATGGTCCTGTATTTGGCTGCATCCATCTTCCCCTCAATTTTAACCATCTTCCCTGTCCCTGCTGAAGAAAAGCAGGCCCAAACCATGATGCTGCCACCACCATGTTTGACAGTGGGGATGGTGTGTTGAGGGTGATGAGCTGTGTTGCTTTTACGCCAAACATATCGTTTTGCATTGTGGCCAAAAAGTTTGATTTTGGTTTCATCGGACCAGAACACCTTCTTCCACATGTTTGGTGTGTCTCCCAGGTGGCTTGTGGCAAACTTTAGACGAGACTTTTTATGGATATCTTTGAGAAATGGCTTTCTTCTTGCCACTCTTCCATAAAGGCCAGATTTGTGCAGTGTACGACTGATTGTTGTCCTATGGACAGACTCTCCCACCTCAGCTGTAGTTCTCTGCAGTTCATCCACAGTGATCATGGGCCTCTTGGCTGCATCTCTGATCAGTCTTCTCCTTGTCTGAGCTGAAAGTTTAGAGGGACAGCCAGGTCTTGGTAGATTTGCAGTGGTCTGATACTCCTTCCATTTCAAAATGATCGCTTGCACAGTGCTCCTTGGGATGTTTAAAGCTTGGGAAATCTTTTTGTATCCAAATCCGGCTTTAAACTTCTCCACAACAGTATTACGGACCTGCCTGGTGTGTTCCTTGGTCTTCATGATGCTCTCTGCGCTTTCAACAGAACCCTGAGACTATCACAGAGCAGGTGCATTTATACAGAGACTTGATTACACACAGGTGGATTCTATTTATCACCATCAGTCATTTAGGACAACATTGGATCATTCAGAGATCCTCGCTGAACTTCTGGAGTGAGTTTGCTGCACTGAAAGTAAAGGGGCCGAATAATTTTGCACGCACCACTTTTCAGTTTTTTATTTGCTAAAAAAGTTTAAAATATCCAATAGATTTTGTTCCACTTCACAATTGTGTCCCACTTGTTGGTGATTCTTCACAAAAAATTAAAATTTTATATCTTTATGTTTGAAGCCTGAAATGTGGCAAAAGGTTGAAAAGTTCAAGGGGGCCGAATACTTTCGCAAGGCACTTATATATATATATAAAAATCGGGGTTGCAGCATACATTACATTTATTTAAGTATTCATCAAGAAAGTAACAATTTGGCTACAGTTTCAGGCAATGAGCCCTTTTATTTTTTATTTTCCTATAATTAATATATAGCTTTTGGAGCACTATTGGCACTGGTCTCCAAAGAAATATTGATTTCAAGATAACTAACAGCTATATTGTAAATGTCCTAAACACTCTTACTTGGCAAAAAGAACCCATGCACATTCAATCCCAGGCATAAATCTTTTTCCCAAGTGTAAAAAAGGAAGGATGCCAGTCACTTAGTGAGTTCAAAACAAGAACTAGTAGATTGCACATGGCAATATGGGAAGGAGGGTGAGGTTCAAATCAGGATATCCCCAAAACATAGATGGTATCAAATACCGGACTAAGCTCTAATCTCTTCAAGTGTTTCAAGAGGTTCATGTGGTATCTTAATATATATGTTCTGAGGCAGGATAACTAAGGCTCCATGTGTATGCATCCCACTGAACCAGCCACTTACCTCCTCTCATTTAGGGGGAGAGTCACAATTTGTTTCCTTTAGGCCAGACACTCTTAAGTTTCCTGAGAAAAATTTAAAAATAGTGCTGAAACCATAAGGTTTGTCTTATTGGTATTGTTATCTTAAAGTATGGATGTAGATGTAAATAATCTGGTCTCAGACAGGTATCTGCTATACCCTAAATGATATTCACGATTATAGTGTAATGTAACAAAATGGACATTGAAGAACCACACCACTGCTAAGAAGGTGTGGTGCTTTAATTTCCATTGTGGTTAAGCTCTTTAGATTCCAGCAGGCAGCTTTTTCAGGAATAACTCCCAGGAGGGGAGATTCCCACTTCTTCTCAACCCCTAGGCAACAAAGACCGGGGGAGAGAGAGAAATCTTTCACAAAGACAACTTTACAGAACATAAGCCCATGAGGGAAGAGACAGAACAGGAAGTGCCCCAAACATTTTTACAGTTTTGCTAGCATGCATCACTAGGCCCTAAAAACATGCTGATTGCCAAGGTCATAAAACATTCATAACACAGAAAAGTATATTTCTAGCACACACAGCAAGCTCAAACAGCAAGTGACAGAGAAAATACACTATATGCTTAGAGATCACTCTTGCTGAGATACAGATAGGTTGACTGCAACCCAATGCTCCCTACAGAATCACAAAAATACAAATCCCTACATTCTTATACCTCCTTAGGACTAAGCAGTATGCAAATACAGAAAAGAAGGAAGAAACTCTGGTTAAATTTTTTTTGGTCTAGATTTGGTCAACATAAAACATACATTTGTAATATTATATGCAGTCTGTTCCCTTACTTATCTTTTCTTTTTTATTCCTGTGACTATCGTAATTAAGGAAAGGAGAATCTGTCTCCTTTCACCTTACCAGGGTAAATCTGTGAGGCCCTGGCACCAGTGGCTCAATCAACCAGGATGTGAAATTCGGTTGACTGTAAGTAACTGAATAAATATTTGAGTTACAAAATGACTTGCAGATGTTTTATTAGGTGCATGCAGATCTGCATACACCAGTGATTTTAGTGTAGGGGAAAAGGGCCACTTTAACATAAAAAAAATGGTATTCTAACTATTTTGTGTGGGCCTGGTATTCGGAAGGGTAGCTGAGAAACTGTAATCTCCAGTATGCATAATGGTCTTAGAATAAGGTTATACTGATTTTAACACATAGTGGCTTTTTTAGAATCCTACCAGTAAAATGTAAAAAAAGTGGGACAGAAGGGACAGGATACAGCAAGTGAAGAATCATTAAATAAATAATGGAGAGGAAATGAGAAAAAGCTGAATGCATGATGCTGAATAAATGAAAATGATTGCATTTTTTTACAATTATAATTACTGTTTTATTATATTCAAATGCAAAGCTTGTAAATTGTAACAGTATGAATTGGGGAATAATTTTAGGATATAGAATGCATATTGTTTGTTTTACTTATGATGATTCTGGTGTGGGATCAGGTATAATTAGAAACAGGGAAGTGTTTGTGTGCAAATGCATCAAATTCACAAGCTGCTGTTTTCTGGTTATTTGGGCATCCTCCAGTCCTTTGATGTTGTATTGAATTTTTTGCTTAGTCAAATGCAAAGAAGAGTAGTTTGTCCATCTATTTCTTACTCCAGGACTTGAGTAATCTACCAGAATACCAGGCAATGAGTTGGTGGAAGTGATATGAGATCCTACTGAGCTGTGAGACGATGCTGAAGATGGCAATCTAAAAGCCAATGTTTCCTTAGGTGTCATTCCTAAATAAATTGTGCATTACATTTTCTATAGTTTCCATTATTTTAGGCATTTACCTGAGCGAAAAGAGTTAAAATAGGTTTTCATACCATAACAATGTGATGTTTACCACCTCACTATTGACATACAATAGACAAAATGGTAGATAATTATTTATCCAGTGCTATTTATAAATGGGGAGGGGGGGGGGGGGGGGGGGGGGGGGTTCAGGTGGAACAGGGGTGAGGCCAGGCGGAACATATGCATAGCTAATCATAGCTGTGATGAAATGAATACACAGATACTGACAATGGTTTAGGGAAGTACCTGTGAGCAGACACATTTAGCTGCACAGGCACAACATTGTTGGTAAAGCTCAGGAGAATGCTGATTGACTAACTTAGACTGTTGTTTCTAATCTATACAATCAGCAATTGGAATAATGCATAATATAAAAGTTGTTGTTGTTACATATACTAGGAAAGGGCATATTTTGATGTTAACTAGAATTCATGGTAAAGGAAAGATGCACTCTATGCTAGAACTCAAATTTCAGCAGTAGTTTGTAATGGTTGTGTGTCCCTGTTTTGGCATGGTGCTGAAATACTTATTTTCTCTGCATCTGAGCTCTGTAAGAATATGTAAGATTTTCTTAAGCAGGAAGAGTGTGGTGTTTGAATGGTATTTATATTAATGTGCACCTAACACAAAAAATGTATCAGGTTAGTTATCTTTGTAACAGGCTTGGACATTACAATATACATATTGCAAATATACAACACACACAAGGCTCCATACAAAGATGCAATATACAAAAAGGAAACCAAGGATGCATATATTTCCTTTTCAGGCTTACTTCAATATTTTTAAAGTGAATTCATTTTATGTACACATACATGTTATCTTGCTATGGCTTTGAAAGCAATATGTGCAGAGACTTGCATCTAGAATGTTATGTGGTTTCATAAAGTATATCTATTACTATTGGTCACACCTTCTGTTTGGATTTCCCATGACTAGTGACAGGGTGAATTTTTCCATTGGAGACACAGACACCAATAAAAATCTAAAAGTGTTTCCTTCTGCATCCTATTCCAACCAAATCTAAAAAAAATATTAATAATACATAACTGCTGATTTACTTAAGGGAATCATTTTGGGTGATCCTATTGACCTTACACCCATCAGACAGGCTGATGTTGTATATGCCACTGTACAGTTCTTACTTTTGGGCAATTACTTTTTCTGTAAATGATTTTATAACCTTCCATACTACTTGGCAACATATTATTTCAATTACTAGATTTGAAATATATGAGCTTACTTATTAATGAAATGCAAACTCTCACACAATGCACAGTAATAAATAGCAACTAATCAAAATTTGGCTTCCTGGAGCTTAGAGTGAACAAATGAATGATAGATGATTTTTGACTGGCTGCTGTAAGCTACTGCACATCAGCACTATTGTTATTTGCATGTGGTGAAAGGTCTATTTTAATGTTTTAGGTACATAGCTCAAAAACAGAAAATACTGTGAATTAAACTTTATATAAGAACTTTTATTTTATCTAGGAACAGGAGAACTGTATAGATGAGGAAGTTGAGACACAAGGTCCTTTTTAGAGATCAGCACACTTCTTTAAAGTTTGTTTACATGTCATTTGGCCAAACTTTTTAAAAATTTGCAAAGAAGAAAATTGAAAGCAACTGGAACTTAATAACTATGATGAAATCACATACCATTAAGATAAAATGGTAATAGAATTAATAAGGACATAAGATGGTTATGACTGGCTACAATATTGGCCAGCAAGCACAGAATATAATGAAAAAATATAGAAATAATTTCTCCCCATAATGGCAATGGTTATCTAAACATGCATGCTGCAGTTGTGTACATCAAGCATGCTTGGAATAAAAACCGAGAACATTCATATTAAAGGGAGTATTCTGAAACTAGCTAATATGACTACATTAGTATCCAGGAAGAGGGGACTATTCAAGATAGAGAGCGCCACTCTCTAGATAACCATTGCCATTATGGTGAGAAATTATTTCTATATTTTTTCATTATATTCTGTGCTTGCTGGCCAATATTGTAGCCAGTCATAACCATATTATGCACATGTCCTTATTAATTCTATTACCATTTTATCTTAATGGCATGTAATTTCATCATAGTTATTAAGGGACATTTATATGTATATTCTAGCTTATACCCAACACTATGTATAATGATTGGGAGATAATTTTCTTTGTTTCCTTATTAATTTGCAGTCACTTTGGTTATAGCTTTTTCTATATATCACTGCGAAGGGTGATGATGCCATCCAGGGTTTACTATCTTTCTTTATTACAATTGTTTATACTTAGTAGGGCGCTATATATAATCATTATCAGATAAATTAACCAATGTGTTCCATCTTGTTATTTGAGATGGTAACAATGCACCTTAAATATTCTGTGTCCCTATATGCCGCAGCACTTGTTTACTGTCCTATAGAAAATACAAATAGTGACATTATGAATATACTTCTAAATAAACTGTTATACTTTTATACTGTTATAAACTGTTATACTTTCTTTAGATTATTGGTTGTATCCTATTCCCTGGTATAAACATGCGATCCGATACACCCACTATCTATCTTGATTGGCAACTGTACAATAATAAGAGCGACCAAGCCCTGACAGTCTGACCAAAAACAATTACTAAACCCCCTGCAGGGGTAGCGTCATGTCTAGCTTAAAGTAAAGGGAGGCAGGGACCAGATTGTTCCTGAAAGGAAAGAGAAGAAACGTGTAAAAGGAGAGGAGAGGTGTAAAGAGATGGGTTCAAAGAGGGATATGAGCATTCGTGGATCCAGGCGGCATTCCAGGAAGGAAATGTATATTGAAAAACGTGGCCCAAGGTTCCCAAGTGGCGTTAAATCTTTCAATTTTGTCCTTAGATTTTGCTACTATTTGTTCTTGAGACATTCTCCAAGACACTTTTCTCTTGAACCCCTGGAAGAGGGTTTCTTCCAGGCCTTAGCTATTGTCACTTTAGCTCTTAATAAAATGAAAAAGGACAGTTCCTGTAAGTGCTTAGTTCGTTTCGGGATATCACAATGTGAGGAAAGGTCCACCATATATGGAGCATTGTGCCCTCCAGCTCACAACCTCTAAAGCATAGTGGCGAGTAGGGGTGGGTTTTGAATCGAACATCGGGCGTTCGACCGTTTGACGAGCCCAGAA
Source organism: Lithobates sylvaticus (assembly GCA_028564925.1). NCBI lineage: Eukaryota > Metazoa > Chordata > Amphibia > Anura > Ranidae > Lithobates > Lithobates sylvaticus. The sequence continues at coordinate 159,900,186 of CM053032.1, forward strand.
ATATTTGGGCCGTTCGCATCAAATTTGTGTGATGCGAACGGCCCACAATGCACTGTGCCAGTCGCAGTGCATTGCTGGCTCATGATTGGCCAAGCATGCGGGGTCACTGTGCATGCTTGGCCAATCATAGAGCCAGCGGCGAGGAGAGAAATAATTGGTCACAGGCAGGATGCCTGTGGCCAATTATAACTAAGGGGGTTAAGTACACGCCCGACACTATAAAAGGCCGCCGCGCCAGCGGCCTATTGTAGCGTGTCCCGGCGTTAGTGAGTGACTGTGTCAGTCACATTAGCTGCTGTGATTCATCTGCATTGCTGAGCCTGACAGCATCTGCTGTTGTATTCATTGTGCTGAGTGCACTGCTGTGTTATACATTCTGCTGTGCTGACTGCTGAGTGGTGACATTATCTGCTATGATTCTGGGGATTAGTCTAGTGTGTGCGTGATGTTAGTACAGCATTGCAGTATCACATTACCTTTACCCTTCTGGCCTGTTGTGATCTAAGGCAGCCAGCCAGGCATTTGCAGGAGCTAGCGTGTGTGTGTGTGTGTGCTGTGTGACTACAGCACAGCACACAATAAACCAACTCAGCCTCTATCTGCTCTAAGGCCCTGTTCTTGTCATCTAAAGCAGCCAGCCAGGCATTTGCAGGAGCTAGCGTGTGTGTGTGCTGTGTGACTACAGCACAGCACACAATAAACCAACTCAGCCTCTATCTGCCCTAAGGCCCTGTTCTTGTCATCTAAGGCAGCCAGCCAGGCATTTGCAGGAGCTAGCGTGTGTGTTTGTGTGCTGTGTGACTACAGCACAGCACACAATAAACCAACTCAGCCTCTATCTGCCCTAAGGCCCTGTTCTTATCATCTAAGGCAGCCATCTGCAGGAGATAGTGTGTGTGCTGTGTGACTCCAGCACAATATACACTACCCACTACAATGCCTGGAAGACCGACAAGGAGAGGCAGACAGTCCTGAGGCAAGAACACAGGGCAAGCAGGCTCTGTGTCTATAGACAACAGTGCTGGTCGTGAACGTGGACGTGGTGCATCGTCATCAGCACGTGGCCATGGGACAAGCTTGTCCTTCTTTTCGGCAGCTGGACATGTTGAGCCGCATCATGCCGAAGGCTTGGTAGAGTGGATGACCAAGCCCTCCTCATCCTCCTCATCCTCTCTCACCCAGGCTCAGGGTACTGGCAAAGCAGCTGCCAACGCGTACTCAATGGCATCATCAGGCACCCCTTCCCTAGACCCACCATGTCCTCCTGAGGAGTCCCCCGAACTGTATGAGCACAGTGTTGGGTACATGCTCCAGGAGGATGCCCAGCGCTTTGAAGTCTCGGATGATGATACCCAGCTAGAGTAAGGCAGTAGCGTGAGCGCAGAGAGAGGGGATGCTCAAGGACAGCAATCTGGCAGTCATGTTCCACCAGCTGCAGCTTACTGCCAGGTTTGCTCCAGTGGTGAAGAGGGAGGGGATGATGAGGTCACTGACTCCACGTGGGTGCCTGAAGGGAGAGAGGAGGAGGAGGCGGCACATGTCCAACGAGTCAGGATGCCCTCCGGGGGCCAGCTTGAGGCCAGCACACCAACTGAATCACACTGCAGAGCTCCGCCTGTGCAGGGCGCTGCCTCTGCACGTTATTACAAAAGTTCTTTGGTGTGGGCCTTTTTTGAGACGAGTGCATCAGATCGCACCACTGCTATTTGCAACATATGTCTCAAGCATATCTTGCGTGGCCAAAACATCAGCCGCTTGGGCACCACATGCATGACCAGACATATGTCGACCTGCCATGCAGCTCGTTGGCAAGCGCACATTAAAGACCCACACCAAAGAACAAAGCGGACCTCTCCTTGCTCCTCATCAGCTGGGATCTCCAACCCCACTATACCTTCAGTCCTCTCTGAAAGCTGCACTGAGAGGAATGAAGCTGTAGAATTAGGTGTGTCACAGCCAAGTACTTGCGGGCACTCTGCTAGCAGTACACCGACGTCTGATTCTACCAGGCAAATTTCCCTGCCCCAGCTGCTGGACCGTCAAAAGAAGTTTACTCCCAGCCATCCACATGCCCAGCATTTGAATGCTAGCTTGGCTAAATTGCTAGCACTTCAACTGCTGCCTTTTCAGTTGGTAGACTCGGCCCCCTTCCGTGAGTTTGTTCAATGTGCGGTTCCTCAGTGGCAGGTTCCTAAACGCCCCTTTTTCTCACGGAAGGCGATTCCGGCTCTCTAGCGGCATGTGGAAGGCAATGTCCATGCCTCGCTGGACAGGGCGGTTAGTGGTAAGGTGAATATTACCGCTGACTCATGGTCCAGCAGGCATGGACCCCTCTCTTTACCGTTACCGTTACCTGTCTTTCACGGTCCATTGGGTCACTCTTTTGGCAGCTGGGAAGGATGCAGGACAAGGTGCAGTAGTGTTGGAGGTTGTTCCGCCACCACGCCTCCAAAATGCTACTACTGGTTGTGACACACCTCTCTCCTCCACCCCCCCTCCTCTTCTTCTTCCTCCATGGCCTCTTCGAGTGCTCTGTCCTCTGAACCAGCGGTGCTCCGTAGGCGTCCAAGGGGCTACGCAAGTACGCAGGCAAAAAGATGCCATGCCGTGCTTG